>CM073773.1:32678477-33207701 GCA_037158775.1 Hetaerina titia | reverse complement strand
GAAGGGAGAATGTTAGGTAAACGAGGAAGAGGCAGGAATGGGATTGGGTTATTGGACGGAATGAAGGCAGTATAAGTCAGTATAAGTAGTATTCGTAATTGTAGAAGTGTTTATTGTAATTTTGTGTGTCAGGTTATGTTTTCTAGCGAGAGGTTAAGAAATTTAACCGTATAATATTAGTATGAGTGTATAGTTGACAGAGCGGTGTGAAAATTGGGTGGGATATAAGGAACATGTTAGTATTTTTTCACTTGGCGTGCCCTCTAATTTTTCGAAGCATCTCTTGGTTTAAAAACACAAGTGATTTCCACCTAAATCTATTTAGAATCTAAAACTGTTTCCTACGAAAAATCAAATTTATTTTCTGGAAATATTTAAACTTGTCCATATTTTAAATTAAATTATTGTTTAATGGCAATGTGCTTTCAGTTTCCCTTTGTCAACATGGTGAGATGAGTCATGAGCTGCAGCGCACAAACATTGGCGCTTTTCCTACATTTTAGAAAACTTTTTATCCTGCAAGGACGCTCTTATTCCCTTTGATCCTTCCGCCCGCATTCATTCCCTCACCGATGAGGTCTATCGGTACATTGAGCCTTAACACTCCATTTCTTTTTATTTCGCTTACATTAATGCATCCCTCGGCCTCCCACATGGGACCTTTCCCTGCAGTTCCCCTTCTTTTATGTCCCCGATAAATCTACTCAAAAGAAAACCGCCAATACAAATACCGATACCCGAGGAATACCGGATTCATGTGTTGCTCTTTCGTCGTCGTGTTTCAGTAATGGCCTTCTTCTCTTCGACGCTTGTTTTTTTCGCCTTCTCTTCTCATTTTCTCTCTCCGTTGATCTTACATCCCAGATTTCGAAGGTTTCCATTTCTCTCTTGTCTATTTTTGCAATGGACCGTGTCGTATCGCATTTCACGTAAATACTTTCGCCGGACACTTTTCAACCAAATCGTCCTAGAGTATATTAGTTTCTTCCGAGTCGAGATTTTCTTAGCTGGATTCGTCTTTCGCCTCATTTGTTCGAACTATTTATATACCACGCCATGTGCCACTGGCTCCTAGTTTGATTTGTAGTTTTCAATTGCCCCAGTGTTTCCCTTCATTGTTTACATTAATGCTGCGTCTCCTTTGTGCATACCAAGACCCCAATTGCCTTTCTCTAGATAATTTTACCGTACCTAGGTTACTCATCTGTACTTCATCCATTTTCTTCTGATTTACCTCCTCTCTTCTCCTTTCTGAATTTTGATATACTCGTAAAATCGATGTTATTTACAAGGAGATTTGTATTTTCTTCTTCGCCATCCAATCTTGTAACCCTGCTGCTATAATGTTTAATCATATATTTGCCTTTTTCGTTTACGCCTGTATACTTCAAGTGTGGAAGAAAGGTTCATATTATGATTGGCTTCGAGTATTTTAAAATTTAAAAGATTTTTATAATCCGTAGTTACGAATGATAATAATCCGTGGAATGGTAAGTTAATCGTTATTTTTTAATAATGAGCCTAACGCTTCTTTGCTGAAACTAATATGATCATATGAAATAAATATTATCCTTCGAAAAAATAATGTTCCTTTGAGTGAAAGTAATAAGTATGAATCTTGGATATATGAAATTAATAGAATTATTAATAATGCAGCGAATCGGGAGTTTCAACTTAACTACACGTTCCCTTCTGTCAATTTCAGTTGGATTTCCAAGAGGCCATAGTAACTCTCTGCGGAAGCCGTAACTTTGTGGAATTCCATTACGAAAAGATATATTGTGCATGAGCACTACGTTTACTGCGGATAAATACAGTGTTTTATTTCAATAAAATGTACCAATATATATATAAAGATATATATATCTTAGAAGCACGCGGAGTTTATGTCCTCCTATCTGTTTCTACCTCTAATATCTTCCTCCCTGATGTCTTAACGTCGGCCAACAAGGGAGCAAAGACTGGATTTAACTGCTGATCGCAACTCCGTGATTTGTTGGCTGCGAACTGGTCGTTTACTTTCGACAGAGGGAGGCCCGTGCCGTACCGGTCGGTCGTTAAAAATAGGTCGTTTCCGAGTGCTCCGGGAGAGTGGGAGGGTGGCACGAAAAACCCAGGTCCTCCCAACACCACTCCTGCTCCTCCCTACACCCCGTCCCTTCGGGGCGCGCCGCGAGGTGATATTTTCGCCGAGGGGACGCCGCCGTAAACATAAAAGGCTCGCCCTTCGGTACCCACTAAAAAAAAGATCCACTGCGAAATATTCAGATTGCTTTGTCGACGGGATGGAGGGGGACGGCGGTGGATGGGCAGGGGGGTGGTGGGGAGGGAAGGCGAGAAAGGAAGACCTGAGAATCGATGAGATCCGAAATCGAATTGAGGCCCGTTTCAGGGCAGTGTAACGACGTAATGAATGAAAATCATGAAAGTGACACGATCGGAATACCTAATCCCTGAAGGAGAAGTAATGCGAAGGGTTAGCGAATCGTGGTTTTTGAAAGAGATCGTGGTAATTTTCCAAGGGGATTTGATCGGTAAGGGAGAACGAAAGTAGCGCCCTCAAGATACAACCTCAACTCGCAAGATACAACTAGACTCTTTACTTGAGAAAAACGCTCGCACCGAAGAAAAAGAGGGGACTTACGAATCGTCTCGTTTATATCTCTGTTAATATCAGTATGAATGTGTTAATTAGGCAATTTTAGTGCGGTCCTATTTATATTGTTAATTTTATCCAGTTACTCTGTTTGGCAATGCCATGTATGCATAATATCTTACGCGTGTTTCTAGCACCCCTATTTACAGGAACTCGTAATAATTGCTTGTTTGATAAAGTTTAATGTGCATTCATCCCGAGTTGTTGTAAGAGAGTTTTATTTGTCGGCGCCGGTGGCGGAGGGTAACGTCCTCGTCTGCCAACCCAAGGGTCGCAGGTTTGATTCCCACCTGGGTGGTTTTCTCCACCTAGGGTTTGGGTTGTACTTAATCATGTCCATTGTTATCACTATTAATAGTCCGTTGTAAAAGGCCAAAAAGTGCTGTTATCGTATTAATAATAAATAAATAAATTTAACCTATAGTGTGAAACGCTTAAAAAATGTTGCTATTACAATTTTTTTTAAATTAGTTTTTCATGGTCTTTATATAGGAAGCGATATCTTAGTCACTTATTCTGTGTGTTTTGATGGATACCGGAATTATCACATTTCAAGTGCTAAATTCGTGTTATAATATTGTTGAAATATGCTGTAAATATAAAAATTTTGTCTTGAAATATAATGTTGTAGGAGGTATTTGTTTTTTTAACAATATTGGTCATATCGATTTTTTATGAAAGAATTCAAATGAAGGGAGATATTCTAATTCCATTACTGTAATATGATTCCAGGCTAATTTCCAGCATTTTTGGTTTGTTTTTTAACGATGGTCCAGTAGTTTTTCACTCATCTCTAGGGAAAGCATGGTCGATAATATGTATAATATTTAATTAAAAGTAGTTTATCGGGCTTGCCTCGAATTGAAGTAGCCTCATCATTTATCCCTTCTTTCGTGTGTGTGCATAGGGTGTCATCCCGCACCTGGATGCTTCTCCATCTTTTTTCCCCCTTTGAATGGAGTCTCATTCCTGGGGAGGTGGTGAACGGAGAAAGCTATTTTATAGCACTCGTTTTATAGCAACGGTTCTAACATACGCTCATATTATTTCATTCCACGCAAAACACTAGCGTTCTAGGGAAGTCAAAGAGCCCTACTAAGCATCTATAAATACCATTTGAAAGTCAAAAAAAGAGTTTCAATGTTTTCTCTTTTCCGGCCCTTTCCGCAATGAGTGTTGCATCTTTCTTCAGTCCATCAAGGTTTATCATCTTTTTCGTACAATTTTCCAATCATTAAACGGTGACCAATATATGAACTTTTTTATATGGAGCGTAGAACTTTATTTTTAGTATTCATGGACTAACAATTTCATAAAACTAGATGAAGTGGGATAAGGAATGGTAAATCGCATGTTTTTGGTTAAAATTTAATTTCTCTATTGTTTTTTGTTGTCTGATGCAATGCTGTGTGCTGTTGTATGATACTGCGGTCTGAATGTTTTCACCGTTGAATACTCTGCGTATTCATTAATATAAATTGATGATTCGTCAATTTGCCTTAAGTATTGACTAAAAGACCGACGTGTTATGCTGTTGATATCCATTCATTTAAATTTCGTGGAACCCTCATGCTCCATAGAATTGATATTGAATTCCATTTGCGTACAATATCACAGTCGGTGCATATCTCGAACGTTAAAACGCATACATATTTTCATTTTCATACGAAGCATTTATGCAATGGAACATTTAGATGCAAACGCAACAGAGCGTCGCAATGGTTGCAATGATTATTTATTTGATGGATGCAGCTGCTCCAGTTGAAGCTTATATTTGGCCACGGCGAATTTCATTTAAAAGAAGTACGACGACTCTTTCCAGGGTGACACCTGAAATTACTTCTTCTGCATTAGAGCCAACACCATAAATTACTACCCTTTGTACGTGACCATTGAAAAAGTTTTTAATTCAGTCTAAGTTATTTTTATCAATGGCATGGATCTCTTGAGTATGGAACTTGCTGTGAGATACTTTGCCGAAGGTGTTTTTGCATCTAGAAAATTTTGGGGCATTATTGTTATTAGCTATTATTACTGAGATATTACTTTCTTTATAATTAAAAACATTATGAACAAAGAACGCTAAGCTTCTTTTACGGGAGCTATTCTTTCGAAAATAGTGTTGGTTTTTTATCAATAATTCTTCACTTTCATGATGCCTCTTCGAAATAACGATAGCATGTTCCATAATATTGCATAATATTAATCAGAAGGAAACATGCCCGTAATTACTTAGTTCCTTCCTGTAGTATGTTTTAAATATACATGTTAAGTTAGCTATTTTCCAGGCATAGGGAACCTTTATTAAGGACTAACTACTCACAGATGATCTCTAGGTACAGTTTCATCAACCACGCTAAATCCTAATATCTCTATCTACATAATGCCCCGCAAACTGCCGCAAGGGCGTGTGGTGGGGATTTTTCGGTCGCCACCCGTAAAAGAGAACAAAACCACATGCAAAATCAACACATCCATACAAAATTACACCCTCAGTGACGGATACATTCATGCAAAAACCCCCTCAACTTACACGCATGCAAATACATATACTATCAACTAACAAACACATGCACCTTAGAATGTGGTTAAAATTTATCCAATTACCTGCAATCCAGAATTCGAGAATTAGGAAGACGGAATGCCACTACCATATGGACATGCAAAATAAAATGGTCTCCGGCCCTAAGAACACAGTTAGGGAATGCAGCCGAACGCTGCGGGTAGCGGGAGGGTCTCCCCACCGAGACGAGGGATGAAAAGTAAACTTAAAAACAGAAAAGGCAGAGCAAGCAATACTGTAACGAGCACTACGTTATTTAATGACATTTCCATGCGGTGAATCTTGAAATATGCGAGATGCTATTTGATCAGACCTGGATGATTTGTTTGGGGTCAAGTTTTTCACCATAGGTTTTATTTTACTCGGTGAAATTTCAAGTTCTGGAGTAGGTTGGCGGAAATGCTTTATTGAACTTTCAGAGATACTTGGATGAATTGGGTGAAAACGCTTTTCAATATAGAATTAAATACTTGTGTCTTTTCTGGACTTTTGGTTACTCTTTCGCCATTATCATTTTTGAGTGAATGAACTGTTGACTTAAATCCCTGGATCTCCAGGACGAAGAACCAAAATGCTTTTGGATTCTCGTTTAAACTTGAACCATTTTTTAAGGTCTTTCGAATATCTTTCTTGGTATTGGTCCTCGGTATTATCCTTAAAATATGTATGAACTCATTCCGTTCGTTGCTGGAGGTAACATGCTGTGTATTTTTTAACTTAGCGAGACCGAAAATTTGACGCCGTGATGACCATTGTTAACTTCATCGTTGTGCCATATAGGTTTCGGGTTATCTTTTTAAGTTTACTTTAGGAATGAGCTCCTTGACTGCTCAGCTCTTGTTTTCGAGAAAGTGATATTACATGTCCTCAGTACTTTATAGTTTACTTTGCTGCTCAAACATTACAAAGGAGCTATCTGACTCTAATTTATACAATAATAGTCCCTGCTTTTAAACAAAACAAAGTGTTTTTAAATCTTCGCATTTTTGGCTCTAAAGAGGGAAAAGTCAGCGTTTGCCACCCTGTAGCATTTACCACTCTGTTTCATGTGAAATTTTCCGTCTGATATACTTTTACGTGTACGTCTGTTGTTGACAAATCAAGAATATTGTTGCTTCTAGTAGGTGAAGTGAAAGGTTGATGATTGGAATTCCACGCATAAATATAAAAGTGACTCCGTATGAATCTCTACTCCTTGTTTTAAAACTAAATACACTTCAATCAACAGATGGTACATTGAAATTCCCTCCGATTACTATGCCACGTTGGTTGTTTTGGATTGAGAATACTTTTGTTTGTTTGTTTATTTTTAGTATTGAATTGTCGATTGCGTCCGGTGTTCTGTGAAATGAGTATCCGTAGATTCTTTTGCATTGAGCACTTTTAATTGAACGACAAACACTTTCAGAATAGTTATCTGTAATTATCTTAACTCTGCTGATGCAAAAAAAGCAATAAGAACTCCTCCCCCGATTCTGTTTATTCTATCATTTTAGTAAACGGAAAAGTGTGTAGAGAAATTGTTACCGTCGGCGATTTAAGTGGATAATAAGCTTTCAACTCCAAAAATTATGTCTGTGGCATTTTGTTGGCTATGGATATATTCAGTTTTTTTTCAACTTCGCCAGTTTACTACAAATGCAGTTATTGTCTCGTACGCACCAATCTTGTTTGAATATTTAACGGAAAACATTTTCTTATTATTACCAAATCGTTTCTTTCTGTCCGATGCGTTGTGATTCACGTTATTTGACCTTTTGTACACATAACCTCCAGTGCTGAGACTCAGGTCATTTAAGGATAAAGTATTTGGTTATTTCGATTTTGTTAGCCTTTGCAGGTTAGTTTCATTTTATGAGTAGTAAGAGTAGTTTAATATGTCTTTCTAGCTTGTGGGCTATAAGTTATTCTGTTTTAGGTGTCTGTAGTAAATTTTACGGACGTACAGTCTGAACTGTAACACTTAGGCCCAAATACGAAATATTGGTCTCTTAGCTGATGGGCAATCGAAGGGGATCTCTTCTCTTAATATTTTTCTTGATTTTTGAAGTAGAGGACTCCTCAGGGATTCACCCTTAGTAATTTACGTGGGAAATTTTTTCATTGGAACTCTTTGAGTTTCCCTGAGCTGGAAGACTATCATACATGCTTCCTCTAATGCTTTATGTCTCGATTGCTCGTCTGGTATTCCGAGGAATTCCTCTCCTAGTTTCCCCAGCGTCACTGTTTGGGTTTCTTTTCTCTTGGCTAAGTTTCATACATTCGATGGAGCTTCGTTGGATCTTCTGCGACCTTTATTTACATTTTCAATATACGGGTTTTTGACAGCTTTCAAATATTTTTCTCACCAATCGGAAAAAGCGTCTCTCTTCTATATTTCTTCCTCATCATCGTCATCAATATTCTACTTGCTAAATGTAGGGTTTGAACATTCCGAAAAACAATTCTGCACTACGATTTGCATGGAGTTTCTTTTTTATGTCTTACATGCTTTCATATTATTCCCAGAAAGACAATTCAATTATCCTGGCTACAAATTATACGTAGGATACGTTAAATTAACCCAGGTTTGTTTCCATAAAAGAAGAATATTCGTTCATCTTAATTCCATAGGTAAAGTGAAATGATAATGTTGACCGAGAATAATGTATTTCTATTTTTTTAAAATTTATAAATCCCAATTTTCACCATATTTCAATAGATTAAGTTTATTTCTAGGAGAATTTGATGTATTTAATGACATCTCTTACGTGCTCTCTTAACTAGTATGATCCAATAATTAACTTGTTGTACGTATCCTTTGGTCACCGCTTGAACCTTAGTAGGGATATCTTTTTTGGTTCCGGCGTCTTCATTCCTCTTTTATTTTTGTTTTAGAGGTCGGGGATCTTGCTCTACGCCTACAGCCTGTTATCTTACGTTAAGCTGCTGATACTTTTTGAATAATTTTCAGGCTGAGTGGGATTGAAATATCGAGGTTCTCTTGGTGTACGACCTTCGGAACCTTTGGCCGTGGGTCAATTGAAGAGGAGTGAATAATACGACGAGACGAAAGAGGGAATTGTTTTTGTGTGTGTGTGTACGGTAGATATCAAGGAGTCTGGTGTGTGTTCTGCGTGTGGCCCATTCCGAGGTCCTATTTCCAGGCATCCTCTCGATCATTTCTCCCCGGCCAACATTTGACGATCGCCGGGCGCGCGTAATGGAGCGGCGAGACGAACAATGACGACCGCTCCCATCCCCATACATTGCCCCCCCGCCTCGGCCAATATTCTTTTCTTCTCTTCGGCAAGAATCTTCTCTTCCGCTAGAGATACGTATCTATGTCTTCCATATGGCTTTTTGGGGTATGGAGGAGGGGGTGGGGCTGAAGTCGCTTATCTCGCTTCCATCCCTCCTCATCCGTGATACTCCCCGATTCTGTATCCAAGTAAGTCCCCGGTCGTTGGGCCCCACCGACCTCATTCCATCCCACTTTTCCCGAAAGGGCTTTAGGGCCTCTTTATTTTCCCCAACCCGCCCGGTAACCTTTTAACTTCTGAGTATGGGAGTTCATTTCATCTCGAAGGGAGCTCTTTATGGACCTCGATGCAGCCTCGAGTGGCAATACTTCGGGGGAGCAGCTGTATTTGGGAGTTGATTGACAAATAACCACGTGTATAAAACAATAGGAATCTTCAATCCGAAGGCTGATATTTCACTGGTGAGGTATGATCTCATCCCGTGGTTTGGTCTACGGCGGTGACATTGATAGTTTCATCGCCCTACTAATCGAAAGGTACCAAATACTGAATTCACGGTGTTTTTTTTATGAAGAAACTCGATGGTTGTAGAGGATTACGCGGTATACTAGTAAAAATGGAGGCTGCAGTAAACGAAGAGTACGGTTAATATGCATAAAATCTACAAAAATCAAGTACGTAAATATTGTAACATTTAATAACGTATTGGTAAAAATGTATTGCCCAAATGTGACATATTCATTAAAAGTTTCTGCCTAGATATATTTAAGTAAATTAGGTCATATTTATTGAAAATACCTCCGGATTACTAAAGAATGTGTTATTAACGAAACGTATGAGTAAAAATAAATAGGTTATTATACTTGTTGAAAATCAGATGCAATAAAATTCTTCGTACTTACCTGAGAAACCGTCCCCGAAAGTAAAAATACAGTGCATTTTTTTGGATGCACAGGACACTTTAAGTTTTTACTCTAACGAAACATTTATTATTCATACCCATAACATTTACTTAAATGTTAGAAAAAAAGCAGATGAATTGTGGGTAATGGAGACCACTCTTGATTCAAATGCCTATTTTTTTTCTCGTACTGATCGTTAGAAAATAGAGATTGAATCTCCAAGGTTTTAGCCGTTAGGCTTTCCACTCATATCCAAATATCTTACTCGTCATAACTTTCCGCTATGCAAAATAAGGTTACTGTCTCTGCAACCCTTCCTAAGCCCTCACGTAGCGACCGATACAGTTGGTAGATGTATTGAGATACGCACATCCTGTACGTGCATTAATGTGCTTTTGCCATCTTGGTCGGGAATAAATATTACTCCTACGAGGACTCTTTATTATTCCAGTGTAAAAAATAATGCTGGATGTGGATGGTGGCATTGTTGGTAAAACTGAATCGTAAATAAAAGCCTTGCAGTAAAATAATCTAACTGACGCACCGAATTTGCTGACATTTATTGTTACATTGCATTGCAGTATATAGTCTTAAAATATTGGAAAAAGAAACTTTTTGGGGATATGCCATTTGAAATTTCCAATTTTGATTCTGTTCCATTCCAAACTTTTATTAAATCATGTTCGAATAAAGTTGTTATGGTCACTCTCGATGAAAACTGCCGTTGAACTGCATTTTTGGCTTTTCTATTTCATTTTGACGAGTTTCGGTTGGATATTAATTACCCCCGGCGAAGAAAAAATCTTCTTCCACACATAAACGAGACACAAGGTTAATTTTAGAGGCCTTGTACAATGGCAAGGCTGACGTTTTATAGTAGATAAGCATGTGCCCCACGAATAAGCCGATATCGAGATTCACCCCTGCCCATATTTCACCTGGATGCCTACTGTTGGACCTAATCCACCCAACCTTAATTTTAGATTTTGCTCATTAGCAGTAATTATAGTCTCAGAGGCAGTTAGTGCAATTACTTCCTTGTGATCAGTACCCGTTTCTCATTCATCAGAGTAGTAGGCCAATAAATCGTTGGTGTAGCCACCGCTCTACGCTCTTGGTCAGTGTGATCATCTCGTCAGAACAGTGTCCATTATATTCAGGTATCTGGTTTCATGCACGTTAAGTATCCTACACGCACTCAACGTTTAACTTCATATCTCATCTACATCTACACAATACCCCAAAAGCCGCGACAAGGGTCTTGTGGAGGAGAGATGTTAGGGCACCAGCCGCACATAGAGAAATATTGGTTCATAAATGAATTTGAATATATCATAGCTAATTCACAAAACACTTGAGCATATGCACACATACGTAAACGCATTTGTAAATCAGGCGATACTTAGTGTGTTTGACTAAATTATCAAATTTTAATTTTGAAGTTAATATATTCGACTGTTTTTTCCTGTTTAATCTTCAAAGCAAGCCTTGTCCAGTTTGATCAGAAATATAGTAGAGAACATGAAGTAAATGTTATCGCTTTAATTAATTCGTGGTAGTGTCGGAATTGAATTTGTACTTGTAGTAGTATTCATCGTAATTGCTATAATTCGTTATAATGCCACACGGATAACTGGTGAAATTGTGAGAATGTTAAATTGCTGAAATTAAAGTTTTTGGATACAATAAAGATTCAATCGTATTATTTCAGTTTTTGCAAATTTCATTGGTAGGGAGAGAGAGTATAGACATATGAAACTTTGAAGAATGATTGATTGAAACCTATTCGAAGATAATGAATACATTGATTCTTTTGTTACGTCTATGTGTAACTTTGTAAATATAAAAATTATTTTTAGTGATTTGTCATTTACCTAGTAGGTTTCATTAGGCAATACCATATATGCATAAATAAGTGATCAAAATCCTTATATGTGTTTTGAATATAACACATTTCGTTTAAAATTTCAGGTACCTGATGATGACGCCGAAGCGTTGAAACCGGTAGTACGAATAAAAATCGTGTGGAAGTTACGAAGTGTATTCATTTTAAACGAAAATGAACCTCCACAAAGTTGACCATAGAATTTCATAGAAATATATAGAAGACCATAGAATTCATAACACATTTCATCCAATCAAGACTTTCAAATACGTAATATGTGATTTGGTAGGGATGGTACTTAAATATTTTCTCACTCTAGTTAAATACAATCTCACTCAGTCACTACGATATGATAAATACTTCGCGACCAATCAGTATATACGAGGAATCATTTTCCAATAAGTATATTATTTAAGCTTTTAACATTTTTATGCCATTTATTTCATTTATAAGTTATTTTTATCGTATTAATTTAAATTTAATTGTTAATTTAATGTTTAATAGGAAGCACTAATTACAGTTCAAATACGTATAATTGCTCTGACCAGATTTCTAGTAGGTATTAATTAATGTCCTAGACATCTACCTTTGCGAGAGCACTTTCATTTCTCTATTTCGCGACGTGTTTGCCTATGCGTCCTCTTTGTCGATGAGCGTCGCAGTCCCGGAGATAGCAGACCGCTCTCTTAAAGAACTCCTCCGACCCGCCCGCCCCCCCGCTCTCTCTCTCTCTCCTTCCTCCGCCGTCTCTCCCCCGCCATCCGTTGCGAAGCGGAAATAAAGCCGAGGAGGAAACGTCGAGCGATGGCGGTAGAGTACACACCATTTCGATAAATAATAAAAAATATAAAAAGCGAGGGAGAGAGGGTGGGTGGAGTGGGAGAAGGGAAATCTCTGCTCTCTTATAACACAAACCCTTTCCTCCTCCACCCCAATCCCCTTCCCCCTCACCACCCCCTCCCCCCCACCATCGCAATTAAAATCCTTCCATTTTGTCCTTCTCTTTTCTTTTCTCCCTCATTTCCTTTTTCTTTTTTTTTATTTCCTAATTCTTCCGAAAGAGGTCGCGCACTTGATCGTCGCTGAATCACACATCCCTCTCTCCCTCCGCATCAACCCCAAACCACCCCATCTCATTTGCCCCTTCCCGTATCCCTCTCTCTTCTCCGCATCGTGAACCAAACGCTTCCCGGCCACGTAGAGAGCTGTAGACCTCTTCCTCTAAATCGCTCTCTCTCTCTCCTTCGTATCCTGGACCTAACCCTCTCAATAAGGGAGTAATGGCCTTCCCCTTCTTCGGGCACATCAATCCCTTCCCACCACACCTCTATATTTTCGGATTGCAGAGGAAGCAAAAGGGTAACTGTCGTTAATTTAACGTTAGGATTAGTTATTGTAGCGGCATTATCTGAAGACCTTCATTATGAAATTGAAATCGCGTTACACATAATCTCAAACTTTGTTCAGTTTGTTTATCTATTTTATTTTGAATTTCTACTCACTCATATAATCGTGCTTTCAACTAAACTTTCTCTCTCCCTCATTCTATAACGGGGTGTTTAAGAATCAGGATTCGCGACTCGCTCGTTTGATGGCTTGATATTCGTGACGGCCACGCCCTTATTCTTCCAGCTGCAATCCATGATTCATGGTTTTACGCTTCCCCCAATCCAAAGCTTTTTTTTTCCAAATCTTTGACTATAATCTCACCAGACAGCTAAGATAAGTGGTTTAAGTAATAGCGTTCTTTAAATTATAGTACAAAATTCATTAGATAATTCATGATTAACACAGGAAGGACAAGAGGTATGAGTTGAATAATGAATTCGCTTCTGCATTTCCAATACCTGTGATTAAAAATAAATAGCATTATTTAAATCGATTAAATAGTTACCTTTCTCAACTAAATATTTATTTCGTGTGGTATTTAGTAGGAATAGTTTATATATTTTTAAATAATATTTTGGGTACAGTGAGCATTAGGGTAAGTTACATGTAATACCAAAAAAGTATTGCATGTGCCTTGAGTACAAAATGGAAATAATATATGCTCTCAGGTACCTATATGCTGTGTGATCGCTAGAGAAAAACGTCGTATTAAGGTTAAAGCTGTTTTATCGACTGTTTCTATTACCTTCAGCGGTGGTGCCATTAAAAGTTGAGCGAATGGTATCATTTCCTCAAGATCCTCTTCCTTGAAATGTCAAGATAATGAAGAGCGCCGTTCATCTCTTTATACTTCAATAACGGAAAACTTCTGTTATCATTCGTCTTGCAAGCCGTAATATTAAGGCGGCGCACGGCCAATGGCAGTCAAAAGAGAACGTTTAAAAATTTCCAGTAAAGGATATTCTGAATCTAATTTTCCATTTCATTAAATTTATACGGTATCAAAGTCATAAATCTGAATAATAATTTGATTATTCATTTTTAAAAGGAAATGTGAATGTTTTTAGCCTTATAGGGAAGTGAGGGAAATATGCTTCAATTTGGCCATAAATGAGCATCTGTGAGGAAATTAAAGCTGCTCATTATATTGAAATGTTGTTACGGAAGTTCCGTTACTGACTCCACATTGCTAATCATCTGCACAGCAATAAGCTATTCTCGTAACAAATTATGTCCCTTGATAAAGCGTTGATAGTGAATGTATCGCACTTTTATAGGTTATTATTGCTTTTTAAAAGCTAAACTGTTTTTCATGCCCATCAGAGATTAATTAGCCCTACTACTGAGATTTTATTCGTAAATTGCTACAACTAACCTCTTTAAATTACATGTATATTCAATTGTTATGGGGAGTTCTTAGTTCACTGTTTCAAAGTTCATTGCATTTCTATTTATTACGTACTCGTGACGTCATTATGTCCAAACGCACTAGATTTTTGACGAATTCATTTTTTCTCTGTATAAGAGCTTCGGCATTTGGAAAATTATGGCGCTCCTTTTTGAACTCGGCTTCCCATTAATGCCTAATTTTAAACTTGCTAATATTTCGTGGGTCAGGACTTTTACAGTCTATAATTGCTCCACGGAATACCCGCATATGGGTCTTATTTTTTGTCCGTCCTTTTCGACCACAATTACCAGATATAATTCACATTTGCCAATTTTGAATTATGCATGAACGTCAATCCCAATATCACAGTTGGCTAGTTTAAAGTCATCGTTTTCAGCAATAAAAAACTATCGCATTTCCAGTTTGTACCTCTTTTACCGAAGCTTTGCTTCTTTTCGCTAGGCACGTCTGCTGTTCTTGGTCATTTATCTAGGAAATTTATTTATCCGAGGAAAACGATGGAATTTGCAGATTCAACTGCCTTGCCTTGTTGCTAATATTGGCCTATTAATATCTCCGTCTAAATATGTGGTGGACATTTCCGTCAATTAGTGGACTTAAGTGAGGTGAATAGTATTGCGTATCTAAAGTGGATAAAATAATACTTTGTAATTCCACAGATTTATTTCACAAACACACGACCCGGGTTTCGACGTACAACGTCATCTTCAGGTAACCTGAAGATGACGTTGTACGTCGAAACCCGGGTCGTGTGTTTGTGAAATAAATCTGTGGAATTACAAAGTATTATTTTATCCGCTTAAGAATGAACCGATTCCATAAAATAACGCCTGAAACCATCGATTATATTGCGTATCTACCTCATGCGTGTATTTCAATTTGGGTTGAAAATGTTTTGTGAGCTTAGAGAAAGTGGGTACTACATGTTTATGTTCTTTTTGAACTTGGTTTTTCTTCTTAGTGTCCTTAAATAACAGAGAGTCTACTGATATGTTTTCGTTGCCATGCTGTGTCGTCGGGTATTTCCGGTAAGCGAATATTGTGCAATTGAGAAACGTACGTAAGTCTAATTGTCAGCTTGCTTTAACTCAAGACATTTTTGATGCAGGACTTTTCGGAAGTTTAATTGAAAGAATTTTTATAAGACTCTTCACCTTGAAGTTCTTTATTTAATTTCGAAGTAAAAATATGAGCTAGGATTATTGTACGAGTTGAACATGATTAAAGCAACGAATGTCGACATTTTGCAGTCATCGGACGACGCAATATAACAATTAGAGATGCATTGTTAATATTGCACAATAAATGTATACATATATATTCAGTTCATGAAAAAGTACGTCTATCATTCTCCTTTATATTGCGGTGTGATTCTGCTGGCTGAGGAAGTGATGCGTGGCACGCGGTCAACAATTAAATGTCTAATTACATTTATGGCCTGTTGCCAATTCAGCTCTTTGTAGAGATAAATTTTCCGCCAAATTACTCTGCCTGCCACATTGATAATGATCCCCTGTGATCAATATTTTATGGATATCATTGGCAAGTGTGATTTATAGAAAAGTGATGGGGGAACCGGCGCGTGATTTAAAGGAATGATTGCTCGCCATTAGACTGCTCAGATAGGAAGATAATTCAACTTTATAGTTTAAGTGATCGCATCATTTTCTACTATTAAAGTTGAAGCATGCTTCGGAAACAGAACACTTAATCTTGGTTTCGGGCTAGATAAGAAACCGGGGCTCCGTATCAGCATGAACTGCCACATCGAACCGACATGTATTTATAGTTCACGCGCTTGTTTCCTCCCCTGCGTCCTTACTTCCGAGCTCCAACTTCGACCGTTAAACTCTCCTGCCCCTCCGCCCCTTTCCTCACATACTTCCTGCCCATCCGACCCATCCCCCCCGCCCCCAAACTCACCTCATCCACATTCTTGCGTCGTTATTCAGCCCACCCCTCCCCTCCCTTTCTGTTGCCTCTCTACCCCCCCAAACTCTTCCCATTCTCTTGGGGCGGCCAACTTCCAAAGGTCGACTTCTCTTCAACCCCTCCCTCCCCCACCACCGCCCTCCCCTACTTTTCCCCCAAACAAAGCTCTTTCTCCGGCCCCTACACCCCATTCTACCCTCCCCTCGTCATCTCGTCACGGGCTCTCACATGAGAACGCCCCCTTCACTTATTTCCTTGAAGGCAGAGGAACCTGAGGGGGAGAGAACTTTCCTTCTGTTGGGGGCTTCGGTTGTGGCTACAGTATAGTACTCACATACGCACGTCTCCCTCCACTTTCTCTTTCTATATATATATGTATTGAGAGAGAGAGGATGACGACTGTGACGTCGAAACGTCAAAACTACATATGTGAGTGTCCTTACTATGTGTTTCTACGTTTTATAAATCGTTTTTATATATTCGTACGTCGCCGAAGAGCGTTATATGTCGAAGATAAAAACGACTATGGATACATTTATTTATATAAAATTATATGTGTATTGTAGAAATTTGCCATGTATCTGAATGTATCTGTGTGTTTATGGTAAATTCTCACGCTATTGTCTGTTCTTTTATGTGGTTGTGGAGTGACCCATTATGATGGTGTACGCTTGGGAACAGATAAAATTTCAGATGTATTCGTAACTCGCTTCTTCGTTTCTATGAGCGTTTGAGTTCCTGTCTCTTGTTGCTGATGTTTGTATTTCCTTCCAGCTAATTTTGCGGTTGTCTCTCATTGTGTTCAGACATACCAACGCTTACTGATACACGCTTACCTCCAGAAACACATGGATCTGGGAAAAATTTCCCCATTATTTTCATAGGTGGTTTAAATGACACAGGTTGTAAAGGAAGTGCCCCTGGATAAGGGTAGAAAAGGAACATATGTACCTTTTGTGCCCTAAAGGCTGCCTCTTCGTCAGCGGAAGGATCAGTCTTATACAAATGCATGGGTGCTTTTTTTTCATCTCTCTTTCGAAGGAGTTCCTCTCTCGTCATTCCTCCCGCCCTTGTGACGCTCCCCACTTTGCCTCTTCCTCCGCCACCCCTCATCTCCCTTCTCATCCCCTTCACCTTCCACATCAAACTCCCCCGGCACTCCCTCGAGGGAGTCGACTCTGCCCCGTCCGCCTCAGCCGCTTCCCCGTTTCCCGTGTCCCCCGCTACTCTCTCCCCACCTCTCTCTAGCTCCCATCTCCCCTTCGGGAGCTTCATATGGCGCGCACCACGACCTCAACCTCCCCTCTAGCCCTTCTCCTCCCCACCCACCCTCGTTTAATCCCAACCCCCATCGTTCTTCCCCTCTACGATCATTGCGCGGGTGAGGTAAGGGGCAGTTTAGACCGGCGGAGGATTACGCCAAGCGGGGTGGAAAGTTTGAGAATCCCCGTAATATCCGACCGGCCCAAAATACCCACCGCCAACGGATGAAACAATATTTCCAGTTTGTGCTACCCTATCTATTAAGTATGGATTTAGGAAGTATCTCCTTTCCTTTCGTGAAGTATTGCCGTCTTTCGATCCTCGAAATTGAGCGTGTTTCGCTTCTATCTTCACTTGTTTTTGCATGACAATCTGTTCTGCAAAAGAAGGGAACTGTGTCTCCCCTTCTTCCCAGTAGATTTTTGAACTTCGGGCGCCGTACAAATCAGTCTAGGGTGGCCTTCATTCTCACCTATTAGAAATCAAACTTTAGTTAAACTTATTATAGATGAATCAGAGCATAATTAAGAGCCCATAAATACATAGTAAAGTCAGCAAAGATAGAGCTGTAAAATGTCGATCAATTAGCATAAAACATGTACTTGAAATATATAAAAACCGTATTAAATAGACAACACGTTTTGTGTATAGTTTCACTGCTGACAATGACAAAAAACTCTTGTTCCGCAAAGCGTTTACAGGTCAAAATATGTTGATTGAATTCAAAACTACGATGGAGATTTAGAGATTCCTTGTTTTCTCCCTTTTTAGAACGTATTATTAATTTAAAATTTTTGTGACGCACTATATATCCTTTGAAAATGATTCAAATTTCTTGCGGAAAATAGAAAGTGTCGTTTATCGCCATTATCATCGTTGGAATTCTACTTATTTAAGTTGCCCATTGGGTGGTTTATAGCTGGTATTGAGCGCGTGTATGCCAAACGCATCGCTAGGACTACCTCATGCTTACCTAAAACTATTTCTGTACGCAATAATTTACATTGCTTACCCCCCTTTATACCGTTTTGAAACCACAGCATCTTAATTATATTCCCCTGTTTACATGTATGCGTGTTACTTTACATACTTTCTTCCCCTTCTACCTTACATTCTCCCTTCTTTTACGATATGTTACATCCCTTAGCTTCTCATTATTTATTCCACCCATTACTTTTCCTTTCTTCAGATTACACCGATGGCAACTTACTCTATTCTCCCACCTTTTGAGAAACACCGTTGTTGGTGTTACTTTCTTTCCAATTTTGTTTTCATAATCTTCTCCATATCCACATCATCGAAGCTCCTAACCTACAAATGCGTTCATCCTCTTTTTGAAAATACTAGGTTTGGATCCAAACAGCGCTATCCACCACGTTTATGTCTTTGCAAATATTTTTCATACGCCGATACTTAACATATCAATCACATGTGCCCTTCTCTTTGGCAACTAAATATTCTTTCAACGCAATTTTTCTCTATATGTCTCTAAAACTACTCCAATTTATCTCAAGTTCTGCGCGTATACGTGAAAATAAATCTCTGTAATTTGTGATAGTTGGTGAAGCGAAAAATCTTAATGACTATTGCTGGTTGTGTTCCTATTCCGTTTGATTCCTCGATTGGAATCGATTTTGAAGGGACCTCCTGTTTCTCCACGGTTGGACCGAAGGAGGACAATAGAAGCCAAGGAGGTGAGTCTTGAGTGCTCTCCGGATGTGTAGCCTCTCTCTCTCTCTCCTTCCTCGCCCTATCGCGTGGGGATGGCTGACCTCAAGTTCACTTGCGTAAGGGGAGGAGAGTGGTGGATAGTGGGGGGCGTGAGAGAACTGCCGGGCAAAGGAAATCACGGCCGTGAAACCCCCAGTGCGTGCACGGGTGGGTGATAGCGAGGGACGGGGAGGGGAGAGGCTTCGTACCGAAGCCATTTAAACTGTCCCCGGATCGAGAAGTCAATCCACATAACACTGGAATTTTTTTAAATATGTTAGCTGTAATAAATAATTCTAGCTCCTATAGTTTTCCATTCATGAGAATTGCCTGCGTCTTCAGAGCTGCTATTACTCTGGAAATGCCATGGAACTTGGAAAATTCGGAGTATTCCCTCGTATTTGAATGTGGAATACCGGAAAGGGTCAAAGTTTATAGAAAAAAACCAATAGAATAAATTGATTATTTGCCTCCTCCTTCTCGACAGGATACGACTTAAACTGTGACTGATGTTTCAACAAGGAATAGCTAGTATGTATTTTTTCATAGAACAGGAGATGAATTTTATTGCTATGGCTCTTAAGTACTCATGTATGCATTATACGAGGGCCATCCGGAAAGTAGTACCCGTTCGTGCCGCATGAAGTGCTGACGACGCGAGTAGCCGCTGGACGAGGTCAGATAGCTTCAGTGGCTTGTCTGCCTTCTCTGAGCCAAGTTGCGTGACGCTAGCATTGCCTGTGTTGTTTCTGTGATTGTTTACAATGTTTAAAAAAATTGAGAACGCCGCCAGTTGTGAAGTGAGGGCAGTGATTAAATTCCTCAATGCAAGAAACGTTCGCCCATGTGATATTCATCGCCAATTAAAGGAGGTGTATGGAGACAATGTAATGGACGAGTCGTCTGTTCGGCGGTGGTGTCGCAACTTCAACATGGGGAGGGGGAACACACACGACGATGAGCGTTCGGGGAGACCGTCTGTCATTACAGAGCAACTGGTGAGCTCAGTTGACGAATTCGTGAGGAACGATCGGCGCGTCACAATTGATGACATCTGTGAGCATTTTCCCAATGTTTCTCGAACAATTGTTCATGAAATTGTTAAACACCATCTGCATTATGCAAAAATTTGTGCAAGATGGGTCCCTCGCATGCTTACAGATGAGCACAAAACCAAGCGTATGGCTGCAGCACTGACGTTTTTGGGACGTTATTCTGATGAAGGAGACTCTTTCTTGACTCGCATAATTACTGGTGACGAAACATGGGTTTGTTATGCATCACCTGAGAGTAAACGACAGTCAATGGAGTGGCATCATGCTCATTCACCAAACAAACCAAAAAAATTCAAGACAGTTCTGTCCACCAGGAAACTCATGGCAACCATTTTCTGGGATCGACGAGGTGTATTGCTTATTGATTTTATGGCCCGTGGAGACACTATTAATGCCAATGCGTATTGTGAAACATTAAAGAAATTACGGCGGGCAATACAAAATCGGCGGCGAGGTCTATTGTCCCCTGGTGTCATTCTCGTTCATGACAATGCCAGGCCTCATGCAGCTGGGATAACACAAAAACTTTTGCAGCAATTCAAATGGGAAACTTTCGACCATCCACCGTATAGCCCGGACATGGCCCCTTCAGATTTTCATCTCTTTACAAAGTTTAAAGACTTTTTGGCAGGAAAAAGATTTGACAGCGATGAAGAACTTAAAGAAGGAGTGACCCTGTATCTCAATGAGCTGGCGGCGAAGGACTATGCAGCAGGAATACAGAAACTTGTCACGCGTTATGACAAATGTCTTAATTTGCTTGGAGATTATGTTGAGAAGTAGTTTAAAGTATCCTCTTTCAAATAAAATTTTTTATGTTTGTTAATATTTACTTTTGTGTCTTTATTTCACGAACGGGTACTACTTTCCGGATGACCCTCGTATATAGCTTTTAAGACTTGAATATTTCTCAACTCGTATTTCAAGACATCTGATCGAGTAAATCATTTGATTTTCATGAAATATACTGTAACAGCTCACAGTCTACTTGTGCATTATTTGTGGCGGCGTTCAAGTCAAAGTTTTGGGATAATTTTTGGAAAACAAACGTGATTTTTCATATGGACAACCTGGAAGAGTGAGTAAATGGAGTTAGGAATTAGTAAATACCTTTATATGCTTCTAAGTATTACCTTGGGGCATGGCAGGGGGTGTTAGGTCATGGGCTAAAATTGAAATCGTAGATAATGGGGCTCGGTATTATGTAATTTTTGGGTAGCTCAAATTTTGGTGCACGCTAAACTCTAGTTTTTGGTCCCAAAAATTGTTTCTCCCCAGCAATTTGATCCATGTGCTTTAAATAAAAAAATTTTTGGTGACGAACGCCTTTAATTTCATTTGAATTTAATTTTTGCCTTTTAACTATCAACAAAATATCTACCTATTGCTACATTTTTATTGTATTTATATATTTATTTTTATGCCCATGGGTAAAATTCATTCACGTTCTTTTCCTCTGAAGGAATTTTTATGCGGATAGCAATCAATTTACTTTAATAGATCTCACGTGCGGGCTACTGGTATTCTTTAAAATGGTCTCCATATTATTTATATGGTTTCCAACCTGTGGTTTTCTTTGGGGATGTGACCAATATTGAGAGGTATCCCGTCACCCTTTCAAGATGCGTGATTTTAAACTTCCATTCCCTGACATGTTTTATGTTAGTATTTACAAATCGAATTTAAATTTCTGCAAAGAGTATAGTCATTCTGATTTGTAGCTTAAATCAAGTATAGTTGAATATAGCTTATCTATATTTACAATAGCTAATCTAATTAGAGACATTAACTGAGGCATTTTTTTCTTTCTCATTTACAAGTCGAGTCTGAGAAAGTATTCACTCAGCTCGTGCGCTGGGTTTTGATTGCTGCAATCCAGTTCCCTCAAGTTATCGGGTGTAAGAATCGATAGCTTATGACCTTAATATGGAGTGAGTGTTCAACGTAGGATGGATCGTACGTAAATTTTTTTGGAATGTTTTAAAGAATGAAGATTAAAGTGCGGAGCTATTTTTGAACCGAGTTCGTCTCATAGTAAAAACTTGGTTTAATTTCGCTAGTGTTTAAAATGTGAATGAATTAGTTCTCTCTCTCTCTCTCTCTCGAATGAAATCAATGTGCCAAAAAATATTCGGTGACGGAAATTCAAAACTCAGGCACATTTACACAAATAGAAAAAACAACACTATGCAAACGTTTGCCAAATAATTCAAATCCACGTTTCATATTTAAGATTTAAATAACATTAGTCTAGGTGTTAGTTTTCACTTACAAAGATATCAATCGGGAAGGGAAAAGTTACAATATTTGTAATTAATGGGAGGAGGGAAATGTGTTAACTATTGTAAACAAAAAATACCGGGGCCGTAAACGTAAAGTGTTAACTATTGTTTTATGCTAAAGGCGAGCAGATGAAAATAAGTCAATTGTTCGGAATTAATTTATTGATCCATTTTTATTTCAATATGATATGCTACCCCTGATAATTCATGCATTGAGAAAAAAAACTCCGTCCATGCTTTGGTCAATTGAAAATAAAATATAACTGAATGCACTAAAAAAAAGGGTATGATAAATGGTATTAATGGTTGAGCATAATTGCGTGAGCGAGTTCAACTAAAAGTTATAGGAATCCAATTAAACATTTAATCTATCATCAAAAAACAACGGAAGTCGTTCTTGAGGCGGATACTAATCATGAGAGATTAAAACGACTCGAGATACAAGATAAACGGATCGCTCTGCTAGTTACGCCTGGCGGCTGGTGTGAAAGAACAACAGAGATGAAGAGCACATGGGTCGGAGGCAATGCAAAAGAATTCATTGCAAAACTACTCCTTAAGGAGTTAAATCCAATTGAGACGACCCACACAAAGCTGTATGCAAATGTTTATAAAACTGGTAAAGTGATTTCTTACTCCATGAATCCCAAAGTAGGAACTGTATTTCCCAAATAAAAATCGGCTTTAAAATGTATAGGATATTTTAGGTTAATACGAGTTTAGGTTGATTCATACGTATAACAATGCGCTAATGGCTTACTTTTTATTCCTAAGTAAGAGGTCTTGCAACAAACGCAATCTCCAGTCGGCCAGGGGAATAGAAGATGAGAAATACTGACACCTTTAGATATAAGCTCTCGCTTTTTCCTTATCTCAACGTGCGCTCATATTGAACTGTCATATACGGTTCTTCAGTAAGACCGCAGGCGTTTTCACTTTGCTCTGTCGTGTAAAGGTTTTAATTGCCGACATCTACTCATATTTAGTTGAAATTTAAGCCGGTTAATTATTCAACTTCGCCCGAGAAAAGGTTGTTTATTTAAATTTTAATACCCAAAAATATTAATCATTTATGTTAAAAAAAATCATTTGTTACTAATGATACATGTAGACTTTGCTTGGGTAGTAGCGCGAGGACACAAACAACCAGACAGCCTCATTGTTATTCATTTCGTCATGAAGGACCATATCTCAGCGAGAAGATTTGTACGGCACGGGAAATGCAGAGTTGGAAATGCGTGTTAAAGGGGGGTGGAGTAAATTTTTCATTTCGTGTTTCTTGAATAAGTTGAATCAACTATTGCCGTGATGTATCTCTTGTTGCTCTAAATTTCACCGTAAAGCGCTTGTTTTCTCTCTTGGAAGGATATCAAGTAGGCTAAAATAGGGGGGGGGGGGGGGCGTCATGTTCCAAAAATATCTGTGGCAATGACGAACAAAAGAGGAAAAATGGTTGGGCCGAGTGACTTCTTCTCGACACTGCCTCACAGAGTATCGCACATGAGAGGGAGGGGGGAGGGACTCTGAATGATGATGATGATCCTTTTCGCGGCTGCTCTTAGCAACACGCGCACGGTCAGACGGCCATCCCACTCGGTCTTCACCCTCTCGGTGCCGGTACCTCGTCTCCTCTTTCGAAAGCTGTCCTTTTCCCCCATCCCTGCACACATCAGTACATGCACCAAGCTCCGGCAGAATAAACTCTTGGGCGTGGAGATGGAGGGGGAGGGGATTATGCGTGCTGTACGTTTCATAAATATTTTCGGCGATTGGGGAAGAAAGAAGGACGGGAAAAGTCCGCTCAAGTACCGTAGTTTTTACGCGCACCTCGACGTTTCGGTAAACCGCCGCTGTGACTTTTTACAAACTGTCCTCCAATTTCTGTCGAAGAAATAATTACCTCTCGTCTCGTGATCTGACACGATTGTGTCGAGCTAGATTGGGAAAATTTCCGCCTCGACCTTGATTTCTCCGACTCGATAAAGGCCAAATTCTCCCCGTTGATCGAATACGAAGTGCGACCAAGTAGTACTCACTTGCAGTATGTCCATTCATGTAAAATTGACGTAGAGGTTCGACCATACATGACAATAGCAGTAATCATCTGGCGTACCGAGTATTATCTACGATATCGGTTACATTTCATGATACCATTTAATTCGCAATCGAGGGCGTATCGGGCGTACACCACCGGCAAAAGAAACTGTCTCTTATCGGGTGGGCTGCACGGTATGTACGGTGTATTGAAAACAAAAGTGCCACATTAGTGTCTATGAGTACGTCACGTTCATATACTAGAAGGCTTTCACCTTCTGAATGCCATCACATAAAATATTACATCTGCTATTTTTATTTCTATAATTCTAATTAAAATACCTGTAAAAGTGATATAGTTGATAAACTCTTCAGCAACTACCAAATATATACGTATTACCAATACTGGAATCGATATAAATACCCTGCCGTCCACCGCAAAGATGTGCGGCAGGGGTTGCAACCACAAGGTGGGATGGGTGAGTGATAAGGGAGGAAATCGGAGTGGAAGGGAAAAGGAAAATATGTTCGTTAAAACTATAAAATAGCGTGCACAGTTGTTTCATGCTGGAGGAGGACCCAATTCAAATTAAGGGTTAATTCGTCTACAAAACTACTTGTAATACGAAAAAATTGAATAAAAATGAACCGAAACCATTTATACGTCAAGCCTTCACCAAAACAAGTCAGGTCAGATGGTAAAATAGAATACATATATTTTTTTTATTAGGTAATCTACCGGTTAAGGTAGGTTTTTGGATGGACACAACTATCAAATAAACATTTTGTGACTCCCCACCTAGCAAACTAATCTATATCACTACCTATATATATATATATATATATATATATATATATATATATATATATATATATATATTGGTTTTTGAATGGACACAACTATCAAATAAACATTTTGTGACTCCCCACCTAGCAAACTAATCTATATCAGGTCCCTCTTCATCTCGGTGTACTTCTTTCCTCCCTTCATCCCGTCCAACATCCCTATCCTGTTCCTCCCTTACCTCGCTTGCCCAACATTCTCCCCTCTATTACCCTCTTCAACATTCCACTACCGCTCAATACGCCTTTCATCCATTTTTCCTGCCTCTATAGGATTTCTCTCAACAAACCCCTCTCCTCACCCACCATTTCCAGTACTTCCTCATTTGTTTTCCTTTCGGTCCATTTCACCTTCTCCATTCTTCTCCACACCCACATTTCAAAAGCCTCCAATCTACGTCTATCCTCCTGCTTCAGCGACCACGTTTCCGCGCCGTACATAGCTACGCTCCATATCAATACATATAATATGTAATATATTATGTATATAATTTACAATTATATTATATATGTATATATAATTCACATGGAAATAGACATAAGGAAAAGGAGATAGGAACACATATAAAGGACGATCCTATCCCCTTTTTCTTATATATTTTTCCATGTGAATGAATATGTGTTCGCCATATGGGGATTTCGTGTTTGAATGTTTATATTACCGGCTCCGGTGGCGGCGGGATAATGTCTTCGCCGATCAGCTCAGAGATCGCGCGTTCGATTCCCGCCTAGGTGGGTTTTTCTCCATCATGAGCTTGGGTAGTTATTATATCATTATTAAAAGTCGGATGATGTTTAGGCAAAAGTGCTGTTTTCGGATTGATTTGAAATACTTATCTACAATCTATATTATATGTATACATATATATATACATATATATATATATATATATATATATATATATATATATATATATATATATATATATATACGATGTTCTGTTCCTAATTCCTCTTGAGAAAGGTGGTTGCACCACCGAAAATTCGAGAACCAGTGAGTCCCTCTTTTATATGTTTTAGTTTCTGTGTTTGTTATGACTATTAGTGAATTTACATTATATATATATATATATATATATATATATATATATATATATATATATATATATATATATATATATATATATATATACATGTATATACACACATATATATATATACACACATATATATTTTTATAGCGGTAATTACTAACCCTTCATACATTCGTTCCTTAAATTATCCACATCCGACTGCGTGATGGGAAACTATATTGACACGGAATCGATGTGAAAGCTTCCGCAGGGGGCATCAATTGAAGATGCAAATCTTCCAGGATTTCTTCCGCTTGGGTACGTTTTGTAGGACGTCAGTTTCTCTGGCAGTTAGTACCTTCGGATAATAAGACGCTGACTACAAAGCGGGCGAAACTGTCGTCCTAGAAAATGGACCAAAACGGAAGAAATCACGGAAGATTTGCAGCTTATAATTTTGATATGATTCCGATGCATCGTCATATTTCTTACAGTAGGTGAAAAATCGGCGAAAAATGTGGCGTGCACAGGCTGAAATTGGCCGTTTTTGGGAAGTGGCGTTCGATTGGTAGAGGAATCATTGGCCCCTTGGATAAGGCCTCAACACGCCTCGTCCAGCAATTTCCTCTTACCTTGTAGAACACTGTAAATTTTATGGAATCCAAGGATGTCATTAAGTAACCACCATTTTTGCAGCCTTAGTATTTTTGGCAGAGAATACGTATTATCCACAGCGAAGGTTTAAATAACTTAGGAATGATGGGAGTATTCAAGTGATTAATTCATTGATTCACTGCTCTGAGAAAATGTTTGCCTCTATCGCCTATTCATATTATTCCCTCAATACTACTGGTAGGTGTTAAAGAGGAAACTTGCTTGTGATGTTTACCTGGGCGTACTGCGTTCTATAAAATTTCTCCCCCGACTCCTCATTAGTCGGCCAACTGACGACTGGTTCCGAGCTCATGCTTTTACCCCACTTCAAGCGCTTCCTAAAGAAGCCCTGCAATAGGCTCGGTTTCCGCGATTTCTGTTTTCTGCGGTTTCCTGCCACCTGCATTCTTTGCCGATTTTTTTCGTTATTCTCCTTAGCGTTAGCGTTTAGATTTTATGTTACTGTATGTGTTAATGCCATGCGTGCCAGGTGGGACCTGGGGTGAACGGATGAAGGGAATTAAAATCACTTATACAAGTGCGGATGACCATAACGGGGACGCAGAAAGAAATGGGTATTAGGGGATTATAGGAGAGGGATAATAAAAAAAAGCTCCCAATAAATTCTTTAATATTTTCATTTTTAGAAATAAAATAGATTGGTGGTCTGCCTTAATTGTCGAAAAATTGCTTTGAAAAGAGATTATATGAATGCTGATATCAACATCAACGCCGCATTAATCACATTGCGATTTTCAATGAATAGTGATCAAAGTAATCGATACATTCTCTATATTTCACAACCTTCCTTCATTGGGATATTGTCGCATAGGGAAGGAAGGAATCGCGACAAAGACTTCGTTTTGACGGTGTGAGTGAGGATAGGGGAGGGAGAGAGGAATGGCGAGAGAATGTCGGAAAAGGGGATGGGGAGGAGGGGAGGGTGATTGCAGGGTGAAGGCAGCCTTCAGCACCGACGAGTAAGAGGTGAAGAGAAAAGATAAAGAAATACCTCGCGATATAGTTCGGGCAAACAAAAAGAGAAACGACTTCCTTTGAGAGCATACGCACTCAAGCGCGTTGCATGCAGGGAGGCGGTAGGTTGTTGGAGGGGCAAGGAGGAGAAAGGGTTCAAAAAGGACAATCCCGGGGACAAGCATTTTTGGTCTAGGAGAGTGGCCAAGAGGCAAATGCTATTCACTGGAGGGGCGGAAGGGGATGAAAGGGTCGGCGGACAGTTTTCCCTCTTTCTTCAAGTCTCGCGGGAGAAAGGAAAAAAAATATATGACGAGCCTCTCCGGAAAGGAAAGCGGGAGATGTCGAAAGCAGAAGTTTCGTCTTCCCCCTAAAGAGTAACCAGGGCGGCCGAGGGTCTAGGTTGGGGGGTGAACTGGCGAGGCAAGCGACGCGCGGGAGACGACGGTGAAAAGCACCCCGCCCAACAAAGAGCGTTCGAGGTCTGGAGTTATTTTGCCGAGATTGCCTAAGTCTTCACCAGATGAAAGAATGAGGCATGTGGATTCATTTCCTGTGCGCAAAAATCAACCCAATACATGTAGTTCTCATGTAGATACTCTTCGTGTGCCCCACCAGCAATCAGTTTTTCTCCTTGTAAACATCTCATGCATGCCTAAAAATATCTCTTGGCGAACTAGCCATCATACGAATATGTGTCAGGTCACAGTTTATAATTGTAATCAATTTTCTTTAATATTATATTAGGTCACTCGTTATAAATCGTAATAACGATAATCAGTGTGTTCCTGGCGTGATTTTCTTCTCTGAATTGAATTTCTTAGAAGGCAGACTCTTATTTGGATTCGATAGATATAAATACTTATTTATCCCAACTACCTAATCGGCTGTAGTATCAAATTATTAAGAGTTAGTGTTACTATCTGCACCAAATTCAGCGCTTTTAATTCACTGTTAATCGACTACATAGTTATTAATGTTCTCAAAACTCGCATCTCCATCGGGTGAGAATATTCCAAGTTTAACCCTACGACATTTTGCAACAAAATATTAACTCGTAACTTTTCATAGCCATTCAAAGTAGTTATTCGCATCTACATATGTACATAAACCAAGGGTGTGTACTGGGGGATGTAGATATTTCCAGCCATTTATTTATAGACATATGTTTGAACCAGCAAATAAATATGAATACGTTTCACACATACACACATATATGTATTGCTATTAATATCATGCAATATTGAATGTGTTCAAGTAACACCCGTAAAAGAAATGCAGCCACATGCAAAACAAACAAAAGTATGCCAATTCACGTCCACACCGACGTAAATGTTCATGCAAAACCCATTTGAACTCACATACTTGCAAATCCATATACCAGCAACTAACATACGCATGCACAATAAATAGAGACGTTTCGGGCGTGATATGGTGGAATATCATGATTAATTAAAATTGGCAATTTTTCACAAAATAATTATTTTATTTTTTATATTTTTTATTTTGATTTTAATATTTTATTTTTACTTTTAATTAATAAAATACGCATGCACGTTCGAATTTACCATCTGTCTACGCAGCGTTTAATCTTACCCTCGCTTGTAAATGGAATGCCTTAACTATTTCTATTATGACTTTTTTCTTACTATTATGTTTCCTGAAATTTTTTCGAGAAAAGAACGGATATTTGTAACTATCTGTACTGGAGTCCATCACCCATGTATTATCATTGTTGTTTATCCTACCCAATTGGTGTGCGAACATATTAATTCCCCTGCTGTCATAATTAAACTCGTGTAGTCTTAAGTTTGGTAAAAGTCTCCCTTGTTCTCTCCGCATCTCAAGCGTCTTCCAGCTCAATTACTTGAATCTGTCTTAGGAGTTGTCTCTCTTTCTCTCATTTAGTCTTAATGGATCAATCATTCAATGTAACATAAGTCTATAATGACTCTCTCAGCATCACTCCTAAACTCGAGTCTAACTTAAGTTGAGTATTCTAGTCTTTTACAGAAGTCTTCATTAGTTTCACTTGCTCCCCTCGTGAATCAAATATCTCATAGCTATTCTTAAAACTATTGAACTTATTGTTTAAATATCTGACCAATGTTTTCTGAACGATTTCCAACTCTTTTTTAACTATTGACCAGAAACACTTGCTGCACATTCCAAATATGTTCTTCCCGAAGAATAATCGCCAAAGGAATTTCATTTTAATCCTTCTCTGCAGATGATAATGATAGAATTAGCCCACACTCCTATCCAAATCCCTTCCACCACTAAAATGTACGACTATTCAATATCAGATCTAGACTTTTCTGTTTCCACTTATAACTATCTCCCCCACTCAAAGTGCACCTAGCTGTTTGTCCTATTTCCTATTGTGCTGTTTATTATTAATCAAATAATCGAGCTAACCCATCATCCTTCTACTGGCTCCTAACTTTATTTTATACATCATATATATATATTTTGATATATATATATATATATATATATATATATATATATATATATATATATATATATATATATATATATATGGTGGGGTTAAACTCTATAGGAGCCCGAAAGCAAATGATACCTGACCTGGTATAAAGCACGCAAAGACTTCACCAGAAGTATATGCCGATAACACACCAATTACATTGAGATCGGCATTTTACTGGACCGTATCGACATCAGATAAACTTTCGTTTATTTAGGTTAGTGAAATTGTGTAGGGAAAGTAGTCGTTTTGAAGTCATTACCTTTTGAAAAGCTAAATTATCTATTTTTATTTTCTGCTCGAAATGAAATTCCACAATGTACTGGAAGATGGAGTGCTGCATGTTAATTATTTTAGAAATATAAACTTCTTTGGCTCAGATTTGATTTTGATTAAAGTCATTTAGTCCATTCCACAAAATATAGTATTGTACTTTCTCGACCTAGAAATTAAACTACCCTTTCATTTCCAAATGATTTGGCAAGCCTCCAACATTGCATACACTTCCCCATGCTCACAATATATATTCTAGCTATAGAAGATGCATTCAATTTCTCTCTACATCTACATAAATACTCGGTGATCCACAAAAATGCGTGTTGTAAGGGATTCAAGCACCAGATGGGGTTTGTAAGGGGTAAAATAGAGGAAGTGTGTTCAAAGCGTTTGGAACTCTCACTCAGTGCTTTAATTTTTTTTTTCAATTTCGCTATCTTTATAAAAACACAAACCACCAATATTTTCCAAATTCACCACAAAACATCCGTCGCAATATTTACTTCGCTACTAACGAACTTCGTGTGAATTGATGTCATTCCCGTTCATGTTTTCACAAAGTTTAAATACAGTTATTATAGTGTATGACGCTATATCAATAACACCATGCTTGCAATGTCTCTATCGGAATCTCGAAGGCGTTAGATTTAGTTTGAAACGAGGCTCTTCTCTTCAAAATGTACTCCTTTTGATTTTCCACTTCACACAATCATCCCTCGTCAACAGATCATTCTCCATTTTCCTAATAGATTATGGCCCCTCCCTATTCACAATCTCACAGCCAGTGTTCCCATGGGCTCCATCCACTCTCCAATAAACTCTTAATGACTTCCCCAATTACAAACTTGTACAAATTCCAGACGACATCACCTTCACCACTTGCCACGTCTGGTTTCATTTTGGAAGAGGAGAAGTGCAAACCCACCTGAATGATGTAGTTACCTGGGGAACGCGTGGAAAATTGCCAGCAACCTCCAACTAAATGTTTCAAAACTTTTCCTCTTCTAAGACGAGCAGCATCCGAGAACTGAAAGAGTTGCCATAATTTACAACTAGTCCCCTGTACCTCGAGGTGAAACATTAAAAGTATATCACGTCTTAGGCGTCTTTATCGACGGGTCAGGACCCTCCGTCCGCCTCTGTCCGTACTGTCGCCGTGAAGTTAAAAGCGTCCAAGTAGAGCTCCGTCTCCCTGTCCGCCTCCCGACACAATCTCCTGATCGGCCCCGGCACGAGAAAAAAAATAACTTTAGCCTCAATTATCCGCCCCACTTAGGCCAATCCAATTTGGGCATCATGCCTTTCAGCAACGAAACTCCATTGCCTTGAGCGCGTCGTCGACAAAAAAGTACTCCGACCCTTTGCGGGAGAGCTCTTGTTTCACTCCAGCATTGAACTCCATTCCGAAGTTCGAAGTCGAGAGGCGGATTCCCGTCCGTTTCGTATTGAAACGTCTTACATTCTATAACTCAATCTCCCGCCATCACAGTCGACTGATAAGCCCCTTGGGGCGATTCTGTATCGACCCAGAATTTTAAAGCGTACCAAATAAGCCTCAATTCCTCTTCCACCTTCGTCTAAATAGCTAAAATAGCAAAACTTCTACGTTTCCACAAAGGCGACACACATACGTATGTATGCATGTATGGTTATATGTGTGTGTGCATATATATATATATATATATATATATATATATATATGTATATATATATATATATATATATATATATATATATATATAATCCTTCTCTCTTATGCCTCGATGGAGCCTTAAAATCTTGCTCTCTCACCCATACACTTGGACGAAGGTGAACACAAACACCTTAACAAGTATATAAAAATAAATTCAAGCTAATTATCAAGAAAAATGTAGCGATGTGTACAAAAGAACTCATTCCCATCGAGATCGTAGCCGCAGATGTCGTATGGCCAGTGGACCGAAACGTTTCTCATTCATCAACCCTCTTTTCTTTTTGGAAATTGGCAATATTCTCATTTTCAGTGGTTGTCATCATCATATTTTCCTTTGGCCTCATGTCGCAGGTGGCAGAGGATACGATCAAGCGCGAAGTTATACTTTTCGTTTCCAGTCACTGGTTTCATTGGCACCAAACAACTAAGCATATTTTGGCATATGGCATGCCTCTCTCTCTTCGTCCAAGTCGTCCCTTTTGGACAGAGTTGATGCGATTGGTAGATTTCCACCTGAACGACGAGTTTAGACTGCACCATTTCGTCTTCAAATGAGGTGATATTTCTCAGTCTCGCTTTTATTAATGTGAAGGAGGTTTTAGGGAACAACTCTAGTAACGTCAATATTGGCGCCATTCGCGATAAAGAGAGGGAATAATGGAGTGATTTACGGTGAAATAAATCCCGCGTCAGGGATCAACTTCATCTTCCGTTTTTTATAACGGAATTTCAAAGGAGTTGGAGAGAGCTAGTGGAAGTCCCCGGCTGTGGACACGTTTTAATATATTTCCAAATGCGGAAGGTCGTACGCCCGACTACCTGTCCAAACCGGGACATGGCGTCAATGAGAGCATTTCTTATATTTGACCTTGCCATTCCCCCCAACTTTATTCAAATATATATATATATATATATATATATATATATATATATATATATATATATATATATATATATATATATATGCGGGTCGCGGTGGTCTAGCGGGTAGAGCGTTGGACTACTGACCAGAGGGTCCCGGGTTCGATTCCCGGGCGAGGCACTTTGGGCACCTGCAGCTCCACCCAAGCTAGTTGATTTTTCGGGTACCAGATCGTCCTGGCAAACCATAACCGGCACAGGGAAAGGAACTGGCCCCCCTACCCTGATGTGTGAATATTCACACGCCGTCGGGCTTGGTACACGGGTGAGCTCCACCATCACCTACTAAACCGACCTTCGGGTTGATTACTGTGTTTATGGTTTATATATATATATATATATATATATATATATATATATATATATATATATATATATATATATATATATATATATATATATATATATATATATTCACTTTCCCGGAAAAGCCACGAACGTGCACAATGAAAATCACTAAATAGTCACAGCAAACACAGAACCCAAAACACACAAAAGAGGTACTCACTAGTTCTCGAATTTTCGGTGGTGCAACCACCTTTCTCAAGAGGAATTAGGAACAGAACTCTATATATATATATATATATATATATATATATATATTCATTCACATTGAAATAGAGATAAGGAAATGGGAAAGGAACACACATAAAGGACGAACACAAGAGAGGTGGGGATGGCGGATGTGAGCAGATCACACATGTAAAAATATTTTCCTCGACCGGACCTTGAACACCGGATCCCTCCACTTGCCGGGCGGATGCTCTAACCATCTGAGCTATCGAGAAAATGTCCTTTTACACTAAAATCTGCAATCTTATAAAGTGCTCCGAATCATTGCCCAGAAGATGGCGTTAGGGAGCTGTTACACCCACCAAAGGAGAAATAGACAAACACAAGAGGAGAATAGACAGTAGGTTAGCAAGCATACAACATCATTGTATGTATTTCGTGTTTGAATGTGTATATATATATATATATATGTATATATATATATAGATATGCATATGTATATATAAAATAATAAGTCAGTATTACTAATGAAGGTCTCGACTTAAAGCATAAAATTGCTGATTGATTAAGGTTTGATAATGTTTTATTTTCTGTAATCTCTCCAATGTTGTCTAATCTCTCGTATTTATTAGATACGGTTGTAAATTTTCTACACTAATTCAAAGTAATGCTGTTTGCTTTTCACAGTTTTGAATCTTAAGAAGTGCATTTAGATGGTGAAAAAACCTAGGATATGTTCAGTGTTATGATAAATAATCCTGGAAAAATTCTGAATATTTTTCGATAAAATCCAAAGGTTATTTAGATTTTGACGGTAGATCTCACCTCGTACATCGTTTATGTTGCGTGAATTTAACCTTTTATCGAAAAATCTTGTTATTCAGTATTATTGCATGATAATAACTTCATCGTGTGAATAATGTTTTTCGAGTGCATGATCGAACTTCTTTGTATAGAGGTATAATGATTATACATGAATGGCTGGTGGCCTAACATCCCTTGCCACACATCCAAGCGGTGGCCTGCGGAGTATTATATAGGCGCATATACAGTGCGTAAAACATAAAAATGAGATTTATGAGTGAGAAAGTCCCTTTTCATGTATCTCTTGCGATGTTCTCCGGGAACATCCCAAAAGTCGTATCTCTTGAATATTTAATTGGGAAATCAAAAGAGATGTAAACCGCCATTTAGTAACGGAACGCTTTATCTCCCGAGGCGCCATGCCAAATGTTTCCCTGGTTGCAAGTGATGAGTTATTTAAATGCAACCACACGCACAAACCATCCACATATCAGTTACCACTCAGGTCTTCTGTCGGATTAAAAATCACCCAAAATTAATATTTTAAAGTGTGTAACGGTGGCCAATTTTGGCATAAAAGGAAACATTTTTATCTAAAAAAACTATCGTACGCGCTAAATGCATGGTGTGAAACTATTAAGTGACACATTTTACGTAGATTATCTGAAAAAGAAATGAAGGTTCAGAGCAGCCGTAATACAGAGGGGCGTGTGGTCAATTTTCTACAACTACAAATGAAAATCTACTCTATGTGAATTTGTACAATGTAAACAAAACACATTATGGATATATATATATATATATATATATATATATATATATATATATATATATATATATATAACTTTTGGACGGCACAATAGAACACAGAATAAAACAGATAACACGTAAAAGGACACTCACACTGTAGATGATTTAAGCTTTCGGCCTACTCCGAGGCCTTCTTCAGGTCAGACTGACCTGAAGAAGGCCTCGGAGTAGGCCGAAAGCTTAAATCATCTACAGTGTGAGTGTCCTTTTACGTGTTATCTGTTTTATTCTGTGTTCTATTGTGCCGTCCAAAAGTTATATTGCTCTCGTGAGTACTTCCGCATCATCTATATATATATATATATATATATATATATATATATATATATATATATATATATATATATATATATATATATATATATACTTGCTCTAGTAGTGCTAAAATTACAAGAACAAAACGGTCTATTTAACACATCGCTCGCAAACTCTGCGTCATACACGTCAGTTTATTATTTATTTTAGCATTTGTAGTTACGTACGCTCGATTTGATGAATTGTTCATGCCACGGAGGGAGCAGTCTCTATCTATGGATCAATCCTTGAAGAGATTAATAAAAATTTTAATGAAGACGTGCGTTTAAGCGATGTTTTTGAGTATATGTCATGTCATGTCCATATTTTACAGGTGTTGGAAAATATTTTATTATTTACAATAACGAAATAGGATATTTCCGCCTTGAATTAGACTAAAAATAAAGTATCAACAAAGGGGGACGACAATTATTTCTGGATTCGGACTCTGACTACATTTACATTTTTTTTGTGGTGGCTTTATCGTTCCTCACGAAAATACAATCTCCTGGACCACATAAAAGAGCCCAAAACATTTGAATTTATCTGTGAGTGAGCGTTAAGCCTGAGGCAGCATTATGCATATCAAGTGTCCCCTGAATAATGTGACTGTTTGAAAAATAATTACGGAGTTGGCTTTCGGCGTGTGACGTGCCATAATTTATTGCAACGAGAGGAGAGTGGAAAGTGCCGTTGCTCGTTTGCAATTTCCTTTGTAGTTGTCTTGGGGGATCTTTGGATACCGCCCCCGTCTCCTTCGTCACGAGCTGAGTCACTTGAAATCCCACATCTGGGAAGGGGCACTGTTTGAAAATATCCGATGCTCCTTCTTTGTACCCGGACCACACGGGTCAGTGGTCGAATGCTATGGTGAGCACGAAACCCTGTTCCCACATTTCACGAAATAGTTAAGTTAATTTCAGTACACTTCGTAATAATTACGTTTGGCCAGTTGTTTAGGTTGTGCTGTTTGAGTTGAGTCGTTCAATAGCGTTAGAAAGAAAATTGAGGCTTCATTAAAATAAATTATTTTTAACTAAATTTCGATTCTCCATTTCGAAAATCATCAAATTTGAAATTAGATAGTCCTCAACTCTGATACCTCTAAGTCATTGGATACCTTTCCTACCTTGAAGTACGTATCTTCATCGTCATGATTACCAGCAGCAACGAACGTATTTCCCCACTTAAACCGATGTCCATCGCAGTTTAGTAAATGCATAGACGACATATGCACAGTTCAGCCATTCCCTAGTGCTCATACAGTGAATAAATTTTTATGGTGGCCTTTAACCAGAGCACTCTAGCGAATATATATATATATATATATATATATATATATATATATATATATATATATATATATATATATTTGTATATATTATTTTCAGACATAGAAATATATATATATATATATATATATATATATATATATATATATATATATATATATATAGAAAGGGGATAGGAAAACACACTAAAGACAAACACAGGAAAGGTGGGGAAGGCGGATTTCAGCAGATCACAAATTTAAAAATATTTCCTTATCCGGGATTTGAACCACGGGCCCAGCCAAACCTCAAATCCCGGATAAGGAAATATTTTTACATCTGTGATCTGCTCAAATCCGCCTTCTCCACCTTTCCTGTGTTTTCCTATCCCCTTTCCTTATATATCTATTTCTATGTCTGAAAATAATATCTGTTCGCCGTATGGCAGGATTTTCGTGTTTGAATATATATATATATATATATATATATATATATATATATATATATATATATATATACATATATATTATGCCAACTCTCTTTTACGCCAACATTGTTGGCGTAAAAGAGAGTTGGCTGTGAAGTGATTACTTCGTGATACACTTCTAAAAATCTCCCGATTTTTCATTTTTGAAAGTTGGCATGTCCTCCCGATTTTTCATTTTTGAAAGTTGGCATGTCTGATTATATATGAGTTCTGTTCCTAATTCCTCTTGAGAAAGGTGGTTGCACCACTGAAAATTCGAGAACTAGTGAGTCCCTCTTTTATGTGTTTTAGTTTCTGTGTTTGCTATGACTATTTAGTGAATTTTATATATATATATATATATTAAGATACGTATTTACCAGTAAGTAATAACATAAACAATGTACTAGTATTATTGTTGTTTTATTCCGGCCGAGAGGAGCGAGTGAACTGCATCGCTTGTGAAACCGTCCAGTGTTTCTGGTGAGTCAAGTGAACTAGCGGTTCGGAAATCATACACTCACTTCCTTCATTTCATCTCAAAGTTTATGGTTAGAGTACTAACAATTCCAGGGCCAACATCATCATCATAAAACGAGAGAGAGAGAATTTAAAAAATAAAATAAAATAAGAGGCGTCATCGCCGGCATTCCGCGCGTGCCGGGAGGTATGTTCACGTGCGCAAATGTAATTTAGTGGAAAAAAAGAAAGTCCTCCAGCAACGGGTAGAAGGGAATTCCCCCCCCCCACCCAGGGAGGGGGCGGGGTGAAGGGGACCTGGGTGGGGGGAGAGGGAGGGATATTCAGGGACGAATTTTTTCGGGACGCCGACATTTTTCGGGGGAGTCTAAAAAGGAGGGGCGGGGGGGAGTGTTCGGACGGGGTTCTGGGGGGATAGGAGAAAGGGACAACAGTGCGGGGTAAGGAAATAAAAGGCGTAAAATTTAAGACGCAATAAGCGGGCGTGGTGGAGGGAAAGGGATGAGAGGGAGGAAGGGGGGAGGGGGCGGAGAGGAGAGAGAGTTGAGTGAGTGGTGTATAATGGAGAAATGGACACCGGGTGGATGAGGGGGGTGTCGGGGAGGAAGGGGAAGGGGGGGTCTAAGGAAGAGGGGCGGAGAGTGAGCTAAAGGGATGGGGATGGGCGGGAGACCCAAGTAGCATATTAAATGAACGGAACGGAGAGGGGCGCTGGGGCGGACGGGGGTTGGAGAAGAGGAAGGGGTGTGTGTGTGTGGGTGTGTGTGTGGGTGTGTGTGTGGGTGTGTGTGTGGGCGGTGGATTTCAGGGTGCGAATTATGCAAATGGGGGGAGAGGGAGTGACAGAGGGAATGGAAGGGGAGGCCCGAGGAGGAGGCGCACCGCAGTGATGTAATTTTAAAGGAGACGTCAAAATAATAATGAATAAATAAAATAAATGAAAAGCAGGGAGCGTGGGTGAGTGATGGAAATGTGAGGAGGAGAGAAGGGAGGAGCGGGAGGAACGGAGTGGGTTATTGGCAAACCTATCGATAACCGATGCCTCGATAGCTTCCGCAGTCGATACAATCGACCGAAAAAATTCTTGGTTGCTTCTGCTGCGCGTCTCAATTATCTCCGCGCGTCCCACTTCCGAAGACGCCCTTCCCCCCCCTCCCCATGCGCCGCCATTTTGCCAATCTCCCATCTTAGTTGGTTGCCTCTGAGGACAATTTCGGTCCTTGGTGAGGTCACACTTTCGGATGAATCTCGAAAGACGTGAGAAAGCCGGGACGGGAGGCGAGGACGCGGGAAGTTTGGTACCCGCCGAAGACGCACACGCACCGATGGGCACTATGATAATATGGACGCGGAATAGAACGTGGGAAACATTTCAGCTTATTTATTTGACGTCTGAAGTGTTTCTTTGCCTAAATGAAAATCATCATGTGCTAAACTACTGTAAACCATGCTCAGTCAATTGGCAACGCACAGAACAGAAAAGTTTAACTATGATAAATGGTAAATTGTAATGATAAATACTTGTATCATTAACCCACGCCATTTTGACTAGTAACAAGTACATCTATTTAGTAAGTCGCAAGCCGACGCAAGGGTGTGTGGCGGGGGGTGCTAAGTCACTACTCGTAAAAGAGAATAAAACCGCCACCAAATCCCACAAATTAATGCCAATCTGCAAGCAAAAAATCGTGTGTGTCTGTATATATATATATATATATATATATATATATATATATATATATATATATATATATATATATATATATACACTTTTTTGGAAAACCCACAAACGTGTAATGTAAATTCACTGATAGTCATAACAAACACAGAAACCAAAACACACAAAAGAGGGACTCACTGGTTCTCGAATTTTCGGTGGTCCAACCACCTTTCTCAAGAGGAATTAGGAACAGAACTGAGGCAGAGGAGGGCCCGAAAGCAGTGGTAGGAAGGAGAAGGGGAAATGGGGGAAAAGAGGGGAAAAGAGGGGAAAAGAAAGGAAAAGGGGGGAAAAAAGGGGGGGAAGGCATTCGAGGTGAGGAGTTTGGAGGGGTAGTGTATGGCGTATGGTGTATTTCCCCTTTTCCCCTTCCCATTTCCTCTTCCACCACCGCGAAAAACCACCCTCTTTCAATTTGTACCACGTTTCTCTCTGGCCTAGAATCTCTGCGTTCTATCCTAAAGGACCTCTATCCTATCCTCAAAAACCACAATTCCACCACCAACCTTTTCCCCAAATGCCCCTCTGTCACTTTCAAAAGCCCCGCCAATCTATCAGATCTTTTAAAATTTACCAATCCACTTCTTAAATCCTCGCCCCGTTCCAAAATCACTCCCAGACCCTGCAATAAACCTAGATGCAAAACATGTCCTATTTTCCTAACCAGAATCCCATCCCTCTCCCACCCGCTCTTTAACTCTCTCCCACCAATTCCCTACTCCTCGTGTACCTCCAGCAATGTTGTCTACCTTCACAAGTGCCAAATTTGCCCTGCCTTTTACATTGGACAGTGCACCACACCCCTCAATATTAGAATCAATAATCATAGAGCCTCATGCAACAATTCCTCCCTTATTGGTATGCTCCCAATCCCCAAACATACCTCCGAACACAACACTGCCTTTGACCAATGTTTTAAAGTATCCATCTTAGCATCCCTCCCACACTCAGACCCTCCACTGAAACTCAAAACATTAGAGCTAGCTTTCATCTGGCTCTTGGATTCCTGGAATCGCCCAGGCATTAATATTAGACATTAATTGCCCCCTTTATGCATATAATTTCATCCCCCTCCGCCCCCAACAACTTCCATATCATCCCCACCTTTTTAAAATTCCCGCGCCATACACTACCCCTCCAAACTCCTCACCTCGAATGCCTTCCCCCCCTTTTTTCCCCCCTTTTCCTTTCTTTTCCCCTCTTTTCCCTCTTTTCCCTCATTTCCCCTTCTCCTTCCTACCACTGCTTTCGGGTCCTCCTCTGCCTCAGTTCTGTTCCTAATTCCTCTTGAGAAAGGTATTTGGACCACCGAAAATTCGAGAACCAGCGTAGGATTACTGACCGGAGGGTCCCGGGTTCCATTCCCGAGCAAGGTACTCTGGACACCACCCAAGCTAATTGATTTTTCGGGTACCAGATCTTCCTGGGAAACCATGACCGGCACAGGGAAAGGAACTGGCCCCCTACCCTGATGTGTGAATATTCACACGCCGTCGGGCTTAGTACATGGGTGAGCTCTACCGTCACCTACTAAACCGACCTTCGGGTTGATTACTGTGTTTTATATATTTATGCCAGTTTGAGGAAAAATGGATTTTAAATGAATGTATACGTATGTACGGGCATACTTTTGTGTTCCATGTGGTTGCATACTGTTTTGTTGCATTGTGTTATCGGTGGTGCCCTAACACCCCACGCCATGCGCCCTCGCGGCAGCTTGCGGGGCAATGTGTAGATGTAGTTGAAACCAAAATTGAGAATGAAAAATTGGTCAATGCCATGACTATTTGGTGCTGGCGGGGAAAATATGATCGACCTGGCGAGATCAGAATATTTTTTCCCTCTCCGGACATGTGTGTTAATGGCCCATCTCCCTCTGGGATTCTGATGAGTCACTCTTGGCTTGCCATGACGAGTCTCGAGAACCAAAGTTGACAGAGAATACGCGATCTTTAGGTGGGTATAATAACATGTTAATTACTAGATTAACGAGGCCGGAAAAGTAAATATCTAAAGCGCAAACACCGAGAATGGACTTGAAAACGTAGGAACGCGGGATTGTTGCGAAATATTGCTGTTTCCTTTTGATTTACCTAATCATGTGAATTTTTGTGACAGGAGCCTACGACATCCACCTTCTTTAATTTGAAACACCTGTCAAGCTCATGGAAATCTTTTATTCGGGGATCTCAAGTCCGGGCGACATAGCCGCCCAAACTCGTCTCTATATTAAAGACCTGATTTGATGCGCGTGGACTTTAGACTCCACCTGGACGATGGTCATCGCTAATTATATACTATTAAAGTAAAGAAAGGGCTAATGAAGCGCAGCCTTTGGTGGGTTGGCTCAGACGATTTAGAGGGTAAATTTAGTTTTTTTTCGCTATTGAAATGGATAACAGGGGAGGAAGTATCCACACAGAGGGTGAGGCAATCGTGAAATGTACTACGTATAGGGAGACTGTTGGAGGAAATGTTTAGGCGGTAGAAAATGTGGCTGGAGGAGATTTTAAGAGACATTTGGATGACTTCAAGTCTCTGACGGGAGGTGGAACCTGAGGATAATAAGAGTGACTGGTGATAAACGTGTGAGAAAGAAGGAATTGATGTAGGAAACATAGAGTTCAGCGTTAGAGCAAATACCTCTGATTCCATAACCGTGGACTCCATAGCCATAACCGTGGAATTATTTTATCTTAGTTTGGTTCAGGGGTCATTGGAAACGTTTTTATGAATTTACCTGTTTTCATATCGAATCTATTCTATTTAGTGATGCTTTATCCTATTTTTCGCACTTTACAGTTGGCAAATATAGTCATTTATGCACTAAATCTTTTGTGTACACGAATTATTACTATTTTGTTCTCTCGTTTCAGGTAATAGGTTTTGGCGTTTTATGGGAAGTCCACGTCCTCGTGAGACATATTATCTAGCAGTGATCTACTCCGCCGCCTTGCTGAAGCAATTATTTTGATCAAGGTATTTTTTGTAATTATTTATAGATGTATTTATGAGAGTCGCCTAAATAATGCCTTTTTAATGCATCATCAGTTTAATATAACAGTTTTGCTTAGTTATCTAAGGAAGTCACCAACCTTCTGGGTTTTAATTTCGCACGTTGTGTTCAATAGACAGCAGTTTCGCTGATATTCCAGTCACCGTAACTGTATAATGTACCGAAGTCAACGCAGGCTGTGAAAACGCGGAAGAAAGGAGATATCTCGGACACAGAACCAAGGAAACCTGCGAAATCTCTTTTTCTTATTTAATAAAAAAATGGAAAAATCTTGATCTCGGGGAACATTTAATAGAAAAACACAAACGCTGCAAATTTTTAGGGCATTGACTTTTTTCACCTCGTCAGCACTAAGTTCCACTTTTTCTTGTCAAAACCATGTAAACAAAAAATACCGGGACCGTAAACTTGAATGGCACCAAATAAGAATAAAAAAAATAAATAAAATTAATAAATGGAATAATAATAAATAATAATAATAAATATAAATAAATAACAATAATTAAATTTATATTAAAAATAATAATAATAAATAAAATTCATTTATTTTTTATTATTAATTTATTTCTTTACTTATTTTTTCGAATTTGTGTGTGTGTGTGGTGTTTTTAATTTAATTTAATTTTTTATTTATTATTATTATTTTTATTATAAATTTCATTATTATTTATATTTATTATTATTCCACTTATTTATTTTATTTATTATTATTATCATTAATTTTTATTATTATCATTATTTTTTATTATTATTTGGTGCCATTCAAGTTTACGGTCCCGGTATTTTTTGTTTACATTGATTCACGACCGTAGCTACGTTCCTTATATATTTAAATTGTCAAAAACAGTCAAATTATTAACTTAAACCTTTTAAAATATATTGGAGAGGCGGATCAAGGAAGAAACGAGAATCTGCACATTATAGGTGATGCAGGTAAATTTTGTTGAACTTACCTTTAAAAACTGTGACATTTTAAAAATAAATTATTTTGCAATCACGAACAGATTTTTTAGCACACAGATAAGGCAATCATTATGAATCAGCTTATTTAAATACGCCACTCAAATGATCACATGTATTATTATGCTTCGCTATAGGCGAGCAATTGACTTCGTTATAAATCAAACAGTTATTGTCGTCATAAGAGTAAAATAGAATGATTTTCACCGATACTTTATATTTTAATGCTCAATTAAATGCATGGCTATATATATATTTTTTAGACTAATATATATAATTTTTTAGACTACAACATTTTAGAGTTTTATATAGTTAGAGGCTTATGATTGATTCGCCTCATCAATTCCCCCTCTCTTTCACCTACCTTAGAGCGATGACATCGAATTGTGCTTTATTTCTTAATTAACCAAATGCGCCCCAGTTTTGTCCAACCTCTTATGTAATCCCTCTAACTTTCGAAGCAGGGTCGGGATGCGCCACGGCACTGGATACCCACCATTTACCCCTGTGATGTTCCGTATCGTGGCTCGACCTCAAGTCGGTTAATTAAATTGACTGCATCAACCTTTTTCTCGTCTTATTTGTGTCTCAGCAGTTTTGAATTTCAATCCGTTATACTCCTTCCAAAGCTCTGCTACGCCAGGAGAGTAGTGGTGGAGGGAGGGTTTTTTTAGCGTGGATGAACCTCGGAAGGGAGAGAGCGGTCTCTATCACTTGCATTCCGCACTCTCTCTCTCTCCCAAATATCGCCCATCACATTCATGCCGCCCGCCTTTTTTACGGGCACAAGGGGAGCCGGCGTAGCCTGGTTGGGAGGAGGGATAAGTCCGATATTTGCGCGCGCGAGCTAAAAGCTTCGTAATTCCGACTGGCGGGGGGTGGTTGGGGGTGTGGGATGGAGTGGCGCGGGGAAGAGGGGGGCAGGGGGAAGAGCGGGAGTGTGGGGGGGGCGGTGTTCCGTGCATCATACTTTGCTGGCTTACTTCAAAGCGAGAAGGGTGGAGTTGAGCTTCTTTCGAATCAGACGTTTGTGCGATCACACAAAAACACACCAGGCGGTGGAAAAGCTCCCACTCAGCTCTCTCCTTCTTTCCCTCTCTTCATGCCTCGAGAAACCATTTCCTCCTTGGAAACTGTCTCGGCCTCTCTCTCTATCTCTCCCTCCCTCCCCTCCTCCTCCCTTCCTTCAAATGCAAAATTCACATTCACGTTGAGTGCCCCAAAACCGACCCCCCCGCTGGCCTCCCACCCTCTCATCTCACCCCATCTCCTCGTCCCGTCATCTATGTCTTTCTCCTCCATCTCCTCGTCGTACTTCTCTCCCAGGCCTTCTTTATCGGCGTCGTGACTGGGTGTGCATCTGCGCGCAAAAGGCGATTCGCTCAACTTTCGCCTCTCCCAAACTACTTGGAATCCCGTTAAGCTGAGTTTGGAGACGATCAGACGGCGGCTCCATCCCTGGGGCAAAAATGGAGGGTGGGTCATCAGGAAGGACGAACGGACCTTGAATGCGTCCGCATGAGTCACCGAAGGATTGGAACAGAATCTCCTTTTAACATTCGCTTGCCACACTGATTAAAGGGGGCGAATATCCATGGAGGGCCATTTTCGCTCCCGCAGACCTTATTTCGACTGAAATGAGTGAAATTAGATGGTGCCAAATACCGATTTATTAGAGATTTCTAGTTTTCCTGTTTGTACTGTTTAAATTAATCCTTAATAGAAGTTAATTAATTCGATTGTTTTGCATTAATTAGTTCCACTGTAATTATTCCTTCTAGTAACCTAAGTGCCGTCGTAGATTTTCCGTTTTTATTTCTTTATTGCGTGATTGTCCCTTGGTGTTCCTCGCGACACGTAGCGTCATCTTTTGTGTTATGCTTCTTAGAGCACCCCTCTCTCACAGCGCATCTGGGTTATCCAGTAAATCTACAACTCTTTCTCCTTGTAGTTCTTCACACTTGTATTATTTCCTCTTCTGCATCTCATTAGCTGGGCTATTTTGCATTTTATCCGGAATTTTACCGCCGTCCGCCTTTGTTTTGAAGGATCTGATCCTTCCCTACGCAGGTTAGATTCCATCCCCTCCTAGTTCTTCTCTCCGAGTGTTTGCAATTTTTTATTCTCAGTGCTGAGCAAAAGTGAACTCTTTTATTGCTCCCTTGGCTGGATCTCTTTTATGTCATGTAGTGGTGATTTAGATTGTGGTGTGATAGGCTGCATTTCAACTGTAAATTACCTAGTGGTGGGTTTGATGATCATATACTTGTACGTAATGTTGCGTACTTAGATCAACTTCATCGAAAGACATTATTCAGAGAATAAAAACAATCGGGCATTAATCGTAAGAATAGAACTCAATAAGTTACAGAAACAGACGGTAGAAAAATATCTTGGACTAGACATTGAGTGCTAGCTGCTTTATTAAAAAATCTGACCGAAAGTAAAATATACCAATAAACGGTAAGGGACAGGGGTGTGTGGGCAACAGTTGCATTTGGCGAAACCACATGGCTTATGATTCAACGTTGTTGCATCTCCATTAATCTATATTCTTTCATATCCCCGTTGAGAAAATATCGGTATTGATTATGTCCTACAGTTGAGATACCACATATTTCCTTGGGAAAAATTTTGCTGTATCTGAAACTACGTATGTCCCCACAGTCTCGGTCTAAAACTCTAATATTAGCTCAATAATTTCATATCAGTTCGTGTGGAAGATTTGTACGAGTAAATAAGAAGAGTATTATGGTATAATAATTGCTCTACCATTTTTGAAGCCGAAAGTACCTGTGCAATATATAAATAAATGGAATAATTCCATTAAAATTCCGTAGAAGCTTGAAGAAATCTGTGCAAATATTTTTAGGTAAGATAATTTAGATATATACACATGGAATGAAAATCGGGGAAGAATTTATTAAATCCGTCCAATTTACGAATTATAACCTTTAGTTAGCCCGTTAGCCAAAGGGGTCGGAAGCATTGGTGAGCAAATTAAAACGTCGGTAAAAGAGGGATGGGAATAAATGTAAAAATAATCAAAGGCTATGTGGTGGAAAGCTAAATTAAATATTGACATAACAGTTCAGAAACTTGAACAGGTTAAACATCTAACCTATCTCGAAGGTGTTTTGGACTAAAATATTCAAAGTAGTGGGAACTTCAGAAGAAAAATTGCCTTAGACAATGTAGTTTTACAAGTAGGAGAGAGTTGATAGCAGGAACGTCGAGTAATGAAGTTGAGAAAAGACTAGTAAAAACTTTGACGAGGGACGTGGTTTCGTATTGCCCGAAAAGTTGCTTATTAAAGCAAGATGACCGGCGTAGATTCTAGATTTTGGTCAGGTGTGTTTGGAGAAGGTAAAATGAGCGAATAAGAAAACAAACGGGGGTTGAAAACAAACCAATGTTGATCAGCGATGGAATGTTAAAGTCTGTATGAGAGGGAAGGGCGTTAGGCCAGCTAGGCAAGAATAAGAAAAATAAAGCGATGTTAGGCGAAATGAAAATAGAGAGCTGATAGGATTTTTTTATTAGGCAAAGCTAAGAAATCTACGAGTGTATGTTTTGTTTCCATACCCGTCTTTTGTGCTCCGAGACGGAATCCCCTTTCATCAGTCCCAGATTAACTTCTGGCGAGGGATTTGAAGAATCCAGTCTTTGACTGGAACTTTGACTTTATTAAACGCTAGGGCACCAAATAATAATAAGAGTGGAGATTTACAAGACATATCGTTTTTTTAAATATTGCAAATTCATATCGTTAAGCTCTGAAAAATTATCGTGCACTTTTGTGAAATTAGATTCAAATAAGTTTTTTTTATCGTATGTACTATTTGTGTTTTATCGTATGTACTACGAGTGTTTTATCGAAGCTGCCGTACTGAATTCTTTTTATCTTCATCATAAACCCCCTGCCACATACCTTTTAGGTGGATCGCCGGGTATTTATATCGATGTCAAACCTTCTTTCCTCCTATTCTCAGATTGGTTTTCCGCGATTTTCCATTTGAGTCGCTGGACTGGAATGAGTGTTATTTTTTTATAAGCTTAATATTTTCTTTGGATTTCTCTCTTTATAAACACATTTGCGAAGCTAACTTAATAATCGGAACTTCTCAGCGGCTCAACGATCTGCAGATCTTAGAAAGGCTTTGCCGGTATAAAATTAACCCTGGGGCCCTCGAGTACTCCTTCCATTTTCCTCTTAGTTTCGCCCTGGTTTTCTGTTCCCCAAGTCCGTGGGAGGGCGAGTGGACCTCCTTTCTGCCATCTATTCCGGGCGGCTAGATAATAGATTTAATAAAAGGAAATCCTATCAGCTCCCTGTCAAAGACTGGATTCTTCAAATCCCTTGCCAGAAGTTAATCTGGGACTGATGAAAGGTGATTCCGTCTCGGAGCACAAAAGACGGGTGATTAATCCGTCGCCTGGGATTCACGACGGTAGTTGAAGGAGGAGCGTCAGCAAGTGAATGTAATTGATAAGGCAGTCGGGCACTTTCCAACTCGAGAGTCATTTAAACATTTACACATTCCTTCGCCCAGTTATCCATTTACCCGCCCCTCCTTCCCTCCCACCTTCTTTCCCCCCCTTTCGTCCTTTTTAAGGATTCATGCGGTGGCATAACTGGTTCTCTTCGTTCCCTCTTCTTCCGATCCCAGCCCACTCACCCCCATTCGGCTCGCTCGAAGGGAAATATATGTAAACAGATGCAGCGACTTGAATTTTTCACGACCCGGGCTGCGCACTTGCTTGAGACCCGTCTCCCTGAGAAGGCGCGGCGGGGGCGAGGGGGGCGCTCCCTCCAGTTTCATCGCCTCCCCTGCCCCTCCACAACTCCCTCTTCCTCCTTCCCCAAGACCCTGCCGGTAATGAGATTTTCGTGAGGCGGACGTGGAGGAAGTAAGTCTCGAGGAGACGTTTTCAGAGGGAGAAGACGGCAAAGGCTTATGTATTTTTTTCTCTTTTCCCTCCTCTCCTTCCTCTCTTCTAAATCGGCCGCTTGAGACGAGGAAAGGGTGGGGGGGGGGTGGTTGCCCGAGAGGGTGGGAGTTAAAAGAGTGGTTTGGAGGAACTGGGTGTCGCGGGGGAAGAGTGTGGTGAGAGGCGCGGGATCGTGGTTGGCTGCCAAATGGAGTGAATTTTCAGCGGCTTACCCGACCCCTCCATCCCCCCTTCTCTCCCTCTCGTGGAAACTCTTTGCGCTAATTCGGTGAATTTATGGCAACATCCGGACGACACTACAGGGCTAATCTCGCGAATTATTTGCTGCCTCTAATGACACCGTCACTCTAATCAAGCGAATTTGTTGCTGCTCCCAGCGTCACAGTCGCGCTAATCTACCGAATTTGTAGCCTTCTCCCCCGGCCGGGGGGCCTCCGCCTCCGACACTCGGGATCCTGCGGCTCGCGCCCTCGCTCCGCCGATTCGTTATTTCCCGAGCAAAGGCGGAACGGGGCCTGAGTGTCGTGTCGCCATAAGAGGAGAAATCCCGAGATTTCTCGTGGCTACCTGCCTTGAATTTCTCTCCTAGTTCAACCGTTGATTGTCTCTCTGAGGAGGGAAGCTGAATATAAGAAGGTGAAAAGATATGGAGAATGGCGAGTGAGGGAAACGAAGGCGTCTTCTTGTTTAGAGGATGTGGTGAGGTAGGGAAGAGGCCTGCAGGGGGAAATGGGAATGTAGAAAAAGAAGTTGCGGGAGATATGAAGGCGTAATTGTATATTAAGGGTGGAGATTAAATGAATGGAGTGTGTCGGATAATTCCCGAAGGCCCTGGAGGGAATTAGAAGGTATGAGGAGCTGAAGATGGAAATAGGGTTAGGCTAATGATATTTTCGTTGTGATACGCTTAAGAAGTACTCGTATATTTGATGGATTATTTTTCGCTCAGTATTCCTAATGAGATATTATAATGGTTTAATTTTTGTGCATCTTGAAAACTGTTTAACAAAGGTAATCGGTAATCCACCTCTTTGCAGTCACTACCGTTAATATTAATGCCTGGGGAACGCACTTTACCTAATTTCCTATAAATATCTTACTCATTTTATATTATAATTTTCCTTGAACACAAATTTGTGCAGATAAGTGTAGCAATAATCGGAACAATATTCCGTATTACAAATTTACCCCAGGTGAACGAATTATTAATATTTTTCTGCTGGTCATATTACATTTTCGTTATTGTGCAAGCCAGACAATTCCTCCTCTCTCACGACTTAAAATTTCTAATTTTTCTTAGTTTGATGACAATTAGGCCTTCAGCTTGGAGAGTTGTACCTCGAGCGAAGAGCGGAAAGGTTATGTTGCTTCGTGGAATGGTTTCAGGTAATGGTATTATCAAGGTTAATGCAGCTCCTAACTCCATCCAGAGGGACTCGCCGAAGTTTAATCGTCGGCTTGCTGGAAGGGCGGGACCATTTGTATGGGATAGTTCAAATATCCAGCGGATTATGTCCTCCCTGCCACGCAAAGTTCAACGGGAAGGAATGTTGGATTTTTGTCGACTGACTATATGTACTCGTCTGTTTGAGGAGGCGGGATTCCTCAGGCAACCCAGGCGGTGAAGGCGGCAGACAAATATACGGGTTGATGCAATCATAGAATTGTGGCTCATGCGGGGAAAAATGAGTAGGTCAGGCGCAACAGTGCTAGGTATTTTTATTGAATAAGATATTTATTAACTAAAATGTTATGATAATGATAGGAAATTGAGTAATTTGATCAAAGACTTCTTATTTAACCGTAAATATGAAGTAGTCATCAATAGTGAGAGTTTATTAGAGGAAGATATTACATCAGGGGTTCCACAGAGTAGTGTTATATAGTACCATCCCTTCGTAAGCATTATAACGACTCAAGTAACCAAGTTAGCAGCAGCTTTAGATAATTTTCAGGCACAGGCACAGTGATTCACAGAGAAATAAGAACAACGACCCAATTTGATATTCTCAGTAACAATTTGGACCAGATATTGGAGTGGTGTCAGGAATAGGAGGTAGAATTATATATAAGTAAATGTTCCTCCGTAAAAGTTTTTGGATGCAAGAAAAAATGAAAAAGGCGTTAGTTATGAAATTAATTGGAACGAGGTAAATGTATCAGAACAGGTGAAATGCATATACTTGTGCGATTTACTGATGTCAGACTCTTATTGGAGTACTCAGATCTTGATAATATGCCCGTCAACCATAAGGAAGCCAGGTTTTAATAGGCGGGTTTTAGGAAAATATATTGAAAAAGTGTAAGGGAAGCTTTTCTACGCTTTGGTTTGGCCAAATTTGAAATAATTGAAAATAATTTTGAGTTCATGAAAGAAAGCGTTAATTAAGGGGTTTTAAAAGCTTTAGGGAATATCCGCTTGCTTGTCAAAAAATATTACAAAAAGAGGTGACGTGACGGCTATATTGGAGATATTAGAACAGGGAATCTTTTACCTCACAAAGAGTGTAGGCAAGGTTCTTAGAAGAGTTGGTGACACCTGGGTTTTGTGCAACCCTAAGGGAATTATTATGCCAACATATTATTTACATGAAGTATGCTCGGGCCTATATTCGGGATATTATATTGGTAGATTCGACGATGAAATAGAAGAGATAGGCACCGTCACAGACAGATTCAAGTACTCGTTTTTCCATTTCATAATGCGCAATCAGAACAAAATTAAACCCACTCCACTCAAATGAAGTATTATCATAGAGCCTAATTAGTGCCCTTCGAGCCTTAATAATTAGTTTACTTAGAGATTAATGGTTAATAAAATATAACAAATATTGCATAAAAATTATTCAAAATTATGTCCACGAGTGTTTTATATTAGTTAACATGCACTATGAATTATTTACATATTATATAAAAATTCTTGTGAACGATAAATAAGTCTCAATATACGGCTGATGCCCTAAACACCCCCCACCACACGCCTGGGCGGCGGCAGGCTGGGTACGCAATGTAAAAGTAGATGCGTTCAATTATTCGTTACAAACAGCTTCGATGTAAACTACCATCGCTTTAGAATGAAGTCAGACCCAATTAGTAATGCAATGTAAGTGACCTGACCGGGGTTTGACGAGGAAAATAGTCGGCAACATCACTTTTATCGGGAGTAAAAGATACCAGGAGGGCGTGTGAAGGGGAACCCGGGGGTCTGCGCGGAGGGTGAATGGTGAAATAGATTGAATGGGCCGCGATCGAGTAGCGGAGGTGCTCTTTTGTGTCGCGGGGGTGCCTGAGAAGGGAGGGAGAGAGTGCACCATGTCTGAACTTGCTGACCAACGCAGCGAGAACGAGATGGGTCGACGATGGATTGAAATCTGTTCGATCGCTATCACAAAACGTCTACATATACGTACTTCCCCGCAAGCGGCCGGAAGTGCGCGTGGCGGAAGGTGTTCGGGCACAACCTTTTTTAGTATATATGTAAAAAAATAGGATATTCAGATATTTTAGTTCTTACATACATTTGGGTGCATGTTATCAACTAGCTAGTTAGTAGACACAAACACAAATTCATATCTGGTGAGGTAATAGGATGGAATTTAGAGCAGGGCCGGGAGATGAAAATGGCCGTATCGATATTCGGCAAAAGCTAAATTTGAGTTTCCAAGTCGACTGAAGCTTGAGAAAGATGAGATCCTTGTTTTGTCACTAACGCAAGACTACTTGAAGGACAGTTTTATATATTTATACAAAATTACGGTCTCATCTAATACACCCGCCCCATTAAAGGAAAAGTATTTACCCCGTAATTTTTGCTCTTTCCCGACGTATCTCATCTCATTAGTGGACAAAAGGCCAGTGAGCTTAGTGGCAACTTCTCTTTCTGCCGCCTGAGTATATGCATGTATGCATGTACACGTATTTTTTTATTTTGGCCCGCTTCGTCTTTTATTAATGGAATCGGCGAGAGATTTTTAGCGCCGGTTGCGAGAGAGCCTCATTTCGTTATTTTATTCCCGTCCTTCGTCTCTCTGCTTTCTAAAAAAAACTCCTTCAACTACCGAGAATAAAAAAAGGGTAGGGGAAGCGTCCTTCCTTTTGCTCCATTTTTAATGCAATAGCCCCTGAATAAATGTATTCTTGTGTACGCATGTCTCCTTCTTTCTTTTAAGAAGCACTCCTCATCCTCCCTGGGGAAGGCGGAGACGCGATCGCGATGGAGAGAAAGAGAGAGCATGGGCGGCCCTGCCTGGTTGCCCTCTCATTTTCCCCCTACTCGTCATGTCCTTTAAAACGAGCGCCTCGCTCTTTTGCGCCATCCCAAAAGCTGGGGGCATCATCAAAAGGTCGCGCGGACACATGCGACTCCCCGGGCCCACGCCCAGTCAATTGCTGGGAACGTCCAGGCGGGCCATTGGAAGACCCTGCGATCGAATCTGGGTGTGGCATTTCATTTAGAATTCGCTTCAAAATTGGAATACTTCATCTAAGATTAGCATGCTCGGCTGCTAGTCACCACATGGGTGTGGCCGTAAATGAGTATCCTAAAGTTGAACACACGTTTGGAGCTAGGAATTTGAACACATGTGCAAGATGAACAAAACAATCACTCGGAGAAAGGAGGTTAAATTACATAATAAATCTCTTGAACAAAATGGAAGAATGTCCAATTAGCAATGGTTTTGGAAATGTACTATTACTCCCATTTTACTACGGTACGAGAAATGACGTACATAAAGTTAGAGAGATAGAAGTGTAGAACAGAGAGATTTAAGATGTCCTTTTTGCCACGACAGGTAAGGGATCAGAATAACGTTGTCCGACTGCGGTAGGAATAAATATATTCGGGTTTATAATAGCCAGATATATAGTCACCTCCTGCCACACACCCTAGTGATGGCTTGCTAGGTACTAAGGTAATACTAAATATATTATTAAACATTTGGGTAAATGCTTTAATTATTTATAAATTGCTTGTTAGACTAACGAGTGATCAAACCTTGGTTAACCAGCCAGTCAAAGGTTTACGATCATTACTCTGCAAATTTAATAATAAATTTAATAGTTGTGTGATGAGTATTTATCGCTTTGCTTTCAGGGATTATTGGTTTAGGGAGAACAAATATTCCAATTCCAATTTTTCTAGATTTTGGAAATATTTCGACAAAATGTCTCATAGCTATTTAATCACGGTGCTAAAAGCCTTTGACTTAGATAGACATTTACTATGCTTACTATACTTACTTTTTTTTTGACTATTCAACTACAAAGGATAATGATAGATGTTTTATTTCTTATTTATGTTAACGGCGCCATAAATTTGGTCAATCTTGGAATACGTGTCTACGGCGACGACGCAATGATTTACAGGGATTTTCGCTAACCTGGGAATAAGATAACGTTAGCAGATGAACTTCATGTTCCAGATGGAAATAATAATGAAACTTGAAAAATTTCATAATGAAAAATACTTTGGATTAAGTGTAGTTCTCTCAAGAACGCTTACTGCATCAGGGAAAACGAAATACAAAGTGTAGACTCGATCAAATTTTTAAGCGTTAATTTTTTCCCGACCTTTCTTAGTTGAAAAATATGCGGGGAATATGAGGATAAGTCAACATAAAATTGTTATTACTAAGAAGTGTACGGGTTAAAGGCGAAAAGAAGGTTATAGAAGGCAGTGTTATATTTTGCTAGTTTGGCTTAAATTAGGATGTACTGCTTATTTATGGGATCCTCATAAATTTGAATTGATTTCAGAATTAAATCGCGTGTAGTGTAGAGGAGTCGGATTTGTAAAACGTTGTTATGGCAAACTTAGTAGCGTATCAAAATTATTAGAGGAACTGCGCTTAGAATCATTCACGGTTAGAATGTTAAATTACAAGTCAAATGTCTTGCATTAATTTGGAGGATGTGTCATTTGCGATGACATTGAAAATGTGTTATTACCCCCCCCCCTCGTACTACGGCAGTAGGGATCATGACCATACATTTTGAGAGATTTTTATAGAACATTTTACATTTATTTCTATAAAATGCAAGATGTAAGTTATCATGTTTCTCAAATACGATAAAGGACCAGAGTGACCGTATTCGAATCCAAGGTGGAGGAGGTGGAGAGAGTATTTTTTCTTTCATCGCAAGTAGCTAAGCAGCCTAGGACTTTGTCCCTATTTCATTAAAACTTAGTTTATGTTCCTTCTTTTTACTAGCGAATCGTCTCGCATATGGACAGAATTATCCTACCCTTAATTATTGTAGTTACATATCTATTTTTCTTCATTATTTAAAATGTTTTACTCATTTATCGTATCCAAAAAAGTAAGAAAACCATACGTTTTTGTGCCTGGTATCGAATCACCCTATACTACGCACCGCAACAGTGACTTGAAGGGTACCGTGTAGATTTAGACACACATGTTTTGAGATTGGAGAACTTTGAAATGCTTTCGTGAAGAAGAATGTAAAAATGAAACGTGACGAAGGGAAAACAAACGATGAATTTCGATTCATGATGGGGGAGCATTTGAAGTAGATGAGGCAAATGGATGGAGAATGAATGTTATATATAGTACAATAAGCATCGGGAAAAGATTCGATAAAAAAGATTTATTTCAAATATTGCTACAATGCCTCATAATTCACACCCCTTGAACGTTGTAGCACTTTTGCCAATGGCTTTTCCATAAACTTCATTTTTTCAGTCGGTGTACCCATTTTGTTTTTACTATTTCTCCATATTATCGCCGTTCTTCCGTTTCTTGTCTTTTTTCTATGCCGCTCCTATCCTTTAGGTCTCATCATCATAAAAATTGTAAATCTAATGATAGTTACTTCCTTAAGCCTATGTAAGTGCTATTTACCGTTATTTTTTTCATTTGGTGGAAAACATAAGTTTGGGGCAGAGTAGGGTATATTTAATGTGCATGGAAAAATGATCGTATGCTGGAAACTCACCGGAATTTAACTCATGGCTTGTTGAAGAGCTAGCCACTTATTAGTTATTTTATTATTTTATTGATTTTAGAAAGAATAGAACTGTACTGTGTGACTAGCATAGTTCATTTTTATATTTCAGTATTTATTGTCGTGAATCTAGTGTCCAATTATTATCCAAAACATCCGAATTTTAAAAAATATTATTTTTTGACGAGAAAAATTTTTATGGAAAGCGAAGGAACCATTAGAAAAAGCAGTGAAATAAATCCCTTTCATTATTCCCCCTAACCCCTAGATTCATGAGTATACAATCCAAAAGCTTTAGTGCATGAGATATATCCTTAGCTATCATCCCGAATTTCGTGTGAAAACTGTTGGCTTGTTTTATTTCGTAAATGCGTAACTGTTATTTTTGCAAAAATATTTGATTTCACAGATGTGACTACCTTTTTCACATTGGTGTCATACGTGATTTCTCAGATAGGGATGAGAGGTGCAAGGAGGTTAAGCGACGAGGGGTATCACCGAGTTATAAAGATTAAAGCATTTGTTCAAGATTATATTGTTTAGGTTCATATTGACCCGGAGTGCCCCCGCTGAGTAGACATATGCCTACTATTCCCACTCCAACTTGGTTTGTCACTCGACTTTGCCATGAAACACAACTTTTCTCTGTACAATTTCATTTTGGACACCCAATGGATAATTAAAATGCTTGGCACAGTTAATTCTTATCTTAGTTTGATTTATTTGTGATGACTGGCAATGTTAACATGAGAGACGAACCAAAAGTTACTTCTAGGTGAGTAGGTGTGTAAGTTTTGTGTTTCACACCTACTTACAGTCGAACTTAACGCTCATTTAACTAAGTATATTTGTTAATTTCAAAGAAACCGTTCGTTTCCAAATTCTATTGTGTTCGTTAGTTTCGCAAATTCCAAGTTTTAGTTTTATTTAGTACCCTGCGAGCCACCAATAAGTTGGTGGCAATGGGTGATTACACGCTAGACAATCCTTCACACGAAACACTCTTCCCTTTTAGCGCTGTCGGACAAACGTTATTTTATTCTGGTCCGCTATTCACATATTTTTTATTTTCATCATTTCCACACTGAATCGAAGGCAGTGACTGATATCTATCATCTCTATGACATTTATAATGATTTCATGAACGTCATTCCAGACGCACACAATCCTAATACAATCCGATACGTGTGCAGAGAGCTCTTAGAATTGGTCCATGGCTTATGACCTACTATTCGAAGGAAATCCCGTGAGCCTATGGCTATATTTTCCGAAAGTAACGTAACCAATGTAATTATTCCCTTCTACATGTTAATATTATTAAGTGTTCTCTTTGATCTTTCTTCTCCCTAGATTTTCCGTACAAAAGTTTCTTTTTGATAACAACGTATTTAATCTTTCAATAGTTGGTTCTATGTAAGTAATATATCGGTTTTTTTGCTTGTCAGACAATTTACAATATTTCCTCTCACTCTTATTGTAGTAAGGCTTTGTGTCTTGCCCCCTTTTTAATTCAATTTGTTTTGCTGCGCATACATTGCATTATAGTTGTTAGTAAATGGTAGCAAGGTTGTTAAAATATCCGAAAGTAATTTTTACATTATCCTTTAGAACATTAAATGATTATAAAACCATTCCTCCCCTCTCTTAAGGTCTCTAATTAAGGTCTCTTAAGGTCTCAATCTAATTACATGTAATTTTCCTGCGTCTCCTTCAAATCACATTACAATTCCATTGAGGACAGAGAAGAGACATAAGAAGGTAAAACTATGTATAATTGGATAATTGTTTCTGGCAACGTAACATGTAAAATACTAACCACACAATCTTAGGTCAGCGATTGCATTTCTTTCACTGGTTATGTTGCAGTTATTGATGGGTTTAAGGATTAACTTCTTAAGTTAATATTTTTTTCTAGTACCCGGTAATTATCTTCTACCGCTATTGACAATTTACTTGTAAAAAACAAAGACAATAAAGAACTGAATTAACTTTAAGGCGGCAAAGTAGGACATGCCTACGTAGCAAGGGGGTTTCCCATTCTTTCCGCAAATGATAAGCTACAAATAAAAGATTAGTACTGACATTTGGAGTACACCTAACCCAGATATAACAGATTTGACCGTGACCAATCATGGAATATCTGCAGAAAGCGACCCCTAAACAAATGAGCGTGAGAAGGGAAAAGATTCTCCGTATATCTCATGAAGAGGACAGCGTCGTGAGAGGACGCAGATTACTTGGCGAGAAGGAGGACGGTTGTTGCTCGCTCGCTTCTCGCATGGAGCTGGGGTAGGGAGGAAATGGCGTCATTCAATGGGGATTCAGCTGCAGAAGAGGGCGATACAGAGGATATTGATTATACGTGCACCCTTGTCGGGCAAACTTAAATTTTGCTTTGCACTACTCTCCCACCTATCTCCATGCTCGAGCTAAAAGTGACCGCGATGATTGCAGAAGCCGTGCGATTTTTTATAATTTGCTATCGCGTATGTTAACAGACAGAACAAACATTAAGTTGAGCATGGAGGTTATTATTTGAAGTTTTGGGTATGTAATTATAAATGTAACCTCCAGATGTTCGAGTGGTTTCGGCGAAAGGGAAGCTATGCTCAAGAATGTGACATTGGAAGGAGGCTCGTATTTTATTCTGAAAGTATAAGTAAAATTTATATCTAACGTTGAGGAGATCATCGTGTTGTCGTGTATGTCCCTTCGTGGTCACTTCCTCTCTAAATAAATATTTCAATATGTTTCAAATGTGGAGTTACTCATGGGGATGAAGAGTTACGGTACTGTAAGATGCCAGCACATTTAGATTTAGATTTTTACCCTTAAAAGCCACAGCTAGGGAGTGTGGATTGAGGTACTTACTTGCCAGACTACTTTTGGCACTAAAAATCGGCGGTCGTTCAACGTTATTCTGATCCCTTATCGTTCGAAAGAAAAATAGACTTCTTAAATCTATCTTCTCTGCACTAAATCTCTCTGTTTTAATTGACATGATATCGCCTACCGTAGTACGATGGGGGTAATATTGCATTTTCAACAATTCCTAAAGATATATCGTTTTAATAAATTTAAGGGATTTAATTTGTTATTTAAACTTTCCTCCGTTAGTGATTCTCAATCTAGCTGCTCGAATAATTTTGACACGCTACTCAGTTTATCATATCAACGTTTTAAAAATCTAGCTCCTCTACGCTGCATGTGATCTAATTCGGCAATCAATCCAACTTCATGAGGGTCCCATATACTAGCGGTATATTGTGAATGACGCCTAACCAGTGAAAAATAACTTTGCTCTATAAACTTTGTTCATTACATTTCCCCAGTGCTCTTCTGATAAGTCTTAATTTTTTTGTCAGCTTGTCCAAGTATTCAAGGTGTATGTTTCATCCAGGTAAGGTCACGAGTTGGGGTAACGCACAATTATTTAATTGAGTCTACGCTTTCTATTGCGTTATTCTTGGTGAAGTAGGCATTGGGGACGGAACTGCTCTTTTTCAAATAATTAATCGCTACCGAATTTTTAACGTTTGATTCTAATAGGCCAATTGCTAAAGATTTTGTCAATGGCTTGTTGCCGGAGATTTCAATGCCTATGCTGCCATTTCTTTCTGAGTTTACCCGGTTGCCATTAGATGACGCAACGTACGTGTGATTTAATTTACAATATTTTGAAACTATAATGCACTTAAAGGTGATTGATAACTCGTTCTACGATAAACTATTAAAATTGACCAACTTCCACGTGCACCAATGTTATCAAACACTACCTGTACCCGTTCATTTTGTCATCAGTCCCAAGTGTGAGTGGTTATTGGTTGCAGCTGTGCATTTCCTCCAGCGTAGTGATACATCTTTTACGCCCCAAAAACATAGGAACTCCCATCAAGTATATTGAACATTGTTGGTAACTCTTCACATTCAGAGTGCGGATATGGTTCCTCGTACCCTTTATGGATTTTTTCTTTGGTTATGTCCTTTTCATCTTTTAATTTGATCCTCCTGGAGGTAGGATCCCTAATAAAAATCTTGGCAATTCCAGTCATCTGGGCACCCACCACAAGATTCACCCGAGGGTAGTGATTTATAGGACATCGGATGTACCTGGGAAACCGCAGTCAGGACCGATGGAAAGGACAGGTGCCCCAAAACGGAGCGTGTGAATTTCGCTCGGCGTAGGTGGTGGGCGCGATGCATCTCTTGGAATTCATTATACATTATGGTCGTTTCGGATGATTATAATCCGTGTGAGTGTCACACGTCAAGTAAGTACTCTCTTGCATCACTACCTTCCATGCTTTTAGCATATCTTCATAGACACCATTTCTCCTTTATTACATACTTTCTATTGTGAAAATGTTACGCGCCAGGCTTCGTAAAAAAATCTTCTAGATTCCCGTGAAATGGATATATTGTGCAAACGCCGTTTAATAACCTAATACTTTGGGCCTCCGGTGCGATATTTGTTTAGCTATTTCTTCTAAACTTTTGAACTTTAGTTTGTAGTTTTCTGACTCCTTCGTCTTAGTTGCCATCCCCTGCCCATCAAATGACAAGCCCCAGCTCATCCACTCTGCCCCACCCACTGCCCTCTCTCCCTACGTTTTACTATTTGCCCCGGACGAACGTGCCACGTTTCACTCGAAGGCGTCTATGAAGAGTTTCTTGCCAAGTTAATTTTACTCGGGTCTTTGAAACGTACCCCACCCGCCCCAAAGTTAATTCAGTTTAGACCGACCTGTTCAAAAAATAAATAAAAAGCGATTCACCCTCAGGGGTTGGATTAGGCTTTTAGGCGCATTAAGAGCTCTTAAGCATGGACCCCCTAAAACGTGGAAGTGTAAACCGATAAAAGATGTCAGAGGCCTCGTTTGCCGAATTTCCGTCCTACGTGGCGGAGGGCGATGGCACGAGCGGTGGTCGCTTCTTCAGTTCGAAAGGAAATGAAATTTTAAGCGACGCGTAAATAAATGAGGCACGAAATACGTTTTACGCGCCCGCGCACGGGTACTCCATCACTCCGTAGCGGGAGGTATCCTTTCTTTTTTTTATACTCTCCCCCTCCTTCCCAATTTCTCTTTCTCTCTACCCCTTTCCCCCCCCTATGCTGAGGGAGGGGTCGGGGAAGAGAATAGCGATGTATATTCCTCCTGCCCCTCCCTCTTATCTTCACTTGTTTCACCGCTGGTCGCTTAATCTCTCCCACTTCGTGGTAATCTACGGGGAGGAACGCAAACACTCAGTAGTAGAGCAGAGTTGGGAATGGGGAGGCCCTTTCTCTTTATCGTCGTAGATATGAAGCATACGCAGATGCTTTCTTCATGACCTGGATTGCTCCTACGGCCAAAAGGAATCCTAGTTTTTCGCAATGCACACTCATTTTCGCTGCCATTGTCATCAAGCATAAGCACAACGGCTGGAAGTAGTTTTATGCCTCACTCATTTTTCCCTGTCCTGGCTAACCTCCCCTTTCTCGGAATTCCCTCGTAAATCGTCTCCACTCCACCCTTTTCCTTTCTGTGGCGCTTTACGCCCCCCTCTTGTCTCTCTCCCTTTTGCCGCCTTCACTCTCTCCCCTTCGGCGGATCGTCTATTGACGGGATTTTCTTATTTTTCTTATTTTAGTACCCTGTAAGACACCGCTAGGGTGTGTGGCAGGGGGTTAATACACACCAGATTAACTTTTACCTGAATATGACAATACAGCGGTCGGATGATGTTATTCTGATCCCTGATCTTAAATCTATCTATTCTACAAATAATCTCTCTAATTTTATTTATATCATCTCTCCTTCCCTAATAATTTTTTTTAAGGTAATCTACCGGTTAAGGTAGGTTTTTGGATGAGCACAACTATCAAATAAATATTTTGTAAATCCAAACAAAACCCAATCCAGCAACTTACTCTACATCAGGTTCCTCTTTATTTCTCTGTACTTCTTTCCTCCCTTCATCCCGTCCAACATCCCTATCCTGTTCCTGCCCTTTTCTCGCTTGTCCAACATTCTCCCCTCTTTTACCTTCTTCAATATTCCATTACGCCGCTCAATACGCCTTTCATCCATTTTTCCTGCCTCCATAGGATTTTTCTCAAAAAACCCCTCTCCTCATCCACCATCTCCAGTACTTCCTCATTTGTTTTCCTTTCTGTCCATTTCACTTTCTCCATTCTACTTTCTAATGATATGGGGGTAATAATACATCTTCAACATCACTTCTAAAGAGACCACCTTACAATTAATCCGAGAGCTTCCATCTGTAATTTAGCCTTCACTCCGTTGTTTATCCCCAGCCTAGCTGCTCTAATATTTTGGATACGCTACTAAGTTTACAAATATATCTTCTAGACGCTGCGCGCGATCCAATTCCCTAATTAAGGCAGCTTCGTGAGGATCCCATATACTTGAAGCATATTCGAAATGAGGTCTAACCAGCGAAATATTTCTCTTTGATTTCTCCGTAATATTGAGAAGGGAATTGATGAACGGTTAATCATAATACTCTGAATCAATATATGCTCAAATTTTGGCTTTTGTGAAGTTTAGTTGAAAGAATGATTTAAAATTTTCACATCACTGATTTTTAGTTTTTCCAAATTTTGCTACTTTGAGCTTCTCACACTTTGGTTTTCGTATCTTTTGATCGAGATAAAGCATAGTGGATCCCCTATTGCTGTATTTTTTTCTATATAATAATAATAATAATATATCGGGTAAACACATGTAGGAGTCAATGATAAGAAGGGCGTACGAATACGAATAGGCAACTAATTTACGTACTCAAATGGGTGAATGTTTCTACCGCCTGTCACCGCATATTTAACTAACGCACGTAATGTGTTCCTGCCCTTCCTCTACTAATTTTCCTATTTCTCTTCGAGTGCTCATCCCTCCATGTTTTGAAGAAATATCTTCCAGTTCAATGATAATATTCCCTGCGAAATTATTCCCCTTGGTAAAAGTTGTTAACAATTTTGTTTTCAGCAACGGTAAAGGGAGGTATAACGTGAAACTTCCCTCCTTTAAAATCTTCTGGTATACGTCCAGGAACAATTCAGGGCGAAGCCAATTTGAGGTTATCTGAGGCTAAAATCTTGTCATTTGCATTGATTCGATCGGCTGCTGGAACTTATTCATCTGTTACTGACACATACTCATTATGCAGTGATGAATTATCGACTATGTTAGGTCTCGGTTGTTGCAAGTCCAGGGTCATTATAATATAGAAATAAGTACGAATAAATGTACCTTTATGCATTTCTTAAAGAATAGAAAACACGTCCAAAATTTCCCTACTTACACGCTCCAGGACACAGCCAACACTCGCTCAAATCAATCAAGTCAATCACTCATCTAGAAAAGTGCTTCCAATTCAACTTCACCTCGACAATTTTCCTCCCCTATTACCCCAGCCAGAATCTCAAGCGTTAAAATCTCCAGCAATAGCGACCAGTGGTCGTTCCCTCGAATCCTCTACGAGTTGGTTGAGTAACGACTCTCTCTCGTCAATCCTGGCATTCGGTCCACTATAGACACTATAAGTTGTAATACCACCCACTCTAGCCCGGGCGAATACTGGTTGGTGCATGTCTAATTTGTTGTACAAACATGTCGGTTACTATAGGTTCAGATAGCAACTCAATTTTTTTCATCGAATACCCATGTCGCGCTCTTGTTACATCTGTGCTGCCCGCACAGGACAGCCACATCCATACTAGAGCTCAGTAGATTTTCGTGAGGACACTGCGTGAGGGGCTTATCAATGATTTAGATTCAGTTTTAGATTTCTCATTTTCTTTTTTGAGTTGCAACACGAAGTGTCGCTAGGCATGACCCTGAATGCTGCCTGCCGCTCTGCCATTGCTCCCTTTCTCCTGCCAAATAGGCAGCCAAGTTTTTTAAAACAACCCTTGGTCAATTGATTCACTTGAGTACATTTGTAACATCGTTTTATCCTGTTGGGTCCCTCAGGTTTTCAAGCTAGATGCCCGAACCCTCAGTAACTACACCAATACCTATAATGCAATGAAAAACTCTCGCACTGATTTTTAGCCCATTTCGACAGTTTTTAAGGAATCTTAATATTGTATATCAGTGTATTTTAGCACTTGTGATCTGCTCGATTCTGCCTTTCCCACCTCTCTTGTGTTCGTCTTTTATTTGTCTCCCTGTTCTTTTTCCTTGTAACTATTTCAATTTTAATGACAATATGTTCACCATTTGCGGGTTTTCGTGTTTGAATGTGGATTTGGCCATTGTGATCCGTCTCCTTCTTCGAGCTATGCGTGCAAAGAAACTCACTGTTCCCAACCTGCATGATGTTGTATGATTGTTTTATCTACTATTCTTTCTCCTTTCCTGGTCCATTTCTCCATTGACGGATGTACCAGCTGCCTAACGCCATCTCCTTGTCAAAGCATTGGGGCACTTAGTTGCATAAACTCCCCACAGATTTAAGTATAAATTAGGTTTCCTTGATAGCTAGGACGTGCCAGTTACTATCAAGTGTCAGCCTTTGCCGGCGACCGAGGCATCGGCCGTCGGGATTTGGGCACTGTTAGACTCTCTCGGAAACCGAGGTTCCGTTCGAGCCTCGTCTCCTTGACCATCATGTGATCAAATAGACAACGTCGCGGATCTTGTTCTTGGGTGTGGTTATCAACTCATGAATGGAAAGCCGTGAACAAGGTATATCAAACCTGGAACGTGTTCGTCCCAGGTTCGTGGTGGTGCCATTGTAGACATAAATCTGATCACCAGGAACTTTCGGCTCTGTCAGAGCTTCAAATTTCTCATTTAGAGCAGCATAATCGTGAAATTTATGCAATTAAGAACTGCGTATAAAAAATCGGTAAAAGGTATGCAAACATTGGTGGAACGTATGTGGCTGCCCCCGGTGCCGGACACACTTCGCCCGTTGTTGAAGATTTGTTTCGCAGAATGATGCTGCCAACCTATCGATAATTCTTACGACGTATAAAATTCCGCTGCTAATCCCAATTCACTTACTATTTCTTATGAAATTTACCTTCATTTATATCTTTCCACAGTATTGCTCGTGGTCACAATTGTTCCTTCATGTATATGAATGTATGTCTATGTACGTATGTGTGCATATGCATAATTATGTTTATGCGTATATATGTGTACGTATATGTATATTTATGCATGGAAACAATTATGCCACAACAATAATCTGTAAGCTGACATTATGTATAATGTAAACATTAGCTGTGTAACATTCTGAATCGAATAAAATTAAATTGAATCATTGCTGAAGTAGATAGAGCATCGGCCCGGAAAGTCGAAGAATCCGGTGTTCAAGTCCCGGTCAAGGAAATATTTTTGTACATATCATCTACTCGATTCCACCTTCCCCATCTCTCTTGTAATTGTCTTTTATGTGTACTCGTACTTCCTATCCTTTATTCTTCTTTATATAGGTATATATCCATGTGATTGAATACTTATTCGCCATTTGGCGGATTTTCATGTTAGTGCCGTTTTTGAATGTGTATATACATACATATAAATGCATGCATATATATATATATATATATATATATATATATATATATACACACACACACATATTCAGACTCAGAATATGACCTGAAGAAGGCCTCAGAGAAGATCGAAAGCTCAAACAATCTATAATATCAGTGCCCTTGTACGTGTTATCTATTTTATTTTGTGTGATATTGAGCCCATATTTTTACGTTTGTGATCTGCTCAAATCCGCCTTCCCCACCTTTCCTGTGTTCGTCTTTTATGTGTTTTCCTGTTATATATTATATATATATATATATATATATATATATATATATATATATATATATATATAACATGTAGACACACAGATGCGAGGTGGAGGAAGAGTCAGGGTTGGGCGAGGGGAAGAATGTTTTCCATGTTTGCTGTGCACGTATTTATAAGTTGTGGTCGGAATCTGATATGCGGCCGTTCGGAGGCGGAGGGGACGTGGTGAGACGGTGGGCGTATGGGCGTGTGGAAGCGGGGGCCAGGCGGGGATGTGTTGCGCGTATGGGGTGAACTGGCTAGGGAGGGGGGTGAAAGAGTGGAAAGTGAATGCAAATTCAAAGAAGAGGAGGGGTTGAAGGAGGGAGAGAGAGGCAAAGAGCCGGTCGTGTGCCGAGGGACGACTCGTGGCTACCCGGGGGTTGAGTGTGGTGGAGAGACGAGGGGTTAAGCGAGAAAGACGGGAAACAGAAACAAAATACGAAGAGTGGCTGCAAGGGGGAGGGGGACAGAGGTGGTCTTAGGGGTGGCTGGCGCTTGAGAAGGCAAAGGGAGGAGCACAAGGGGGAGGGGGGGCCCGGGTGGAGCGAAATGGTGGGCGAACCGCGGGCGCTGGAAGAATCCCGTGTAGGTAACCTCCACCACCTAATCCCCCTTTGCTCCCCCAAAAACCTCCGTTCAGCCCACCCCCCCTTACCACCCACCATCGCGCCCACCCACCACGAAACGGTATCCCTGCGAGTGACAAGGGCAGACGGCTCACGTACCAACACAAGAGGGAGCGAGAGAGATGAGGTTTTTGCGGCCGAGACCGGGAGAGGGCGGTGTGGAGAGGAGAAGGATAAGAAATAGAGCAGGGGATGAATTGGAGAGGGGAAGAAAAGATGAGAATGAGAGGGGGACAAGTGGAAGGGAAGGGTAGTAAGAGTATGAATAGAGGTGAAAGAATGAGGAGTGAAGGGGAAAAGTAGGATAATGGAATGATGAAAGGTTGGAATGTAGTGTAAAGTCGAGGGTGAGTACGAACCGAACGAGTAAGAGTCTCGAGAAAAGGAAGATGAAAAAGGAATGGGAAAGGAGAGAAGAGAAAGGAGACGGTTGGGAATTTGAAAATTGTGAAGAGCGGGAAATGTTGAGATTTGCTTTTGGTTTGTCTTTAGTGGGAGGGGGAGTCAAAGGGCTTGTAGCTTCGGTGTAAGGGCAGTGGGGGTGAAGGAGAAGCCATATGTAATAACTAAAAGAAAACTGGGATATCTCCCGAGAATTGGGACGAAGAGCAACGCAACGAAAGGCGTGCATGTTTTCTTTCTCCCCAGGAATGTTCTGGTGATTTCCTCCCATGGAAGGGAGGGTGAGTGGAGCGGGGAGAGAATTCGTGGTAGAGGAGAAGGAGGTGGTTCTCCTGGAGGACCTTAACGGAGATTCGGGAGGCCGAGGGAGTGAGTACTACACCGAATGTTTTCGGATTGATACCGCGTATCCGACTTTCCCCATTTCCCCTCACCCTCCCCCAAGTCGCTGAGGGAGTGGAGCACGTGGCGTTGCTCCGGGGAGTAAGAAAAATGATAACTGCGATGGAATAAGAAGGAAGTAATCTTCCCTCTGCTCGCGGTCGGATGTGACTTAAGAGACGGAAAGGCCCCTCGACGTGATTCCCTCCATGAGAACCCGCCCCTGCACTCTTGGACCCCCCACTGCCTCCCACGTTCCCATCCCTCCCATGAACGTGAGTTATGCGGGCCACAAAAGTTAACCAATCCCAACGGACGAATGTGAAGGGAAAGCGAATTAATGATACGTGGGGAGGCGGTAAATAATCCTTCGTGACGAAGGAGCGGATGAGAGAGAGGCTAATCTCATATAAGAAAAGGCGGATTGGAGAGCTTGGGGTAAGGAGTGGAGGAGGATGTCTGGGGATGAGAAGAGAGAGAGGGAGAGGTGAACTTTGGCGAAAATATGTCGTCATCGGATGGGAAGAGGGGGAAAGTGGGTGGGTGGGGAGGGGAGACGAAGAGGACTCGGAAAACAAAAAGACTCCTCTGCTCCCTTTACGTGCGGGGGGATGAAGGGCGTGGCGCAGACAGCAGCGCCGTCGACGTCTGGAATGGGGAGAAGGGATAGAATCGGGTATGGGTCCAGGGCGGCGGGTAGGGCGGAGCGGGTCTAGATGGCAGGGGGAGGATCCCCCTCTTACGGACCCATCCGTGCACACGCAACAGGGCCGCAAGGGGCGAGCACGGCGGAAATTCCTCTTGGACTCCTGAAGAGATCCTCACCTTGAGGACATAAATCACCTCCACGAGCCGAAAAGGTCGGGGATCGTCTCCCCCATCCTTCTCCTGAGAGAGAGGAGTTGCCCTCTGGCGGGGGGTGGGTGGAACAGGGGCTCTGGCCTTGGGGGCAGTGCAAGGTGGTACGAGAGGGGCGGGGGGCGATGACGGCCCTGTTGAGTTGCGAATCGGCTCTCCTTGGGGCGTTGTCTTCTCCTTTCAGGGCGACGGGAAGACCTGGGGTGCACATCTCCAAGCTTAAAGTCAATATCCTGTGCTCATCAGCACCTTCTTTTGGAAGTTTATATATTATAGCACCTATTGCGTCTACTTTTCAGCAAGGCGTGGCTTACAATGTCTTATGTAATATTTACAATTTTGTTCAAAGGAAATTCCAATTAACCTACAGCTTTGAAAAAAGGGCTCCTGTGTTGACGGAAATCATTTATTTTCCAATTGTTAGCCTCGAGTTGATTCCCTCGTTTGAAGGCGTCTCAGTGGTCGTAAATTTGGATTGTGGAGGAAAGGTGGACGTTTTCTCTATTTTAGCATTCTAACGTTGATGGAGGCTGAGTCCTGTGTTTCTAAGGGTTTAATTTCGTACAAATAGCATCACATCATATCTCCTTAATGGTATTTGCATGAACTCTACAAGCAGCAACAAACGTACACGTGCTTAATACCGACTAGCTCTGCAATAACATCACGGTATATGATGATAACTGTATTTTAAATTAGAATATTCAACAAATATTGAGTGTGCTGCACATAATAAGCAACCTTTTAATTGAATGCATCGTATAATATCCTTTAATTATTAAGGATACGAATGATACGCATTTCATGGGGAGTGATAATCACAGAAGCTTACTAATGTGTTCATTCTACAGGCCACATGATTCCCACATTGATATTCTCTCAAATCTCGATGATCATGTATCCAAACTCTTCACCAAGCCTGGACAGTGGTATTTACATTCACCGTTGTGCTTTGTTTCTACCGGAAATTAATTTGGAAAATTATCTCGGAGGGGAATCAGCAAAAAAATCTAGATTCATACCAAACACGTCTGAATATTCTCACTGAAAACAGTAGGTAAATCTGTGACACTAAGTAAAAGAATACTAGACTTTTTTGCGACAAATATTAACGAGTTTATTTCAAACGTGGACATAATTGAAGGAAGTAGTGATGATATTTGTAGAAATTAATGTTAATTTCGCGAAAATGATAAAGGAATGTCATGAACAATAGTTATTAATTAGGGGAATTTTAATATTTTTCGGGAAAATTTAAGCACAAACTAAAAACATTCAGATTGGAAACTCACAGACAGCACTTGTATGATGCCGAGTTGGAAAATATTATTAAATATTAAACGTGGCGGATTAGAGGAAATTTTCTATGTATAATGAAAAAGGATGATGATAAACAAAGTATGTAAAACGGAAACCTTTGAGCGACATCATGAAAGACAAAGTAAAATTCATTAAAATTTTTAAATAGTTTGAAAAGAATAGCCTTAATCTCAGCAAAGACATCCGACGGTGAACTCAATATATGCCGAGCAAAAATGAAAAATAATATTCGTAAAGCCATTCGCTCCCTAGAAAGCGAAATATTGTGCGATTGCTTAGAGGGTTACGCGAAATCATTTTGTTCCTACAGCTAGGATATGGAATTTTCCATTATTGAAAGGCAGAAAATAGCGAACAGTTTCATACAGAGTAAACAATGCCAGTATTTTGAATAAATAGTTTCAGGACGTCTACATCGAAAAAAAATGGTTTTCCGCAGTGAAGGGTGTGGCTTTTCACTCGATTGAATTCGAACAAATCCATCAGTTGATGAATTCATTAATTTTTCTCTGATTTGTCTCTTATATCCGTGGTGAAGTTTTCAAAAAATATTTTTAGCTAACTTCAGTCATATTTTTAGTTATAGCTTAGTCGCACGTGCATTGACGTCACGAATGGGCGAACCCATATCCTGTCATAGTCTGTGACATGCTTACTAGGTGGGGCCAAAGGCGGAATTAATGCAGAGGGAAAGGAGTAAGTTCTGATGAAAGCAGTGATGCATTCATTGGGTCCCTTTTTTTAGATTTGCGTATGTATGCGCGTATTGGAGGAGGTCCTCAAGGACGTGGCGTTAGAGGGGGCGGTGAGTGATTCGGTCGGGGACTGGGAGAGGTGAAAGACGCGGAAATCCACGCTCAGGTGGGGAGGGAGGGGCTGGAGCCGAGGGGGTGGAGAGAGAGAGAGGGGATTGAGGGGATGCGTGAAGGGGGGGGTTGAGGGAAACCGGCCGCGAAGACCGCCCTCGGGTCACATTGTGGTTGGCTCGTGATGGTAAAATACCTAACTAATCGAAAAAGAACTTCAGGAAGAGAATAATGAGGGGTATTTCATACAGCCTGCTGCTGTTATTCTTCGACAGTACTCTTACGTTATCCCAATGTCTGTTTGCAGCGTGGACATTAATATTTACTTCAATATAAATGTATAGATAAAAAATTCAGCACAGGAACGTTTTTTTTAATATCCGCCTATGTTTTTTGGCTATTCGGGAGAGGTTCAAGTAAGCCTTTCCAAACTTCTTTACGTCTTTCGATTCAGAGGAGTAGTATTTTACTGTCTCTTTCCTGTCATGTAGTCTAAATCATAAATTTTTTCTCGGTCTTTCAATAGAGAAATAGGTTATTCGATTCGTTTTGTATTTTTTTCCAAACGGTAAGTGCCTGAACATATGCCTTACGGAGACTTTCCAATGCTGTGGGTGTTGTGCGTCACCTTGAATTACCGCAATTCAGATTTATGAGCCCATCCAGACCCTCCTGTAAAACATCGACGAATGAAAAAGCAAACCAGACCATTGCAAATGCACTTCAATAATTCCGTATTCGTGGCACAGAGGCTCACATTCACTTTTTCAAAAATATTTTCCAAATTTACCGAAAGCTTCCGGTGGTGCATTTTCCTCTTGCTTCTTCTTCCTTTCGGAAACACTCGTCTACTCTCATCTCTAAAAAAACCCCAAAACCTTAACTTTCCTTCAGGGCGTTGATTTTGGTATAGTAGTAATGGTTATTGGGACCGATAGTCGACCCAGTCATTTTCGTCATTAAGGATGGATGGGAATGGAGGAAGGGTGGAGAGAAATCCGGCTTCGTCGGCATTAGCCTACTCTTACTGATCAAGTGATCACCGTTTAGCATTCTGTATATTTTTATTGCGCGGTTTTGAGTAATGTCAGTGGCTCACTACGTTGGGAAAATTGAACAAGAATTTCGTGCGGAGGCGGACGAGTATGCAAAATTTAAATGTCACAGCAACTGCCGTGGGGGCCATAACTGATGCACTTTCACATTGTCAGGCGATTTTATTACAAGTCCGCTCTATGATTTCTCCCAGAGGAGGGAAGCGATGCATTTAAAAGCGTATTTTATTTTAAAAATAGAATTTCATCATGATTTAAAATGCTATGTTTCATGAATTGAAATAACATTTAGTAATTATAAAAAGTCAGCATCGACCACGAGGTTCCTCCGTTAAGTTGATTGGGAAAATCTATCGTAGGAAAACATCAGATTTCACGTCCGTGGTTCAAATCCCGGATAAGGAAATATTTTTACAATTGTGATCTGCTCAAAACCGCCTTCCCCACCTTTTCTATGTTGGTCTTTTATGTGCTTTCCTATCCCCTTTCCTTATATGTCTATTTCTATGTGCGAAAATAATATTTGTTCGCCGTATGGCGGGATTTTCAAGTTTGAATATATATATATATATATATATATATATATATATATATATATATATATATATATATATATATATATATATATATATATATATATAGATGATGCGGAAGTACTCACGAGAGCAATATAACCTTTGGACGGGACAATAGAACACAGAATAAAACAGATAACACGTAAAAGGACACTCACACTGTAGATGATTTAAGCTTTCGGCCTAGTCTGACGAGTCTGACCTGAAAAAGGCCTCGGAGTAGGCCGAAAGCTTAAATTATCTACAGTGTGAGTGTCCTTTTACGTGTTATCTGTTTTATTCTGTGTTCTATTGTCCCGTCCAAAGGTTATATATATATATATATATATATATATATATATATATAGTATTTTTTCTATATATGTATACATATAATTATATTTACGGATGACATCGAAAAAATATACACAATACTATATACACACCTTCAGTCATATCTATTTTGATCTCTTATCGAACGAGAAAAAAAACAACTTTGTAAATCTATCAGTTCCACTATCTATCTTCTTAATTTTATAACGTGACCTGATCTACTATAATGCTATGGGCCTGTAATACGCCTTTAGCCACCTCCGATAAGTGCCATACTATAAATCAATACACTTAATTTAACCTGTATTTTAACCGACGGTGAAATAGTAGCTTCCATCCTAATTTTTCCAATAATGTCATGATACTGCCAAGTAATTTATAAACCTTTTTTAAGTGCTTTCTGGTGAAATACTCTTCTTCTAAAAATTTATTGAAGCATTTCTTCAAATTTAAATCTAGCTCCCATGTCTCGCACCAACTTTGGATAGCATTTAGGCCATTAGGTAATGATTTCTTATCCTTCTAACAGGTTATGTAAGCATAATTTTGTATTTCATCAAAAGTTTGTTATCACTGCATAGCCAGCAAAGAAACGAAATTTACTGGAAACCTGAGAACTGATGGAGGATTTTCACCAACTTAATCTTCCGCCAAGTAGGTAAAACGTCCCCATCAATAGGATGTTAACGCAAAAGATCACCTTTAAACCATACTGATTCATCTGGACACCACGAAAACGTTCGTCAGAAAGAACAAAGTAATACTCAACTTGACAATTAACATCCAAAACGTATTTGGGTAAAGACTGGGAATAAAATTACGAGTGCTTTCCATTTTTTTGAATTATTGGCAACCGGACGGCGGCATATTTTATGACGGCTCACGACTGATTTGTAAATGTAAATCGACTGCCTGTGACCTATGACAAACCGGCCAGCGGTTTGACATTCGCTGTATAACTGGCGACTGGGTTCTTTTTCGATCAGCCTAAAGTCGCTTTTCCTTGATGCTTGCCATACACCTATATTCTTAGAGCATATTCATGTTGGCAGCCAGGAGACACCGTTACTTGAATCTCTCGTCTATCCTTTCCTCTTTTAAGCTGTACGGCCCATTTTCTTTTGTTCTTGTCGGTATCGTGAGGCGACGAGGAAGCATATATCTCCTTTAATCACTTGACTGCTGCAGTTAATCCAACACTTAAATGCCTAATAAGATTGTTAAGAGGTGTTATTAAGGTTATTGACCCCACATCGAACACGATTTGAGACTTGTAACTCTTTGAAGAAGGAAGTAATTTCTGTCAGCACACTGCCACAGCTGTCAGCACGCTACCACAAAATAGCTTTCCGTTTTGTTGTAAATCCTCGTGAACTGATGGAATGCGTCACAAGATCACCTTTTGGATATTCAGGATTGGAAAGCACTGGGGACACGACGAATAAATGTGAAATTGAATGCTCTAAATTATGTCAACTCGTTTGATGCAGAGGGAGTAATTCTGACCCCACATACATTGCTGGGCAGCCCACAAGAAAAATATAAAAAAACCTGACAGCTGTAATAAGAACCTCGTGTAAGGAATCCTTCTGCCCTCCTGACCACAGTAATAGAAACCATCACGTGATGCATTTAGATTAATTATACATTCATGCACAATTCCCTGCTTTGACTCGGAGCAGGTTGTTCAAAGTATTTTAAAACTTCTTCCATTCACAGATTTTTCATTCTCTCTCTCTCCCCTCACGGCTCTTCCCTTCTCTCCCTCCCCATGCGACATCCCCTGCCATGCTCCTCTTTGACATATTGCGTAGATTTAGATGGACTGGGTTTTTCCCAAACAAGCTTCAGCTACTCGTTCCATCCAGCTTGTGCTTCGGTTGCATTCTCCTGTGGATTTCCGGGCCATGTTTGAAAATCTAGACTTGATTCATTGCTACCTTCGATAAAATTAAGTCAATTGCTTTTATTGTATTCATACGGAGATTTTTATCTCGTCATATTACGTATCATACATTTATCAAAAACATTTTCTGGACCCTGATCCCTAGCCCCGTTTTCAGTATTGGGCGCTATAAACATTCGGGCCTTATGGAGGTATTTTCTTAGCCGGACAAATATTGTTAAATGCACATTGTTGTATAGTTTGAATGGAGAGGTTGATAAGCGCTCTATTGCCTTGATTTACTAACACGGATTAGTGTATTCATTTAGTTCAAAGATTTTGTGGATTTTGAGAATGCTACGCATCGTAATCGTAGTTTATATAGGCTTAATTTCCGTGAATGCAAACTGAAATGTGGGTCACCGTGATTTTGCGGAATCATAAACGTTGGAGTGTTTACATTAATGCAAATTAATATGGAAATGATTCAAGTAAAACATAGTAAGCTCGTCAGAAATGGATCGTAAAAGAAAGATAATGCCTTATATGGGCAAATCGGTAGATGAGACCCGCAGTCCCATTCTGTCACGTGAGCGTGAGCTGTGATGCAAAGCCGCAGTATCTCTCACAATCAAATATTCAGCGGTCCGACCTTACCTTTTAATGCGTTGATTATAAACATTCCAGCGGTACCTAGTGTGAGTTTTATCTCCTGCTCATCTTCGTAATGCCTCCTACCAGGGCACTGCCGTAGAAATTGAAAGGCGTCTGAGTACCGCCATCTCTATTTAAACGTGGTCCTTTACATTTATGCGTGACATTTTAATTTTCATCTCTAATTTAATTTTGCCTCGCCCTGTAATGCAGCGCTGATCGCATTAGTCTCAATTTTAATCTGCTGATAACCAAGCCCTCACTGCAATTTTCATCGTCTCATAAATAGATGTGAAATTATCAAAAGATAATTAAGTAATTAGTAAGATTGTTTCATTCTGTAAATCTATGATCAAATGTGAATGCAGGCAACGTACTTCTGCTAGAGGATGTTGCTACTGCCGTAGTCAAGGCAGCAGAAACATACTCTATTAGATTATCGTTGAATTTCATGTTAATCAACTAATTATGGAACTTGTTTTTTCAAGAATTACTTGAAATGCGTGCGTCCAATTTTGTTGGTGATAGGCATTTCGGTATTACATTTTTAAATTCAAACTCGAATTTATGCTTTTTCAGTATAAGTTTATGCATTAATAATGAGTAGTTTGTGACTGGATGAAGTTTAATAATTAATCACGTACAATTGAATGCTAATGCTTGATCTGTTGCTTGAAAGTACGCAACACTAAGTTTTATGTTTTTAATATGTTTGCTCTAATGTACGAAATTGGAAGCACTAGATTGAGACAAAAGTCTATATAGTTCTCACAAAACACTAATTTTGATCCGATAGGAACATCAACATCTCCATTGGTAGTCTGCTCATAATACTGCAGGTGCCCCTTTCCCAGCGGACTTTCTTCTACTCTCTCATCTTCATGGTAGCTTACCGTCTTCCCTCTTTGGCCTATACTCTTCTGTCTGTTAAGACCGTCTGTTAAGATGGCCACTCCATAACCTGCGACCCTCCAATTTTAGATGAAGCCATAAAGAGTCATCCAAGACGATAACCATTTCTTCTTTTCACCACAAAACTGAAGTGTTTGCCGAGAATTGCCGCAAAAGTAGCTATCGTTACGAATGGAAGAGCATCCTTAGCTGACGTGCGTTGTAGAGCATCTTGGCATAAGTTTCTTTTCTTTCTGTATTTCTACCTTCTTTAAAAATTTTAAAGAATATTCACCATTTTGTTCAAGATTTCAATCCATTCTTTGTTAATGTCTTCTCCCCATCTCCATCCATTCCTCGTCTCTCTCGGTGGGGGGATCACCTCCACTGCTTGCAGCGGTGTGTCACATTCCTTACCCATGTCTTTAAGGGTGGAGACCATTAGTTGCATGTCCATGAAATGGTAGCATTTCCCCTTCTTAATTTTTAATTCAGCAGTTCTCCTGTCTTGTTATGGTGGAGGGCTGTCGCAGAAATGGTTTTGTTTAATTTTTATTCCTTTTTTCCACATAACAAGTAGCTAAGTTATTAGTTGAATTAACCCTTGTTTTGGATTGAGTTTTCCTCCAAGTGTAAAAGTATTTACACGTTACTTGATAGTTTTAAGCGAATATTTTCCTCTTTCCCCTTCCTTTCACATAGCTTCCCTTATTACTAGACCCTTCCTACCTGGGCCTTGCACCCCCCGCCACACACCTTTTTGGTGGATTGCGGAATATCAATCTATGTCGATATCGATCCCGTTTAAGTACCAATATCTCACTAAAAAGTAATAAAAGGAATACTTAGTACCACACTAGCCTATCACTTGTATATATTATTTCGTAGTAGAGAGAGTGATACGTATTATTTGGAAAAAAAATAAATTGTCTTTACGTTTTCAACAAAAGCAAAACTTCAGTACAGGAACTGCGACATGAGTGATGGAAGTGACCGCATGTTAACTTGAATGCAATAACATTTTAAACATATTACACAATTTTCCCTTACATGATTCACGACCATGACACCAAATAAAACACATACTGTATTTCAATTAAATCGTCTTTCTACAGACCTTTCCGATCTGCTTTGATGGCGCGTGTTCCAACGAGGCACCCTTCCGCACGCGTTTGATCTCTTATGGTCATCGGATGACTTTTGATGAATCAATTTTAAGTTTATCCATATCCTGAATATTGACGGAAAACGTGCTAACTGTGCAAATCATCTCATCGTCAACAAATACAAATCACCTAATTAATGGCGATATTCCCACCCGTGATACGAACCCGAGGGGGCTGCCGGCACAGCCGACCTTGGCTCCCGGCACTTCCCTCTCGCCGCCACGCCTTGAGCGAGCTGCATTCCTAAGGAGGAAGGGTCGGGCCGAAGGAATTCGCTTTTATCGTCCAGGAACCCTTTCGTAGGGCAAATGGCTCCGGCGATATATATTCCCTTAAAATATTAACGTGGAAGGCGTAGTGTGCCGCCCCTTCCCTCGCCGAGGGAAGGAAGACGGAGAGAAAGGAATTGCCGAACAGCCTCGCTCCTGCCAAGGAACGAACGCCATAATTTAGACCACGGGACAGCCGACCTCCTTGCCCGGGGAAAATGACCTCGTGTTCGTACAAAATGTAATACAGCGCATTATGGCTGAATTCTGATGTCCTTCACCGAAACAGAGCGAGAAGCGATTCCTTAAACGTGCCGTTTTTTTATCCTATGGGCACGTTTATCTAAATTGAAGACGCTTCGATCGCGAGAGTATGTCGCTTTCCACCTCAACGGATACTCTTTTGCCTCGGGGCGGTCAAGCGGTGAATCCCGGTGTTGGGCAGGTAACGTGGGAAGACGCAAATTCGGGATCGCGTTCCTTCGCCCATAAAGTACGGTGAGGGAATAATTTGTTGCCACAAGGGAATGCATACATGATTATCATCATGCATGATACACGGTAAACACAAAAATGATGGCTTATCTAGAATGGAGATGAGCCTTTTCGAGAATTACGCACCGGGAACAGCGATGTAAAAAAATTAGTCATCTATCTTCGAATTCACATGAATTTACTTATCCACTCCGCATTTTAATGAAAGGCGAGCGAGTTCAATTATATTAAAATACGAAAAATTCTCCAGCGGGTATATTTTAAAGTAGCGCGCAAAGCAAAGTCATGCACCAAACCAACCAAGCGCATGTTCCACTTGCCCTTTCGGTGGATCACGGGATTTCATTGTTTTTGAAAGCATTGGAGTAGATGTAGTAGGGCTGATGACCTCACCCCCACTGCGACGGCTTGCAGGATAGTGTGAATATGTTAATGTAGAGTCAGTCTTATGAGCGATTTTCGGGAATTTGAAATTTACCTCAGGAACCAACTCGAAGAAAATAACACTGTACCGTATGCAAAAGTTTGTTGGATAGGAGAGGGTAGAGATTAGCACTCATTGCTAAACACTACGGTATGCTAAATTCACGTGCATTGTATTGCAGACACTCTATCTGCACGAGAGTGTGTTTCATAAGGGCTCGCCAAACAAACAACCTACGGTTATCGGGTCGAAGATTGCCTGGGTAGGTGAGGGTTGAGGTAAATTCATACACAAAGCTACACGGTGTGTAAAATTCACGCATCCAGGGTAATAGGGGGAGTCATTCCTTTCTGGTCCGTTTCACATACGGTTTCCCGGAAATTTCTGAAACAAAAGACAACTCGACAAAGCGGCGGCTGCCTAAAGTTACGTGGATTTGAACCAGAGTCCTCTGGCTAGTTGCACCTTCTATACACCGAGCTGGAACCACAAACATGAGTTACAGAGCACACAAAACAACTGAAGTGCAAGGAAAGTAAAGTTATACCAATAAGATTCCACCATTATTCCTTTTCGTGAGGCGTTGTTGGGTGATATAGGATTCCAAATGGAGAGCTTGCATCACGTTATAAAAGTTACCTTTCCATTGCTTGTGCCTAAGTTCTAGTAGCGTTATCGCAATCATTCTTCTTGTTTATTCACCAATACGCCACTTCAATACGGTGTGGAGAACGCAACGAGGCTGTGGTCGTCAGCTTTTTAATTAGGTATCTACATCTACACAACTCCCCGAATGTCGCCGCGAGGGGGTATGGCGGGGTGTGTTAGGGTCATAAATATTAATGCATGCTTGTATTTGAATATGTTTTGGCTAATATGTGTAAAATATAATATTCGTTCAAAAAATTGAGTGCATAAGGAATTCTGGAATTGTTTCACGTCTTTTCGGGATTTTAAGTGGAAATATTTTTCTCCTTTCCCTCACCCCACAAACAGCATCCTTCCTCGTTTAAAATGAATACACTTTGTAACTTCCACACAATTTTTATTCGTACTACCGGTTTCAACGCTTCGGCGTCATCATCAGGTCCATCATCCACAAAGTTGAGCTTGAAACCATAGAATTCAGCATCCTTCTTCCTTATCACTTATCCTTTTCACCGTGTACTTTCACCCCCTGCCACACATATCTGTTTGGTGGATCGCGGGGTATTTATGTAATGTATTTAAATGCAGCGTGTCTGAAAAAACTCATTAAAGTTTTGTGTTTAATTAATATATTCGGGAACTTGAATTTGATTTGGTTATAATAGGATATTGTCGCCTTTTTCCGGTGGTAAAATCATTTTCACAGCTTGGAATATTCCCAATTTGCGAAACAATGAAATTACAAGCAAAAAGGTCTTTGGATTAAACCTTTATACTTTGTTTTCATTTGGTTAGGAAATTTGCCGATTTAAATTTACGAAATTACGATTAATTTACACGTGCGCCTCACTGTTTTTAAACCACCGATCTTCTCTAAAACCTGTTGTCATAACCTTATGACGAGGAAAGATCTCATGATTTAACACGTAGAAATTACCATAGAGTATTTATCGAAATGCAAAAGTATTAATGTGAGCATAGGAAGAGGTATTTTTCGCATCCAAACCAAGATAAGAGCGCACAACAGAATTGGAATGAGGCTCACATATAAGAAGAATATCCATGTCAGCTTTAAATATGATAAATCTTATTTAACGGTTGTAGAAAAATGTAATGAAAGGCTAAGGAAGTGTAACCTCGCTTTATTTAGGCCATATTTAGAATGGGAGGCAAGTACGTGAGATCCATCGAAGAAATCGTTTATTAATGATTTCGATAAGGTTGAAAGAAAAATCCTCCAGGTTTGTTAGAAAATGCTACGAGAAGCTATTCGGGCCTCTTTTATTCCTACTTTACGTTAACGGCATTTACTCCGTAGTCACCAGTAAGATGCGTTAATTTGCAGTGGTTTACCGAGATATCCGTAATCATGAGGACACAGCAGCTTTATCAGATGACCTTAATGCTATACAACGCTGGTGCGACACATGGAAATTAGATTTAAACTTTAAAAAGTGCATAGTGATGAATATTAAAAAAAATTCCCACCCGAACGCCTACTGCATCGGGAACACCGAAATGGACTGTGTAGGCTCAATTAAATAGCTAGGAGTTACCCTCACTAACGATCTCACCTGGGTGAAACAGATACGGGGTATATGTGAATAAATTAACAAAAAATTAGGATTTATTAGAAGAGTACTTGGTAAATATGATGAAAAGGTCAAAGAGAAATGTTATCTGTCGTTGGTTGGGCCTCATTTAAAATATGCTGAAAGTATATGGGATCCTCACAAAATTGGGTTAATTTCCTAATTGGATCGCGTGCAGCGTAGAGGAACAAGATTTGTAAAACATCGTTATGATAAACGTAGTAGCGTTTTTTATGCTTTCTATTGTTTTAAACTGAATTTGTGGAAGTTCATGTTCAATATTTATTTTCATAAGAACACCATGTATACATCCACTGTGGATGTATGCATTGTATGTGTGTATATATACATTGTGTTCTTAATAAAATAAATATTGAACGTAGTAGCGTATTCAAAATATTAGAGCAGCTAGGCTGGGAATCACTCACGGAAAGACGGTTAAATTTCAGATTGAAGCTCTTGCGTAAATTGGAAGGTCTCTTTAGCAGTGATGTTGAAAATGTATTATTACCCCCATCTTACTACGAGAGATTAAATTTATTGTCATTTTTTCCACGAAAGATAAGGGGTCAGAATAACTTAGTCCGACCACGGTAGGGCTATATTTGGATCAAAATTATTCTGATGTGCATTAACCCCTCTTACACATTCTAGCAATTGCTTGCTGGTTACTAAAATATCTAAATATGAAACATCACGGGTCTGCTGGAAGAATAAGGTTGGGAGCGTCTTGATTCATGAGGAGATCAGGCAACACTTAAGACTTTTAGGCAGGCGTAGGACACGTGACGATTCTTGCGACACAGATGGAATTATTATGGCATCGCATTATGCTGGTATATTCGAGCCCCTAGATAAAATAAGAGAGATGGGCACTACTTCACACAGATTAGCATGCTCGTTTTACGATCGCTAACTTAACAAAATTGAACCCAAGAGCACGAAAACATTAAATTAATTTTAATAATAAGATTTGATGAATTGTTCTGACCCCAATATTATTTCGTGATCCATATAATCAACGTGTGTACATGTCAGTTTTTACATATGAGTTATGTTTTATTTGTATGAATAAGCGAATAATTCTGCATGAATGTCTGGTGCCACCCCCCTACCACACTCTCTTACGCGGCTAATGAGATACAGGGTAATTTCCGAAAGTAATGATATTAAACTTTTCGCGCCGCTCCTATTGGTTGGGGTGGCATTAAATGACTTGAAGTAGGTGGAGGAAACGCCAATCTTTTCCGCAAAATTTGTCTCAGTGCTCTCCAAGCTGTGAAAACGGCGAAACTTTAGTTATTGTAAAGCTCAGCGCTCCAACCGTGTCACGAAAACAATGGAATAGACGATCGAGCAACGTTACGCGATTACTAAGTTTTATGCTAAAATGAAAAAAATCTCTTGAGGAGACTAACAAAATGATTCTTAAGGCTTACAAAGACTCTGCTCTCTCCTACTCACAAGCTTTGAGGTGTTTCAAGGCCTTTAAGGAGGGCCAGGAGGAAGTTCACGACGATCAACGCTCTGGGCGGTCATCAACCAGCAAAACCAAGAACTATGAAGTTCGTGTTCGACAATTGTTGGACTAACAGTCAATTGAGTCAAGATGGTTTTCAATGAACTGACCTTGTTATCTACTGTTGTGTTTCGCGTTGTTACTGAAGATTTCGCAATGAGGAAAGTGTGCGCCAAGCTCGTGCCCAAGGTGTTTGCCACAACGCGCTACGAGTCCGCGAGTTCTTGGCCAAACGCCAGGAGTCAAGGCTCCCCCATCCCCCTATGATTCTGGTGACGCCTCAGCAGACTTATTTATGTTTCCTGGGATTAGGTCAGCCCTGAAAGGAACCCGTTTTTCGTCCATAGAAGAGATCCATTCAGCCGTGACGAAGACCTTGCGAGAGGTCCCCGAAACGCCTTCCAAGGTCCGTACCGATCATGGTAGAGTCGGTGGAAAAAATGTGTAGAGAGCAAAGGATAGTACTTTGAAGAATTTTTAGTGTTTTTGCAAATCTGTTCAATGAATATTTATAAATTATTGCGTTACTTTCGGAACGCACCCTCCACTGTATGTAGGTGGATTATTGTGCGTAAATTGAGTAGATAGATGATCGTATCTTTCTATTAATGTCTCTCTATTTTTTACGCTGTTGGTTCAATATAATCCACAAAATATGGTGTCATAATGCTTTCCCCGGCGGAGCAAGGAATTATAGTCGGCCTTTCTGAAACCCTAGGTTCCTCTCATTATGAATCAAAAACCCCACCTAATTTCTCTATCTCAACCGTCACACTTATTCTCCTCTAATAACAACTCTAAACGAATCCAGTGAATTTTCTCCAAACCTTTTCCATTACTTCAATGTACGTTTTATCCATGGGTCCATAAGAATAGCTGAGTATTCCAAATGAGAGCAAATTAAAGTGTAGTAGCAATTCTTTCTTACTTTCCCGTTACATTTTCCTGTCACCTGTCTATTGAATATTAGCTTCTTTAAGGCTCACCTTCAGCTTTCGCTTATACGTGTACTTATACCCCGAAAGCCACCATTTTTTACCAATTCTACATTTGTTATATTGATTTCCTGAAGGGCTAAAGCGTTTTTGGGTGAAATGCACTTACGAAATGATGTATGAAAACGCCATAAATGGTTTGATGTCAATGTAACAGCCGGACCTGTTCTGCAATATTTAACTCGATTCCATCTATTTTATAATTTAAAATTTGTTTTTTTTTTATTTCTAAACTTCTCTGTTTTACATTAACATATATTTAATTCTAAAACTGATTTATGAAACTACTAAAAAATATTATGTAAGTCTCTCGAGAGCAGCACCCGATCAATCGGTTTCATATTTTCTCAGTATCTTCATGTACGTACAGGCGTGTAATTCTTCTATCCGGTACATTTTCTGGCATAAAATTCTAACTACCTCCCTTACTCCACAAAGTAACAGAAATCGTAAATGAGTGAAAACATAGGTCTTTAATCGTGAATCCTAAATTAATTGTCAATTTTGATATGCTTACCGCTCTCGAGCAAATTACGTAATTTTCGAGCATATAATTATTTAGCTAAAAGTTAAGTGGGGTGCCAAATCTCATTTTGACATTCATCAGACTCTGTTTTTAATTACTTCCGACGCATTCATTTACGCGTTATGACTAGTGAATGCAATTTATTAGCAAATCGTAATTTTCCGAATTCAAAAGGATTTTTAAATTTTATTTTTGATTGCGATTCTTGTTAATAAGGTAATGCTTTGAACACACCACTCTGAAATTTAAATAACATTAGATTTCAAAATCTATGTGATTCAACATAAATTTCGCCTTTCAAGCATCGAGAATTTTCAAGATCCAGAGTTACCAGCTGATTAGCATTGCGTACAGAAAAATCAAAGTGTCCTCATTTATGTTTCATCGGTCTCGTGGACATCATTTTACAGGGAAAGGAGTTCGATTGAGCGTTGCAGCCAGATGCAAAAAGAACTTACGATGCTGGTAGACTCGCAAAGCCCTTGGTTTGGATTTTTGCAACCGCCACCAACCGTTCGTGCAGGGGTGTGTGTTATGAAGATGGCTGGCGCTACAACGGTAACATTGAGAATTACGAAAAGCCAATTCTTGTGAAGTTATCTACGAGGGTCATCCGGAAAGTAGTACCCGTTCGTGCCGCATGAAGTGCTGACGACGCGAGTAGCCGCTGGACGAGGTCAGATAGCTTCAGTGGCTTGTCTGCCTTCTCAGAGCCAAGTTGCGTGACGCTAGCATTGCCTGTGTTGTTTCTGTGATTGTTTACAATGTTTAAAAAAATTGAGAACGCCGCCAGTTGTGAAGTGAGGGCAGTGATTAAATTCCTCAATGCAAGAAACGTTCGCCCATGTGATATTCATCGCCAATTAAAGGAGGTGTATGGAGACAATGTAATGGACGAGTCGCCTGTTCGGCGGTGGTGTAGCAACTTCAACATGGGGAGGGGGAACACACACGACGATGAGCGTTCGGGGAGACCGTCTGTCATTACAGACCAACTGGTGAGCTCAGTTGACGAATTCGTGAGGAACGATCGGCGCGTCACAATTGATGACATCTGTGAGCATTTTCCCAATGTTTCTCGAACAATTGTTCATGAAATTGTTAAACACCATCTGCATTATGCAAAAATTTGTGCAAGATGGGTCCCTCGCATGCTTACAGATGAGCACAAAACCAAGCGTATGGCTGCAGCACTGACGTTTTTGGGACGTTATTCTGATGAAGGAGACTCTTTCTTGACTCGCATAATTACTGGTGACGAAACATGGGTTTGTTATGCATCACCTGAGAGTAAACGACAGTCAATGGAGTGGCATCATGCTCATTCACCAAACAAACCAAAAAAATTCAAGACAGTTCTGTCCACCAGGAAACTCATAGCAACCATTTTCTGGGATCGACGAGGTGTATTGCTTATTGATTTTATGGCCCGTGGAGACACTATTAATGCCAATGCGTATTGTGAAACATTAAAGAAATTACGGCGGGCAATACAAAATCGGCGGCGAGGTCTATTGTCTACTGGTGTCATTCTCGTTCATGACAATGCCAGGCCTCATGCAGCTGGGATAACACAAAAACTTTTGCAGCAATTCAAATGGGAAACTTTCGACCATCCACCGTATAGCCCGGACTTGGCCCCTTCAGATTTTCATCTCTTTACAAAGCTTAAAGACTTTTTGGCAGGAAAAAGATTTGACAGCGATGAAGAACTTAAAGAAGGAGTGACCCTGTATCTCAATGAGCTGGCGGCGAAGGACTATGCAGCAGGAATACAGAAACTTGTCACACGTTATGACAAATGCCTTAATTTGCTTGGAGATTATGTTGAGAAGTAGTTTAAAGTATCCTCTTTCGAATAAAATTTTTTATGTTTGTTAATATTTACTTTTGTGCCTTTATTTCACGAACGGGTACTACTTTCCGGATGACCCTCGTACTAATGTTAGGCAATTAAAAGAGGAACTGCCTTAGGTGAAGTAACTTTTATGAAAAAAATAGTTGCAATTTGCATATTGCTATTGCAATTAAAAAATAAATAATTTTTGTAAGAAGAATATGAGCATAAGTATGCAATGGATTTAGAGCGTAGTGCTTTATGGCTAAGGAATATAGTCGTTGAGGCAAGAGGATTTGGTAGATTGGAGGTCGTCAAGATGTGGACGTGGAGATAATGAAGATTAGAAAAAATAAATGAACCGAAACAAAACCAACAATGTCATAGGCATTGTTCGAGAAGCAAGAAAGATACAATGTGAATTACAAAGAAAGCAGGAAGGGTGGATGCCGGTCATCTCTCGTACTCAGCGAGCTTAATACCAATGAAGTCTAGAAAAATATGATATAGAGGGATAATGTTAAAATTGCGAAATGGATGATTGAATGGATTTGGCAATTTCACGGAATAATGGGAGGTGGAAAGTTTGTACAGAAAAAGGATTGCTTATTGTAATGTTTAATTCTTGAGTATTTAGTACCTTTTCATATGGAGAAAGAATTGGAAAATCTCCTGAAGTATCTATCGCTTTATTTAAATACTGAACGATTGATATTCCTGAAAACTCCTCAAGTAAGAGAAGCGAAACATGAAGCACATCTATATTTAAAAAAAGGTAAAAGAAGAGGCTGAAGCCACTATTTTCAATGTAGGAGTCCATGGATAAATCTAAAACCTACCTGGATCCGTAGAATACTCTACTAGATACTAAATACCTCAATAAAACTGCATGTATTTGTAAATACCCACATTTCTCTATTTTTTAGCTGGATTTCTTGTAGGTGGTCAAAGTTGAAACAGAAATGTTTCCCAAATATCTTCTCGGGGCATTTTGAAAATGGATTCAAAGAATTATACTACGCGAAAAAATATATTATTCTGTAAAAATATATGCTTCTCTGCGAAAATAATTTTTTGCGCTCTTACGTCGTGATTATACGTAGAATAGTATACGTAGACTATTGCTCTACAACTCTCAACGTTTTCTGAGGAATAATTTCACGGCGTGAAAACCCCTGCACACGGTGAAATTCGTGCCTAGATAGGTCATTGTGGAGTTCCTAGCCTTGGGTTTTCTGCGGTTTTCCAGGAATATTTCTCACTGGAGCCTTCGCATAGGTTGGCTTTACATGATGCTACCTGGAAGTATCCTTCGGATTTGCATCTGGGAACCTCTACTCAATCCTTTTACTTCATGATTTCCGTGCCAAAGTTTCTTAAGTTGTAATAAATTTAACTCACTTATTCATCTTATCACTTTGTTGAGCATCACAAAATAAACGATATGGTATATATATTATACTTGTTTATTTTTTAACCTTATGACAATAGGTAAATTATTTTTTATTTTGTGTGGAGTGATAAATGAGTTTTACAAGTAAATCGGTTGGAGTGGTGTATCAAGCATACTAGGGAATGTGGCTTGAGGACCATTCGTAGATCGTGTATGTGATCTGCTACATGTAGATATTTCCTTCCTCTTATCATTGATGTATCACATAACTCTATTGGCATATGAAATTTTTATCGATGGATAAGAGATATTATTTTAGGTACATTTTCAAACAGTTTGCACAAAAAAGGATGTTTAAGATTAGGATAATTATTTGTAACACTGTACTTAGTTCAATGGATAATTATCCAAATTTATCCCCGTATAAGTTGCATGTGGAGAGCTGTTCTTTGTATGTTTTTAGATACGTTATGTAAAACGAAGTAGACTTTGCTGTAATGAAAAAAAGGAATGCCACGCGGCAGAAGAAAAATTATTAGTGAAGACAGAAAGAAAGAATATTAATAAGAAAGACGGAAAGATAGCAAAAAAGACTTTCAAAAGCCACAGAAGAAACTGTAGGAACTGTAAATAAACAAAAAAATATTGTTTATAGAAGATAAGCTGATTAGGAAGATATGCGGGAAGATAAAATTGGGGCATGTAAACATACAATTAATTAGACGAAGTAACAGAGAGATAAATGATAAACTGAGAAAAGAAACTATAAGAAAGAAAGAAGCGTGATAGAACACGCAGTGCAATAATGTTAGTAGTTTACAAAGGAAGGGTGAAAGGGTGCGCTTTATAGGAAGATGAAATAACTCTCAGAATATAAAATATATGTACACAATTGTATAAAAAAAATTATTAATTGAACCAGGACAGATTGAAGAGAAATGAAAGAATACATAGGTGATATACAGCTTACTTGTAACGTATGGTAAAAATATTAGACCAGCAAGGTTAGGCATAGAAGGAAAAGAGGACGTACACGTATATTTTGTAGGTTAATTTACATTTGAATTTGGTATAGAGATAACTCTTCAATCAAAATATTTGGTAGAGAAGATATAATTGGATTCAAATGAAGCTATGGGTACACATAATATCCCAGTGGAACATTTCAAGAAAAACGTGAGAGAGAGTTTGTATGGATTAATTCGTAGTATTTATAAGGAAGTGAATTGTAAGGAACATTTCATCCGATTATTGTTAGTTGTCATGCGGAAGAAAGGGAAAGCCATATGTGGGGACTAGAAAACAATAAGTTTAATTCCGCACGCAGCTATAGTATCTCCCAGAATCATCAAAAATAGGGTGGAGAGAAGGGCAAATGGGCAAATTAGGAGATGATCAATTTGGGTTTAGGAAGGGTAGAGGCAAACAGTGATGTCATTGCAGTAATGAGGTTACTAACACAGCGGAGTGTAGAATAAAATCAGAACGAATATCCGTTAATTGTTTGTTTCTGAAAGACGTTTGATTAATTGGGTAGAATAATTGAATACGTTGCAGTTTTAGGGAGAGGGGTAAGACAGGGTTGTCCATCATCACCTGTGCTGTTCAACTTAATGTGGTTTTGCATGTCTCGGAATTTAGTCATTGAAGCTAAATAATAAGCGATGATTGGAAGATTTTGAGATGTGAATGTGGGGAAGGATAAAAATTTTTGAAATAGATTTGGTGAAAAATAATCGGAAAAGTATTTGGCATGTTGGAGGAGGAGGGAATTTCGGGCAGAGATCCAAAGGAGACAGTAAAGGTGGATGCAGTGCGTATTGTTTGGTGAAGGAATTTTAACGACGTTGATAAAGGGAAGAACGCCCGGCTAGTTATGAAAGGGACGGGAAAGGGTTGGAATATTGGAGTGAATGAAGGGAGATAAAATATATGCCAAGTCACAGTAGGATTTATCGTACTTTCGGTTGTATTAGTATTGTTGGGAGAGGTAAAGATATGTATATAATTTCAACTTGTGCCAGTGTAAAGAATTCTCTTAACGGTAGGCTAGCAATATATGAAACAGTCTATTCTTAAATTTTTTAATAAGTAATTGTTATCCCTTCCACAATATCCTCGAGGATGCAGTGTAGTTCTAGAAATAGGTCAGCTATCCTAGTTATCAGTGTATCTCTTTCAATACCGATATGTTTCAAATATTAAAACTTTCAGCAGCGATCCAAAATAAAAATATTTATGGGCTTATTCCAGTTTAAAAACAGATGTGCCTCTCATTAGGTACTGTTTTTGTTTTACCAGGGTACTGCTTTTCCAGAACATTAAGCTTGGCTGGATAAATTGCGTATTTATTATATATTTAAATTTAATTTTGTGCGTCATCGCACCTGTCGTAGTAGCATTACGCATGTTATAAAAGTCTCCATGTTCGTTTGCCATTGGTTTTTTAAGATATGCAATTAATTTCCCTTACAAGTGTCTTCTAACTCTAGTTTCTAAGAGACTCAATATATAATAAACCAGTGACTTCTCGACCCAAAGGGGCCATAACAATAAACTTATTATGGATATAAAAAGTCCAAATAAACTTTTTCCTGTTAAATGGAGAAGTATGCGTAGATTTTTGGTTCTTTAATTACGTCCTTGCGAGAAGATTACCTGTAGGTTGAGTGTTAGATCGTGAGAAGTATTTATTCTCTATTGTCACAAACTCTACTCTGCCCCATGTGATTTCCCTCGCGACCCAGAGTTTCTTATGCTCCCCGCGAGAGTTTGGGTGTAACCTCGTACTCGCCCAACTGTACGTTAAACTTATCAGATCGATATTATTCAAATGTCCAGAGGGAAGGTGACTTATTTCAGGGCGAGAGGCCCCTCTCAGTTAACGAGCTCTTCGTGTTAACGCCTAGGGTGCCTTAATTCCCGCACGTCAAGGCTCTAACCTTTCCATCCTGTCCCTCACACACACATGCACATTCATACTTACGTGAATGTCCCGGCACTGCCTTTGCCGCCCCCAGCCCGGCTGCTTTAAGGGGTCAGCAGCGGTTGAGCCCTGGGAAAGGGGAATGAGGATGACCCCTGACCGAGGGGAAGGGATTGGGGAGTGGGACCAGGCGGTCGAGGTGGTAAGGGCTGCCACGAGACCCGGAAACGTGCACCCGAGGGAGGGAGGCTGGTGGACGGTGCTTGTCGTGCACCGCGCTAGGATTCCGCCGTTGGTCGGCCAAACCTTCCCGCGGTGATCAACCCCGTTGTTCCGATGGTCTCCCACCCTTCTTCGTGAATTTCCTATGGAAGAATTACAAAAAAACACTGGCAAGTCGTCGCAATACATTTTTGCACTATCGGTTTCAACGGATTGGCTTTATCCACGAGAGCTAATTTGTTATATCCATGCTTGTTCTGTGTGGGTAGTGGTCACCTTTTAGACATACACGTTGGGGGAAATTTTCTAATTGACACGGCAAAAAGGGGAGCAAGTGCCTCCTCCCGGATTCGATCCTGAGCCCTCCGGTGACTATCTCGTTGCTGTATTTATTCATGGAAATCTGTAGAGAGAAATAAGGTATAGGGGCGTTCGTTGAACATTGATAGGAATATTACCCAAAATACTTTTTGCCATTGTTTCATTATTTAGTAAGAGACTTTGTTTTAAATTAAATCAACATTTTGGTTGAATCTAGAATAAACTTGGAGCATCCAAAAATTTAAATCAGATTTCCGACTAAATACAAACTTATGCTTAGACTTTCTAAATTAAAATTTGATCTGAGCCTTTTTCTTTGCAAAAAATATATTCTTCTCCCCAACCATTGCGCCTTTGCTACGCATAGGGTATACGAGTGTAAAATCTGGTAAATAACGTGCGAATTCAATCCAGGCATTTCATTTTTTTGTAAGCAGCCAGAAGATTTTTAAATCCATGAAAGCTATTATTTAAATAAAAAGCTAAATTATATAATTAAAGAATGATTAATTATTTTTGGCATGATTTAGAATTTTTTAATGTGTCAGTAATGCTTCTTGGATTTCTAAAGATTTTTCTAATGCTTTAATTCAATGGTAATTGCATTAGAGGTATGCTACCAATTAGCAAAGTATTGTCAAAAATCCAGCTTGAAAAGTGGGTCTAGCTAGAATTTCCACGTGGCAATTGAAATACGATATAAGTCTCGAGAGGAAATGAGTTAATTTACGAGAACCGTGGAAACTATGTACTGAAGGACGTGGTCGGCATTTTGTTTATTTTGTCTCCATTTTATATTTTCGTCCTTCGTAATTGTTTGATGCATTTTCCTTCGTTATAATATAGTCTCCAACACTCTTTGCAATAAACTCCACTTCAAGCTGCAAAAACTGCACTCCAAGCCTCTTTGCAATAAAACTTTTCTGAAAGCTTATTACAGCATTAAATATTCTGCAAAATATATGTCAAATTGGTAAATAGTTTGTATTAGGTTTTCAGTTGCCCGGCCAACGAAATCATTTGTTGGCCAATTAGCTGCTTTCACTGTGCAGGAATCAGCCGCGTGTCCTCAAAGTAGAATGATGTAAGTGAGAATTAGACCGCCGAACCACAGGCATGATTGCGCTGGCTGTCTTTAATTGCGAGTTGGATTTCGCATGTCGTCATATATTTCTCACTACGGCGTGTGAAATGACTCATTCATGCAATAAACCCTGGCCTGCTCCTTTCCTCGTGCCACCTGCGGTTTCCCTCAACACTCATCGATATTTCTACCCGAACATTAGTTGACAGCAGCCCTCATTCTTCCATATTCAATCTCATCTACATCTACACGATGACTCCCAAGCCGCCGCAAGGGGGCGTGTGGCGGAGGTGTTAGGACACCAATCAAGTATGAAAAATCCCAATTATGTTACCTTGGCACATATATTAGTTTGATCATGTACTCGACAAAAGTAAGTCACACAAGATAATTTATTTACACACAGCAATATTCAATAAGTGGATTCGTATTTTCAAATCATGTGGGAGACTGTTAAAATAAATGGATCTATTAAATGGAAAATATAACATGCAGGATATCGGAAAAATAAATAAATTGCCAATTTTAATTATCCCTTACCCCATTCTCTTAAGCCTTAAGTATTATTCCACCCGATGTCTTGACACTTGTTCTTTTCGAAGTCTCTTTCCTTCTGTTATATTCATAATGTAAATATTGTCTCCCATATTTTCCCGATGAATTTGGTTTTATTTACACTTTCCAGAATCCTACCACATCCGACCCTTTGATTAAACATTCTCATCCATCGTTTTGTTTCGATTGCTGCTACTTTATTGTGTTCATCCACTGGTTTCTCTCTCTAATCCACCGTGTGTAATTGTGTAAAATCAAATTCCATATAGCTTGAAGTGTCCAGAGTCGCATAATTCGTTCCAAACTCGTTTTTTCAATCATAAAATATCCCCTGGATTAACATGCCGCTTCTTTATTAAATTGAAATATAACGGAAGACATAATAAAAAAATATGTTAAGCAATAATAGTTTTTGGCTGAGTGGTAGCAGTTTTTGGAGCCGCAGGTTAATGGAATGGTAGTGAAGTGCAGCGAAATTAATCTGATTACTTCCGCATTAATTGCAGTGCCTTAGAAATGAAGATCAAAGAGGGACTTAGCACATATCGCAGTGACGTTATGTGATAACTGTAGTCCAATTTTGAACACGTGCATATAGCGATTGGATTTATTCCTAGAAAGGATTGGCTCGTAAAAATAAATGTGAAACGAGTTTCGCCTTTTCAGGAATTACCAGTGATAGTTGAAATATTATTTCCTCCCAAGAGCCTGACGTCGCGCTGGGTCGTTGGGGTGAATGGCGTTAGAGGATTGGCGCAGAAATCGAGTGCCCGGTGAATACCAATGCATTCGGGGGGAGCGGCACGATGTAGCCCCAAGCGAAGGAGAGGGAAGCGAGGGCCGTTTCAACCCGCGCTAATGGACTATTTTCAAAGGGGATTTGCGGAAGAAATTTAACGTGGATGGTACGGGTTTCAACTTTTTGGAAATTCATTTTTTTTTTACTTCATTGGTGTCGAGACTTGAGAAGTCAGCCAGCCCTGAGGTGGCCAAAGCTTTCGATGTACGAAGTGCATGTATGTTTCAAATTGAATTATGTGTAATACTTCCCTATTCAACGGAGAATAATGAATGAAGCTATTCCATTATTTGATATCTTATGTAAAGCCAGCGTTCCTTTTTATGTGCTCATTTTAATTTGTTGGAATTTCCTATTCTTATATTCGCCAGAAAAACCATTAAGAATACTTGGAAAATATGCGTGTGTACTTGAAAATTACTTAGTTAAATATTTTCACTAAGATTCAATGAAAACAATGAAGAAAATAAAAAAAATGACAGTGTTCCTCAAAATTTTTACTAAATTTCTACCTTGGAGTTCGAGTATTTTAGTTTTGTTTTCTATTAAAGTTACAGTATGTGCCTCCAATTTTTAATTCATTTTCAAGAGATATATTACTCCAATAAAATTGTAATATTACTAAAAAAGGGAAGGATAATTTTTAGAATCCATCTTAAATGCTCAATTCAGTTCGGGAATTAAACCTATCGAAAATGCGGCGATGAATTATTAATTTTCTGTTGAATCAACACGGTGTTTACTTCTCGATCGATGATAAACCTTTAGCTGGGAGCTAGAGCTGGGTACATCAAAGAAAAATGGGAATGTATCAAGACAGCGATTTCGAAAGCCGCAAAAGACTCTATAGGAACCGTTAACGGGAAAAGAATAAGGAAACCATGGGTAACGGATGAGATGATTGCCAAGATGGAGGAGAGAAGAAGATAAAAGAATGTAAACACAGAGTTAGGCAAAAATGAAGTACAATGAGTTAAACAATAAATTGAGAAGAGCCACAAATAAAGCAAAAGAAGAATGGTGGAAAATGCAATGCGAGGATATGGAGAGTAAACAGAGGAAGGAGGAAATTGATTCACTATAGCGAAAGGTTAAGTTATTATCGGGAAGTAAGAAGGCAAGATCTGCGCTAACAATTAAAGATAATTGGGGTAAGATAATAGTTGAACCGGGAAAAATCCAAGATAGATGGAAGAAATATATAGAAACACTGTATGGTAGAGAAGTTAGGCCGACGGGGTTAGACATAGAGAAAGAACATGACGTAGATAAAGATAGCTTGAATCCTATGGAGGCAGGAAAGATGGATGAAAGGCATATTGAGCGGTAGTGGGATGTTAAAGAAGGTTATAGAGGGGAGAATGTTAGGCAAACGAGGAAAGGGCAGGAGCAGGATAGGGATGTTCGACGGGATGAAGGGAGGAAAGAAGTACGCAGAGATGAAGAGGGACCTGATATAGAGTAGGTTGCTGGATTGGGTTTTATCAGGATGGGCAAGATATTTATTTGATAGTTGTGTCCATCCAAAATCCCACCTTAACTGGTAGATTACCTATTAATTTTATATATATATATATATGTATATGTTTACATATCTCGGAAGTGTTTTGGACCAATACGGTCAAAGTGGTAGGGACGTAAGGAGAAGAATTGCGCTAGGCAAGGAGGCTTTCTCAAGGAGGAGGGAGTTGATGACGGGGACTTTGAGTAGGGATGTTAAGACAAAACTCGTAAAAACTCTGATATGGAGCATAGCTATGTACGGCGCGGAAACGTGGTCGCTGAAGCAGGAGGATAGACGTAAATTGGAGGCTTTTGAAATGTGGGTGTGGAGAAGAATGGAGAATAAAGGTGAAATGGACCGAAAGGAAAACAAATGAGGAAGTACTAGAAATGGTGGGGGAGGAGAGGGGTTTGTTGAGAGAAATCCTATGGAGGCAGGAAAAATGGATGAAAGGCGTATTGAGCGGTAGTGGAATGTTGAAGAGGGTAATAGAGGGGAGAATGTTGGGCAAGCGAGGTAAGGGTAGGAACAGGATAGGGATGTTGGACGGGATGAAGGGAGGAAAGAAGTACACCGAGATGAAGAGGGACCTGATATAGATTAGTTTGCTAGGTGGGGAGTCACAAAATGTTAATTTGATAGCTGTGTCCATCCAAAAACCTACCTTAACCGGTAGATTACCGAATTATTATTATATATGTATATATAAAACTTAGACAGTAACACATAGCAGGAGAACACATAAAAAGAACACTCACAATAATGTCTTGATAATTTCGACGGACTCAAACTCCGTCTTCTTCGGAAGATAAGATATGACTTGTGTATGTGTCATGTGTATTAGTCATATCTTATCTTCCGAAGGAGACAGAGTTCGAGTCCGTCGAAATTATCAAGAAATTATTGTGTGTTCTTTTTATGTGTTCTCCTGCTGTGTGTTACTGTCTAAGTTTAGTATTCAACACTTCCGTGTTATTTCGAAGCAATCATATATATATATATATATATATATATATATATATATATATATATATATATATATATATATATATATATATATGCATACATACATATATATATACACACACACACGATCACGCGATCACAGGCATGTTGCGCATTGCCTTTGGCTCTCGCTTGTGCTTTCCATGTTCAAATCGTGTGGAGTATTATTATTTTAAATACTCAATGGTAAACGGCGATGGCTCTGTGTCGCTTTCTCAGTTTGGTAGGGGATGATGGAAGCTGGAGGAGGGAACGGGAGTAGGGTTACATTTAAAATCCCTGTTAAAACACCCTCTAAAGCATAGAGTCATGCAGATGGCATTCACTGAAAAAGCGGGCCTATGATTACTGGAAGTATAAGGCAATAATATATGAATTTAAAGTTACAGGTGATGTGGAATATTGCGTGCGTATTTACATCGACGTGGACCATGCTTCTCCAGTGTCGTAGCCAGGGACAGTGCGACGGGCGAATTCCTCCTTTGGGTTGGCGCTCACCTGGGTAGACGAACCTTTCAAAAGATCTTACCCTCAGCAAGGTGGCCAAATGGGCAGGGGTTTGAGTGGGTGGAAGAAGGGAAGTCCCATCTGGTTTTTTCAGATATGGGAATGCAGGACCATTCGTGAATTTGAGAGATTGGAAGGGAAGGCAACAAAGATTTCTCAGAAAGGAAGAAGTATATGAATTAAAAAAAAATAATCCCTGATACGTCATATTAAATATGTTTCTTGGCAAATCAGCCGTACAGAAATTGCTGGCAATTGTTTGGTTCCCATTGTACCAAAAGAATGTGGAGTCAAGAATTTTTTCACGAAATATTTTTTTTTAACAAAGTTTCTTAAGAATTTCGTAGTCTAGTGTTTTTGTTGAAACGCTATTCACGTAGAAACCCACAATTCCGCTACGATTGCGCCACGTTTAACCTATAAGCTCCTCCAGCCAGAAAGCCTTTCCTATCTAAATGCCTTTCCTTCCGGACTTCCCTCTCTTTTCCCTTTCCTCCTCGAGACCACATTCAATCACTCCTCACTTTCCCTCTATTCCACTATCGTTTCTATGTCATTTCCATGTGCATATGTTACCTATATATATATATGTATATAGGTAACATATATACACCCACATACACATACAAACAAACACGCAAACATCAATACTCAAATATGAACACCCACCAAATGGCGAACAGAAATCCACATGCATATACGTAGGCAGTTTGTCTTTTAAATGGGTTTAAGTATATCATTTTTCCTTTATCAATGGGAATAAATAAATATATGAAAAGCGTCATTTGTGAAGATGAAGTGTCTCTTGAATATTCTACACTCATTATTGTGCAATGCGATTTCTTACATAGCATACCTCCTGTATATTTTTTAAGCAGACCCAGCTCTAGAAGATTTCGTTCTCTTGAGACTATGTGTTTCAGTTTCTGTGTTTGTGTCGACTAGTTAGTCCATTTACATTATTGTGCACATTCGTGGGATTTTCAAGAAAGTGACTTTATATATATATATATATATATATATATATATATATATATATATATATATATTGGTCGTATCGTATTTATTTTATTTATTTATTATGATAACAGTCACTTAGTATCATCTCTAAATATGGAATTTAGCCGCGAGCAATGCCTTTCACTTGTCGTGGTAATCCTTTCAGCTGCTCTTCGGCGACGAAGAATTCCCCAATGCGTCCACCGGGAACGTATTTATCGAATGTCGCCTTTTTCCACGAGTCGCCCATGTCCCCCCGGCGAGGGATGGTTTCGGTTCCCGCGGCAACTGTTGTCGCGTCCCCCTCTCCCAATCCCACCCCCTCACCTCCGCACAAACGCGATGTCCGGCTCGTCTCGGTCGCGATTGACACGCATGCACGCGAGGTACAAGGAGGGTGGGAGAGAGAGAGAGTGGCGCCCCGCAATATAAATCCTCGGGAATCCACGAGGGCTCGAACATTATCCGGAGGGTCGAAGCCGCCGTTGTTGTTTTAGCTGCTTCATTTCTCTCTCCACCCCTCTCAATCCCTTCCCCTCTCCATGTGTCTGTCTCTCTTTCCATCTCGCCTGCTCTCTCGTGTTCTAGTAGCCGGACTATGGATCCTGCTGCTCGTGGCTTTGCTTCGACCGCCAATAGGGAGACGAAGAGGTCGGTCTTTATATATATATATACATATATATTATATATATATATAAATTTACATATATATATATATATGTATGTATATATATATATATATATATATATATATATATATATATATATATATATATATATATATATATATATATATATATATATATATATCGATGATGCGGAAGTACTCACGAGAGCAATATAACTTTTGGACGGCACAATAGAACAGTCTGACCTGACAGAATAGAGTCTGACCTGAAGAAGGCCTCGGAGTAGGCCGAAAGCTTAAATCATCTACAGTGTGAGTGTCCTTTTACATGTTATCTGTTTTATTCTGTGTTCTATTGTGCCGTCCAAAAGTTATATATATATATATATATGTATATATGTATATGAAGTTAGCACAGGGGACAAATACATAAACACAGACAACGCAAAAAAAAAGAGAAACTCTCTACTTTTCGAAATTTTGGTGGTCCGAGCTACATTTCTCAAGGAAGAGAAGGAGACAACTCATTAAGTCATTAAAAACTCATCCACTCTTCCTCCACTAGTGCTAACTTCATATACATTATTATTCACACCCTTGAAACTTTCACGTAAGTGTTGTATACACATATATACGTATTATTGGACAGAAGTTATTGGAAAATGTCTAAGATTATGTAATATTAGAAATCATTTGTAAGGGTCAATTTAACACCTGCCATTGATTCCCAAAATTTGATAGTTACTCCCATAATTTAAATCCACGCTTCGCCATGTTCATCTGATTATTCCTTGATTTATTTTTGTTTGGTGTTCAATGTCACTTTTTCCGCTAATTGGACAGTTTTATAACCGATTATTGTTAACCTGCGAAAAAAAATGTTCAAATGAGGAAGGGGAGAGCGATCAAGAAGCGATTGTTATTGGCGGACGTGGGGCGCAATAGTTAGGGAGCGCACTTGCTGGGATCACCACCCGCGAAGGATTACAGAGTGGGGGTAGGAGGAGCAACCAAAACCACAGAGACAGCCTAAAGCCAAAGGCAGCAAATACATTACATTAAGGAAACTGTTATTTATGTACAAGTGAAACTGGTAGCATTTACAGATGGGTGTGGTGAGTTTGCGCGCAGATGGCGCGCAAATGGCGTGGGTGGGGTGGGATTGGGTTTTTGACATCCCCCGGGCGCGCAGGGATTTAAAGAGGGAGAGAGGGAGTCGGGGACGATTGTGGTTTGGTGGAGGAGGGGCTGGAGGGTTAGAGGGGAGAGCGAAACATGTAATGGGCGTGGTGAGGGGATCCATCCAGAGGTGGGGGAGGTGGGGGACGGCGTGAGTGGGGATTGCAAGGAAAAAAGTGAAAAGGGTATGGGAATCGGAAAGGGCGGGGGTTTCATACACATTTGTGTGCTTGGGTAATCATTTATATCAGGCTTGCGAAAGTTGACCAAAAATATTGACTGATAAATGTTAAAGCTGTTGTAATAAAAATTAACCTAATAAAATAAAACTTTTCCTTTCGCTTTTTTTAGTTTTCTTTAAATTAGGTAAAGCTAATTGAAAAAATATTTAATTTATCAGTTGACTTGGTTTTGAATTCCATTCAAGAAGCATGATAGGTAAAAAGTTCCATTCTTATAAATTAAATTTTTCTTCTCTCGAGTAGTTTTATTATGTTATTTAATGAACATTATAGTTTCGCCACTATAGATTAAGTAATCGTTTCACTTCTGTGGTGGAATCAAGGATAGCTCTGCTGAAGCCCACGTACCAGAGTAAAAAGTTGTTTTTGTAAAAAAACACATGAACATGGAAATTAGAAAATCCTTTGCAAACACCTTTATTTGGACTACGTATATGGATGTGAAATTTTGGTAATGGGAAAAAATGGAAAAGTCTAGTTTGGAATAATTGGCAAATATAGATTTTGAGAAGGGTAACCAGAACAACCTCGGCAGGTAAGTAAGAATTTATGAAAGTTCTAAATGAAGGTAAAGAAGTGAGAAGTTCTGTGGTATAACAAGTATCTAGCAAATATGATGGAAGGATAACTCTAAGAAAGAATTCCTGGGTGGCCTTAAAAGAATTACGGGTGTTACAGTAGATCAGGAGTTGAATAGAGTGATACTAAGAAACACTGCAACAACAAGGCTTAGGCTTTCGATTTATTTAGAAATAAACAGATTTCGAAAGTATTCAGATTTAAAAAATGAACTATCGTATTATGTGGTTTGATGCCTAAGAATATTATGGCCTATAATATTTAAGGCTTAATAGTTTTTTGGTGTAGTTTCAGGACTTATCAAAAACCGACCCTAAGCTAGCTAATAAATATAGGTTTGATCATAGATAATCTTCATTTCTGATTTTAGCCTCGCTGATTACCGTGTGTGTGTGTAATGAACAAGCAATTGGAATGTTGTTTTTATTTATCTTTTAAAATTAAATGTAGCTTTTGTTCTTTATTTCATTTTCCTTCCATAGTCAAATTTTTCACACAGCATAACTGTAAAGGCCAAAAGACAACGGCAATTTCAACGTAGAGTATCAATTTATTTAAACTTTTCATTGTAGCTCAACTAAGATAAATGTTGGTATAAATATCGGTATTAGGATAAGAAAATCATCCTAAAATAGCATTTCGAATTTGGAACATATTCAAAAGATAAATTAAAAGTATCGGAGGTATTAGCTAAGCGTTTCTCACCCTTGAAAAAACTTTAAAAATAATATGAAAGTTTAAAGTTATTTTCTCCTCTATCATTGTGAAAACAACTCCATTGCTGTAACTACATAACTCTATCGTGTCCTTCGAGATTTTTCCTAATTCCATTCGTGTGGTCTTTCACGTGCATACGCATTGAAAAAGTACCTACGGCGTAAGCTTACTCGCATTGCCCCATGTTACTAATTTGTGAATCAAAATATTCCCTAACAAACACATTTTTGTAATTTTTTACTATCGTTCTTGATAAAGATGACATAAAAACTATTATTTGACTTTAAAAAACTCATCAACAGACCGAAATGTGTAGATTGAATAAAGCTAATGCACTAAAATTATTAAATATAATTTTCGCCCTTTAAACTCCTCCCTTTCTCACCCTAATATAGTATTTCGTCCTAGAATATGGTTAGGATTTGGATTCGGCTGACTGTATTAATTTGGAAAATCGATTATTTCAGGAAGTTGTGCGCCTGAACCCACCTAGCTACCAATTTCAAAAATCTTTGCCAAAACGCCAAAATATTTATGCACACAAGGGAGTGATTCAATAGAGTTAAGCCAATAATGGTCCTTGCGTTTGACAAAGGGTTACGAGAAGTCTGAGTTATGAATGAGATGATGTTGCTTCGAAAATGAATGCTGCATGGGAAGAAGCGATTACTATAATTTTATTGATAAAAATTCGGATAAGTAAAGGGTAAATGCAAACATTCATAAGAATAAAGTCAAAGAATCCAAGACCTTGTTATTTCAATGTAAAATATTTTATGAAAGTATATTATTCCATTTAAAAACCATTAATATATGCTGTACGGCTTTCTGAACCCAGATAATCCATTTCAGTACAGACTATTGAGTGGGGGACAATAGCGCTGCGCAGAGACGGTCTTTCAAAATGAGGAAATTGTAAATTTAGTCAAATTAGCACACTGTTTTGTTGACATATATTGTGTATCAAGACAAAAAGAAAGGGATAGGAAAAACTATAGGTTTACATGCTTTACTTGATACATGGTCCGTCTCTCCAAATCGCACATTTTTTTCGATTTATAAGTTTAAAATGATTTTTTAATCTATACCTCCCACTGAGTTCCCGCGTATTTCAGTTTGGGACATCCACCTTAAGGGTTCGAATCACGGGATATTTTGAAACTGAAATTTTATTTTTTTTCTCTCACGCTCTTGTTAATCAACACCCACACGCAACCGAAGAATTTTAGATTCGCTGGTCACGTCAAAGTGCCGAGAAAGTTATATCTGAATGGCGGGAAGAGTGAGTCAGTGGTAAGCCGGACGCAGGTTAATTTATATTATTCATGCAAGTTAATGCGTTTGAGTGAGGATCAGCGCGGAGTTTGTCCCGTGCGGTATCTGAGAGTAGCCGTGGTGCTGCGTGAGCGGATGAATGAATGGACGCGTATTTGAGCGACGCGCGTATATTGCGAGGCCACAGCGTTGGGGACCGACGCCGCCGCGTGTGCGTGGGTGGATGGGCGATTCCGTGCGAGCCATCCATCCTACTTGCGAAAGAGGAGAGGGGGAGTGCGGATATCCGATTTGAGGGGGGGAGGGCACGAGAAGGCTGGTGGGGAAGGGTTGTGTTTTTGGGTGGAAGCGAGGGTGGGAAGAGAGAGATAGAGGGAGGAATGGAAGAGCGTTGGCGGGCGATATACTGTGCAAAAGTGACCGGGAGGCTTATTTTCTAGGAAAAAATATGTGACAGGGCGAAGCGGCAGACTAAATGAACACCATTTCCTCTCGATGAATACCCGTTTCATTATTATTTCTGCTCGTTTGTTCCATTCACACTTCCTGTAAATTTTGTCCCAGCTTTTTTTTTATTTGGTCGAAGGCTTCTGTGATGCCGGCAATTTTGGATTGGGCGGCGTTGGCACTAGCGATTATTTTATGAATCCACGCGCGCGCGCATAGTTCCCGGTAGACTGGCCATTGTGTGGAGTGCAGGCAGTGGGGCGCACGTCGTTATTTAAAACATTCTCTCTGGTCAAAGGGCGAGGTCGGTCGTGTACAGCAGAGCGTGCAATAGTGAAGGAAACTGATGCAAAAAAGCATTTTGAGTAATTAAATTATGAATTTTTAAAAATAAATTTGAAAACTTTTAGGATAGACTTGCAACCCTCAGGTTTGAAAAAAAATGAGAAAGGGAAAGATTCCCTATCAGCTTCGGGGGAACACAACACACAACCTGTGCTCATGTGCAAGGGATTGAACCCTCACGGCTACCCGATGAATGTAGTGAAAATGAGAACGGTTTTCCAAGAAGAAAAACACGTGGGATAAGGTGAAACCATGATCTAGCAGTGCTGTATTTTGGCAAAATTAATGCTAACCGTCACGCCTGTGGCGATCCTTTTGGGACGTATTATGTCTTCTGGATGGCGATGTCTTCCTTTTCAATATGATTAGGTAGTCTTCCACCGGCTGACCAAAGTCCCGCAGTCTTAGATTCTCTGGCAGTCCAGGTGAAATTTCAATGTGGTACAAAATTTTGAGATTGGGTGTACATGCTTGGCGCATAAGAGAGCCAGTTTTGTGAACGGTTGAGTGTCAAAAAACTACTAATTTAATGATAAATATGTACGAAAAATGTTTATAGGGTGCTGAAGAAACTAGGATTGGAATCATTTCAGTGAAAATCATTCAGGGTTAAGTCTTAGAAAAGACTCAGGGCACTTGTGAATACGACGACATCAGAAAGAGATATCATGTCGTACAATGTGGGTGAACTAGATCAGCTAGCTATTTGCTGGTTAGTCAGGTAGATAACTCGCATGGTTGCAATCCCTAATGTCACGACTTCGAGTTCTGCCTTGGGAACGGGCATTTTGCGAGCTCTGGCAGCGAGTTCTTCTCTTGACGAATCTGATGAAATGGCTAACTTTGATCGGATTCCAAAGAATGTTACCAAAGGCGCCCGGAAAGGAGAGCAATCCGTTTCGCAAAATTCTTGCTGACAACAAAAAGCGGTTAAGCATCCGTATATAATGTTAAGCTCTCCCCTGGTAACATATCTCTTTTCCCTTTGTTTTCCATATTCGTTACACCTATTTAAGAGTTCATTCTTGCGTTACGCCAAAAAGGTCAAGTGCGAATGTGGTATTTATTTATGAAGAATAAAATCGTTCGACTCCACCGGGATTGGACGTCAATTCTTCGAAATATTTTCAGCAGTAAGGTTATTTTTCGCTCTTCTTTTATTTGTTGTTAAAATTGGCCCAATGAATGCAGTAGTGGGAATTTATAGTGGCACATGAAATGGCACTTTAGACACGTGCTAAGGACAAACATCAACAAGGTTAAAAATATATCGGCAACATGGAAATAGACGAACAAGAAGGCAGTGATTATTTACAGAGAGGCGAGAAAGAGCAACGATGCTGAAGGTGTTGCGCGCAATCGCAATCGCGCATGTCCTGCCGGGAAGTGAATTGAGGAGAGGGGTTGAGGGAGGGCAGGGAATGGAGCAGCGATATCCCCTGGGAATAGGCGGATGGGGTTTGTGTAATTTGCGTTTACACCCCTCGAAGGTTCGCTTTTAGACGAAATCTTCTGGATTCTCGGGTGACCGGGCTCGTGTGCCCTCTCGGAAAAAAAACACTTCTCAGTCCGCCGAATCCAGCCCACCTAATCGCGTATCGACGAATCGCGCGTCGGGAACTCTAACCACAACACCCAAGCAGAGCCGCCATGAACGAAAAACGTTGGTCAAATTATGAAGAAAGTTATTGAATTTGAACGAAAATTTTCAACCTTTGTTTTTTTTTGGTGGTGTAGATTTTTTCGTCCTTTAATGAAATCACGTTTTCCTAAACTAAAATTTTACATTTTTCATTATTGCATATTTTCATAAAAGTGACAAACCTATTGGAAAGTTGAAAATGATATGGTTATTCATTTTTTTAGAGTTAAACACTTAATCTTTTTGGAATTATTTTTAATCTAAGGGTATTGCTGCTTGATGCAAAATCCGCTCAAGAAACAGTTTTTCGCACAGCTAATTTCTCACAGTTAATATTCGTTCTTTTTGATATTAGCAGGCAATAGAATAAAATATAAATTAGAAGAGTTTTCTTTAGCGGGAATCAACATGTCATAATTTTTCTCTGCATATGCTTTTTGATTAACGCTTTCATTTAGAGTTAGTTTTATTTACATTAAAATATTTGTTTATTCTTTTATTTATATTTTGAGGAGATTTATACCTATATTGTTTGTTTGTGTGTGCATATATACATGTATGTGTGTGGTTAAATATATATATATATATATATATATATATATATATATATATATATATATTATTTATTACATCTAAGTGCATGTGTTCAGCTTTTCATTTAACAGAATTATACATTTTCGAAAATCAAAATTGATACGTGCTTATCTGTCCGTGTTAATAAACTACATCACTCGCCGATCAATTCACTCATGATTTATGAAAGAAAATATCAAGGAGGATCGAGCTTTCCCTTACTCAATTTACATGGCCCTTCAAGCATATCTACTTAACTAATCTCTTTAATATCCTTGAGGAGAAACATTATATTTTGACTCTTGGCCAATTTCGCGGGAATTGGTTCCACTGTGACACCTACCATAGGTCGCGCATTCCATCCACACCAGCCGAAAGGGTTTCTCAGGGAGCGGGTTGAAGGGTGTTCGAGTCGGAGGAGGGGATAAGGGATATGCCACCCCGCCTCGTACATCTCCGCTCCGCACGCCCCTTCCTCTCCTCTACGGAGAGGCACCCTCGCTTTCGCTCTCCTTCATCGCCGTGGGAGACGGTGGGGTGGCGGATGGGGACTGACAGCCATCCCTCGAGGGGATTATGCGGAAAATGCGGCGTCAGAGGGTGGCGGGGGCATTGGCGGGGAAGGGGGAAGGAATGGGAGAAACGCATACACATACACGGGCGATTCTTACCGCAGCACAAGCGGTCGGGGCGATCTGGGTTCGGGGGAATGCGCCCCGGGCTGAGAGCGGGCGGGATCTCCATCTCTAAGTCTCTCCTTCTCTCTCTCTCTCATTCTCCTTCTCTTTCGCCCTTCACTTCTCCCTGAAATTCATCAGGCAATCCGTACATGATGACAAAACATAACCCAATAAGAATAGGTGAAAACAAATGAAACGATTGCATTCTTTGTGGTAGTTTCGCGCTAAATAATAATACATGCGATAAGAACATAAAAAAAGAACATTTTCAAAAAATTAGCTCTCCAAATTATTATCCCCTTTTTCACTACAAATAAATTCTCAAGACATCAAATAAAGGTAATACATTTGTAAAAACTACTATTCGGAGGATATTCTACGGCAAGACCAACAACACCAGAATGAGAGTCTGAAGATGGCGGCCTCTCCATCGCAAGCGTCAAATATATATATATATATATATATATATATATATATATATACTGCTACACTGTTGTACGACTTTTCCAAAAACAATTTTCCGTGGCTAGTCCAATTCTGGCTTCGAGCTGTGTTGATCGTACTCAGTATCCTAGAGATTTAACCTAGTCGAAGGGTTGTCACCGTTGTCGCTTCCTTTCCTAAGCCCTTTAAGGAAACTGTGGAGACGAAGAGAAAGACACATTCACTCGGAAGAAAAGTTGCTTAGTTTTACTGAGCGGAGATTCGAAGGTCGGCACATCCGAAGGTCCGAGTATCCTCGAAGCAACCTCATGCGACGCTTCCGTAGCAATCGTAGCTTCGGTTTTCCAGTCCTAAAAATTGTGGTTATCAGTTGTCTTGTATCCTCCTCCTAAAAAATTGCGCTTGAGAGAAGCTCCAGTACCACGTCGTGGCCATGGAAGTGGAATTTTTCACAAGCAAAAATTGCGATCACAAACTGTTTCTAAGTGTAACACCATGACCAGCTAGTTAAGGAATTGTTCTGTCATGTTGTGTCATCCGAACAAGAAACTAAAGGAAATTGATATCTGAACACAAAAATGAAGAATCCGAGTTGTTTTCAGGTTTGACTTCACGATAATTCACCTCGCAGACAGGAATTCCAGTAAATTTTTCAATACTTTTATTTCGGGTAGAAATAATTTCACCATGTTCTAGTAATTACTGTCACCTAAGCAATAGTTCGCGCGGTAATTTAGGAATGCAAGCAGGCCAATCGCTCCAGAAATTTGATTTGTTTATTTTATTTTATATTTTTATATACCCTACAAGCCACTTCTAGGGTGCGTGGCAGGGGACGAATACACACCAGAGTAATTTTCCCAAAACATGACCCTTCCGCGGTGGTACAATGCCACTTTTATTTATTTATTTTACGTATTTATTTATGAATACCCTGAAAATCACCGTCAGGGTGTGAGGCATGGGGTGAATACACACAGAATAAATTTACCCGAACATGACCCTACCACGGTCGAACAATATTACTATGATCCCCTACCCTTCCTGGGAAAAATGGCTTCTTAAATCTATCTGCTCTACAGTTGATCTCTCTAATTTTATGTATACCATCTATCCTACCGTAGTACGATGGGGGTAACAATACATTTTCAACATCACTTCTAAAGAGACCTCCTTCCAATCTATGCAAGAGCTTCAATCTGTAATTAAACCTTTGCTCCGTGAGTGATGTTCAACCTAGCTACTCTAATATTTTGGATACGCTGCTAAGTTTGTCATACATCGTTTTACAAATGTAGATCCTCTACGCTGCACGCGGTCATATTCGGCTATTAATCCAACTTCGTGAGGATCCCATACACTATTATTAGTTCTAAATGAAGCCTAAGCAACGACAGGTGACGAAGCCTAAGCAACGACAGGTGACATATATCTTTGACCTTTTCATCACATTTACCAAGTACTCTTTTAAGATGCTAATTTTTCTTTACCCTGTCCACATAGTTCCCGTATGTGTTTCACCCAGGACAGATCGTGAGTGAGAGTGACGCCTAGGTATTTACTAAATAATCGAAATTTGATAAATTAATTGAATTTACTTCTCTAGTACTATGAATTGTAACATCATCATCATGTTATGGATACCACAAATTACAGATACTCATTTGCATATGGTCCGTCATAGCTATTTCGTATCGCATGGAATTTCTGTTTTTTTTTCCTTCTCATTTTTACCGACTTTTGCTCATCACTCTACTTAACATTTGCAGTCCACCGGTCTTTGTGCCTTCCAAAAGGTCTAATGTCTTTAATATTCTTTCCAGCTCAATTAACATTCTTCCTTTTACGAGGGCTGTCAGGAAAGTATATTACGTTTCGGCTTAGTGTGGCGGTTAGTAGAACTGCAGCCACCATCTCCTTGCTGAAACGCCCCTGCACCCAGCACGCGTCCTCTGTGGTTGTGTGCTGACTGTGGTTATTCTACTTAGCCCGCAGCGGACTGTTGAAATACGCACTGGAATAAAAAAATTCCACAAATTATCTCGTATTGCTACCTTCAACATTTAACTGATTCTTAGTATTTCATGTACTCCATTTCTCCGTATTCGAATTTCATGAAACCCTCTTCTCCCGCCATATTTCAGACTTCGCCGTTTGTCTTCTTCTACGTTAAGTTATTTTCTTCATTCGTCTCCAATCCCACTAAAGATTGTGTAAAATTGTTTAACTCTTCATTCTTTTAGTGTTACGATTACTATACATTCTAATTTACCGAGGGACGTAAGGAGAAAAGTTGCGCTAGGCAAGGAGGCATTCTCAAGGAGGAGGGAGTTGATGACGGGGACGTTGAGTAAGGATGTTAAGACAAGACTCGTAAAAACTCTGATATGGAGCGTAGCTATGTACGGCGCGGAAACGTGGTCACTGAAGCAGGAGGATAGACGTAGATTGGAGGCTTTTGAAATGTGGTTTTGGAGAAGAATGGAGAAGGTGAAATAGACCGAAAGGAAAACAAATGAGGAAGTACTAGGGATGGTGGGTGAGGAGAGGGGTTTGTTGAGAGAAATCCTATGGAGGCAGGAGAAATGGATGAAAGGCGTATTGAGCGGTAGTGGAATGTTGAAGAAGGTAATTGAGGGGAGAATGTTGGGCAAGCGAGGTAAGGGCAGGAACAGGATAGGGATGTTGGACGGGATGAAGGGAGGAAAGCAGTACACAGAGATGAAGAGAGACCTGATGTAGAGTAGGTTGCTGCATTGGCTTTTGTTTGTAGTTACAAAATATTTATTTGATAGTTGTGTCCATCCAAAAACCTACCTTAACCGGTAGATTACCTAAAAAAAAGATTCCGGATCCACGCGATATAATAACGGAAACAGATCGATATTCTGGATACAATCCTTATCCGTGACCATTATCAGGGGAAGGAACTGCCCTCGCACTCTAATCACATACCCGGTTTTCACGCCCCAAGGGGAGGGTGATTTACGGCCGATCTTTTCTTATCATGGCATGGCGTTTATCCCAGACCCGAGAATATTCGTCAGGATAAACCCTCGCCAGTAAATTCATCAAATTGGCCCAGGAGTTCTTTTAATGCTAGTATAAATGTCATTGTGTATTTTTTTGTCAACTGTTAGACATGACGCAGATGGTTGGTGATAGTATAGGAGTATTTACATGTTGTGTTATCATCCGTTGGAGGAACTAGAAAGAGCAAAGGAGTCAAATTCGGAGGATGAGCAATCAAGAGTTGTAAAGAAAATTATATAGGAGGGAATGAATTTTGCTTACTAATTGCTCGTAGCCTAGCGTTCTGCTTGAAGTTCTACCGTTATCTGGATGTAATAGTTTAGTCTGAACAATCATCTTTTGGAATTATTAATAATACTTCCGACTTAAGCGGGCACAATTTAGCGCTTAGCTATATTACTTTAGATATTCGAATTATTTTTAAAGGAAAGCGATTGATAATTATTGATATAATATTCCCATATCATCATGTAGAAGATTTATTTACGTAAGTAACAGCATATCTATATCTTGAAAACTATAGCTGATAGGAAAAAACTAGTGTCATAATTGCATTCTGCACCCCAATTGTTCTTTAAATCAGCATTAAAAGCTCCAGCACCAAAACCACTGTTGGCCAGTGTAATCATCGTTCTTAAAAAGTAATACCATGCATGCATTCAGGACATATTCGAAGATTTGCGATCACTAAGTTCAGCGATAACTTCAGAAAAATTCACCGAGGAGGGGAAAACGTAAAATGCATTAATATTAGTTCATGAGCAATAAGCCCATTCCGTTCTTAAATAAAAGATGGGTTTGGTGATAGGAATCGTTGCATCTGCATCTGTGATGCAAGTTAACGCCAGGGTTTTTGATAATGGGTGCTTTCATATCAAGCCTGTAAATTCAAAATTGAGTGTTTCATTAATTTTAGTTACCGTAACACAAATAATTTGAATATTAAAACCAATTTTTAAAATTTCTACATGCACTACAGCATCTACTTATAAAATAATTTTCTAATTAAGCGAGACGAGTTGGTAGTTATAACAATTTGGTAGGTTAACAATTTAATCGGGTTTTGATAAAAAATTACCAAGCAGTAGGCATCCAATTGCGTTAAAAATTGTTTTCCCGTCGTTTTCAGTTTATTCGGATATCCTTTATGATTTACGAGAAAAATGGCACCTTTAGCCAGTCAATTCTGCACTTGATCTTCCTGAACTTGTTCTCATGATCTCTACTAACGTAGTACGACGAAGTTATTAAGTAATTTGTTTTTTACATATTATCATAATAACTTCGTTTTTAATGTTATTCAGGGTTTTTATTTTTTATACGATCATCAGTTCGCCATTGTTACCTAGTCGAGTTCTTCTAATAACCGAACTTCAGCTAACTTTAATATAAAATCTTTTTTGCAACTACAGCTCTTATTTCAGGCGTAGTGCTTTTATTCTTCCATACTTCCATTATTAAAAATTTGAAATGTTGACCAAAAGTTTTGGATAGGAATTTTTTTAATTGAAACTAATACGTAATTTGACTCCGCAGTCGACCTTATCTCTATTTAAGGCATATTTGGTTTCATACATTTCTTATCGACAGTCGAATCTCGATTTCTTGCTGTTGACCTAACATCCAGTTACACTTTGGGTGAGTTCGAGGGTCAGATGAAGTTCGCGGCTGGTCATTAGGACTTCCACCTCGGCCGTGTTTCAAAAGTTTAACCGAAAGATAGAGAGAGGATCGCTATTTGTTCCCCCGCCAAACCTTTTTCTAATTACATTCCAAATGGTCTCTAAGAGGTCCTAATTCCAAGTCACGTCGAATTTTTTTTCCGAGGCGCGAATGACGTTTCCCCTCGAACCCCTTGAGAATTACTCCCCCACCACCCTATCTCTCCGGTACCCTCTGCGAGGTTAACTGATTTATTGCGCGATTATCTCAAATGAGCGATGCGAGGTGAGATTTTATCCAGGATATGCAGGCGGTGTGTGTATTTTATGACGGGAATTATTTCTTTTCGCGCCGTGGTCGTTGCATTGCAGTAATTTTAAATGGGGCGGACATCATGGCATGCCTCATTCCCTTCCCTCCGCCGGCCTCGCCTCCACCACCGCCGAGGCATAATCAGGTCTCGATGCTGTCACACCGAGCACTGCACCCACACGCGATCTCCACTCGCGATCAATCATTTAAACGGTGAAAATTGGTCTGGTTCGTCCCCTCGCGTGCAAGTGTGTAATTGCGATGCGCCGCCGTATGATTGATATCGTTAGCCTCAGGGGAGGGGTGGGGGGTAAGGGTGGGGGAGAACGGGGTTTTTGGGGGCGTGCGGGGGAAGGGGTGTGTGCTTGTGCTCGATACGTCCGCTCTCCTCGCATCCGTTTGTTCGACGGGTGTTAGCCGTTCGAGCGCTTCCTTGAAGCGCAGAGATTGGGATCACTCTTCTCTGTGCAGAGAGGTGTTCTTCTCTTCGTGAACTGATTGCGCGTCGCAGCTGGGGCTGTCGATTGCAGTGGATGACGGTGTAAGAATCCGCTCCGTAATGAGTACACGAATTCACTCGTGAGAACATCAATTGGAGGAAATTTCCGATACAAAATTGAAGTAGATGGGCACTGAAGAATGCTTACGTCTCCCGTACGCATTACCTGCCCGATAGTGTCTCGGTAGACTGGAAATAAGAGCAGGAATGTGTCTAGGGTTCACTTGTTTATCTACAATGCTATATGGGTTGATAATGCTGCCATGGACGCAATCGGGAGTAATTGTAGCCAAATAGATAGGTTGTTACTTCCACATGCCACCAGGAGTGCTTCTGAAGGTCATTTTGTTTGTGTTTTACATGCATGTGTGCATTGAAACAAATGCAAAGTTTAATTTGATTTTTATGAGCAGGTGTTTAGCATGACAGTATTTTATTTTGGAATGCACCCTATGGAAGGATCTACTCAATATCCTCAAAAGGCAAACGTTAGTTGCATGGTATATCTGGAGTTTGACAAAAAGAAATCATTTAATAAGACTATGTCGTTTTTCTGATCGTACTGACGCAGCCACATGCTTATGACTCATCCAGTCACAGCATAAGTTTTAGATTTCTCCGCGGTACTTGGTGAAATTTATTCAGTCTGGATCAAATTAACTGTAATTATCCACTTTTTGTTCAGAAGATCGTACTGTTGTCAAGAGTCATTGTATTGTTGTAATTCATTAAAATGAGACATTGACGATGAAACTGGTCTTTGCTATTCAAGAAAATGAACTGTTGGAAAGTTAGTGTTTCTTGTTCCTAATTTTTGATTGCATCGTATCAAAACGGCATTTAAAAAAATGCAGTCTTATCTTTTTTTATGAGCAGGCGAGTAGCATGACAGTATTTCTCTTGTTATTAACTTAGTACCTGTTGTGCTGTTTTATCATTTCCTTCTTGAAACCTGTCACTGGGAATAAATTAGGGAAAAGGTGCTCGGTTTACGGAAAAGAACTAGCCAAAAACTCAAAGAGGTCCGAAAAATTATAAAAATATGTTGGATGGAAACCTAAGGGATTGATCAAGGATCGACGTTTAATTAAACCAGTTTACAAGTATCAAGTCGTATTATTTTCAATTTGTCAACGAATATATCATAGCTGCTCAGCATGGTGATATAACGCGTCCATTCATAGGTATTTTTTCGCCTTGCACCTCAAATCATATATTAAACATAGAAAAGTATCCACTGAGCAGATCAAAGCTAAGTTCTTGTTTTCTGACTTCTTTCTATCCCTTTATTCATTGCTTTTTTCCTAATACCCTATGCCTATTACCCTGTGACAGGTTACCGACTACTGTTTCCTTGCCAGAAACATGTAGACCTTTGGAAATTTAGAAAAAAACGGTAGGTTTTTATGCTGCGAAACTGGGCAAAATGACAAAGTATATGAAGATAACAGTTCTTTGTGAATAAATAGTAAGGAGTGACATTCTCTGTTGTTTTCCTGTTAATTCTGTTCTTTGATTGTTCTTTTTCTGTTCTGTGATTTTAAAAAATATTGTATTCTCGATTGCGCCAATTCCCAACTGAAGTAAAAATATAGCCTCTGTTTATAAATTAGCATTTCAGGTGAGTATAATTGACAAGACATTCTTAAAACCATGTTTGTGTGACTTGATTTCAAATGGCGCATCTTGAATAGTATTCATCTAATCGGCTTTTATGTAGTGTAGGGATATATTATTATATATTTCTAATAATAAAAATATGGTAACATATTACTGTCCTTAACTCAAGTTTCATTTTTCTTAGCATGCTGTCAAAATATTTGAACTCACTAAGAGATTTAATGATATTGCTCTTTTTGTATGAGCCATTGCTGACTGCAATGGGTAGTGGCATACAATTTATATGTATTATTGGACACTTTTATGATTTCCATTTCATTTGGAATTCAGAAAACGGCCCTATAACACTTAGCAAAATGACTGAAACTATCATTTCTTCCTTGACACTCTTTCACATTCGTCGTCTGAGCTGAAATGGAACGCGCCCTAAGTAATGATCTTATTACTTATTAATATCTCTCATTAACTCCGGAGGAAGGGGTAGCGGTTATGTTTGGCTCCTAGACATTCGCTGAGTGAATTATTTCTCCTTCAACTTTTTTGCGTCTCTCATCAAGTTATCTTTTATGCAATCTTCCAGAGTGATGTTCATACGACACTGGGATGTTATAGCAGTTTCATTTACAGATTGCATTGTTTTTTACACGGTGTTAGAGATTTCTAAATCTCTTCCCCTAAAGTCATCCTCGCTGTGTCGCAATTTAATTAATGTTACAGTCCCACTTTGTTTCACCCCTTAGATTTTTAGGTGACCATTACACAATGCATTTTTTCTGAGAATGATGACCACCTCTTGAAAGTCAGGTCGTGTTTTTGATAGAAAAGACCATCTCACAAATATGGGCTCCATGCGAAATTTTCAGCGTAAAGTTTTAGAGAAAAATAAGTATTTGTACTCAAGAAGAATTCTATTCTTGTATTTAGTTGAGGCTCATTTTAGCCCTGTCCATTCCTCGTATTCTTTTGCATTCACTATTCAGAAAGTTCCACTTGTCAAAATTTTTTCAATTCAGCTCCACAAATGTACAATTGTTTTGAGCAATAATTGCCATTACTGATCCTTTTTAAATGTGCTCATTTGGTACTAACTCAGTGGAATTGATGAGAATAGGCTCGTTGGTGTACAACATTTACCTGATGAAAATGCTCTCATTATAGCTTCCTTTTTTCATAATTTTTTATTCACGTTTATTAAATGTTAAAGATGAGCAACCAGTCATGTATTATATTTACTCAGGCTCACACCTAATCCAGAAACACAGTGCACAACACTTGGGGTAGTGAAATAGGTCATTATGACTGCCTAACTCACCTAGAGAATATATTATTTATACTGTTTAGAATGTATATATATATATATATATACACATTCTATATATATATATACATTATATATATATATATATATATATATATATATATATATATATATATATATATATATATATATGCTCAGTTCTGTTCCTAATTCCTCTTGAGAAAGGTGGTTGGACCACCGAAAATTCGAGAACCAGTGAGTTTTTCCTCTTTTGTGTTTTGGTTTCTGTGTTTGTTATGACTATCAGTGAATTTATATATATATATATATATATATATATATATATATATATATATATATATATATATATATATATGTATTCGTAGATTATCTAAATAGATACTCTACCGTTTACGGAAGCTTTCTATAGATAAAACTACCAAGTGAATATTTTGTTTCTCCTAAGTCCCTACAACATTGACCATTTTTCCAAAACACTTCTGAGATACGTAAACTGTTCCACCGGCTCTAGTTTTTGACTTTCGGTTTTAATTATAAGCTTAGCCGTTCTCTTTCTGGAAAACTGCATAACCTTTGTTTTATTCATGTTCATTCTCTTCAACGTTTAAATTATTCATCTACATCTGCGTAAATACCCTGCGAGCCACCAAAAGGTGTGTGGCAATGGGTGTAGCAGCAGGAGGAAAGGGTAAGGGATGATGGGGTTGAGGTTTTCAAATAGGTGGGGGAACCTGTAACAAAAAATATATTTTATATATATATATATATATATATATATATATATATATATATATATATATATCCACGCGCAGTCCCTAACCTGTACGTTAATACTTATTATGTTGAACTGACTCCAGTGGGATTCCGACTACAAGCATTCTGCTCTCTTATCGTTCTTGGAGAAAATGAAATTTTAAACCGGTCAGTCTTGCAGTCTATCTCTCTAGTCTTCTATTCGTGATGCCTCCGACCGTAATACGTTAGGGTTCGTATTATATTCTTGATGTCATCTGAAAAGGCCCATCTTTAAATGTTTTAATAAGTTTAATCTATATTGTAAATGCCGCTGTGTTAGAGAATCTTAACCTAAATTGTCTAGCGAAGTAGTTATGCTGCTGCATTGGTAATAACAATGTTTGACAAATCTAGCCCCGTCAACTGAACTCGATCTAATTCCGAAATCAAATTTATCTTTTGAGAATCCCATATGCTGTTAGTATACTCTAGGTGGGGCCTGACTAAGGCAAGGAAACATCGTTCATTCACTTTTTCGTTGCATTTACCTAGCACTCTTTTAACAAATCCAATTGTTTATTGGCACGACCGCATATTTTTCGTATGTACTTTCCCCAGGACAGATCGTGAGTAATTCTTACTCCCAAGTATTTAAAGGAATATATCCTCACGATTTTGGCTTGTTTCACTTTGAAACTATAATGGAGGGAATTACTCTTTTCTCAAAAATGTATTGCTACGCATTTTTTCAAATTTAATTTCAATTGCTCTCTGTCGCACCAATTCTCAATTTCATCTGTTATTATCTATCTACTATTGCATCTATTATTATTATTCATATCCAAGTGAGACTTTCCTTCAGAAGATATATATGCATGTAAACACCCACATATTATTGTGTATATTAAATTACTGTTTTGAGATGGTTTCAGAGTAGTTTAGGCTTTTAATATTTTGTAATAACTTAGGAAATTAGGTTATAGATATATGTCTCTTCACTTTGAAAATAATCGTAAGCGCAATCCACTGAAATCATTTTACAAAAGTTGGAAAATCAATATTATTTCTATATTTACCTATAAATCTAATCGTATGAACTGCGGCGAGGGTGCTTGGCGGGAGTGTGGATAAAAGATGCCTCGGTGTAAGTTTTTCGAATATTTTTCATAGAATTAGTTAAAATCACAAATTGTGTGATGAAAAAATAGTTTTTAAATATGACATATGACAGGCAATAATAGATAATAGACATAAGAATAATAGATTGCGCAGATTTTCGTGGCGGTGCCATCTTCGACCTGAAGACGCCGAATGCAACTTTGGAGAAACTGTTGTCAACTTTAAACAACAACGCGGTGAAAACCCGAAAATGCAGAATCATTCAGAAAAAATGATTGCCTATGAATGCCTTTTATCTTCGTTTGCCATAGATTCTGTATTAGGTTTGCTATTTATTGTATTTTCTATGCTTTAATTTCCATTTTATAGTAACATTTCCTCCTAAAACTTAGGACGTTCCACTTTCACAAAATAAAAGTGTTCATTGTGGTCTGAATATACTTCTCCAAGCCAATATTTGCGACACCTTTATCACTAAAGGTATGAAGGCAACATTTAATATTTGTTCTTTGATTGCTAAAAAACGCTACTTGGTGATTGTTGACTCAAGGGCTACATTATGACTTTTGCGCATTTGTAAAAACGGCTGAGGAATTACGAGGCCTTATTAAGGATGTCTTCATTACCCGATGACATGTTAAAATAGCACCAGTCGATTGGCTATATTTTTACTGAATTTAAAAATTAACGAGAATTCTGATATGTCGTTGACACCTGCAATGAAATCTTCCTCTAAAACGGGAAGGCTTTGATTAATGTGTATCTGTTATCCCCTCATGGACGCGTTTGTTTTATCCATGCCGGCTATGGTTCAGGAGCGGATGAAATATGACTGAAATAAACCTAATTCTGGAGGTTTTGTGAGATTGGTCACCATAGAAAATTTGTACGTCTGCTCCTACTTGTGTTTTTATTATAGATAGACTCGATTACTGCATTGTACAGGGCTTATACTGAAGAATATGACCTCATTTCAGCTTATTTTCCTAATTTTCAACCTAAAAGCAATCTGAAAGTTAAAAACTAATATGCCTCATGAAATACATAGACAGCAATCGAGAATGGAATTTTTAGTAACTTCTCATAAATTTACGAATGTCCACAGCACGATTCATATGGTGTTACTAGAAATTTTAATTTGTTGTACGATAGTGCATATTTCTTATTGATAATTTCTGTAGAATTTGAGGGAAAGAATTTCTGACCGGGCGCCTGTATGCAGTCCCCTAGGTGTAAATTCTCTTTTTGAAATATCCTAGTAAAAAATACATATATATTGACTGCAGACGTGTTATTAGTCAAATGAGTTAACTTCTACTTACCAAATAAAGGTTTTGCGTTTCCCCACAAGAGATATTTCCTATTGATTTTTGCATGGACCTTATATCTCCCATAATATATTTCTCTCTTCAGTTAGGCTAATTTAATTCATTTGGCCATTCAAAAATGTATTCTATTCATCCCTCTACCCGGCTCACCAATGTTCTTCCTCCCGACTTAGTCTTTAAAATTACTCTCAGTTTTATCCCAGGATTTCCCTCGCCCAATTTTTTAGTCTCCTTCGACTTTCATCTGAACACTTTATCCTTTCTTCTAGTGCATTTAACACTTTGACTTTGCTCTTTTTTTCCATCCAAATTATGTTGAAAAATGTTCTCCCACAGCTCAAAGCTATTTAATCTGCACCCATCCTCTCTCCGCAACGTCTTTTGAAACATGTATCTCAACACTTAATATTAAAGTCTTGGCTTACACTCTAATCTCTACGTCTTTCCGTTGTATATCTACCATTAATTCCTTTCTTCTTTTGAGTCTTGTTCGCCCCAAACAATTCTACTCCTAATGTCTCTACTAATTACTCCTTTTATCATTATATTTTTCTATACTGTTGCAGTGAACTCGAATATTCATTTAAAATGAACACTAAAATATGATTTTAAAAATTTCCATACAGAAAAATAGTGAAATGTGACTCGCATTTAATTTGCGTTCCACCATTAGTTGCCATCGCTCAAGCGATGCACAATGCGCCCCTAGTTTTAACTTTTATGATTCCAAACTCAGTGGCTAATGATCACGCCAATAAAAAGTTTAATTTCTATCGAAAGAAATGGAAAATAAAGAAAGAATGATTTCTTAAAGTTACCATGGGCATTGAGTTCCTATGGAGGTGGCGTAACACGATTATTAGAAAACCCAGTGCCGCTCTATTATGTATCCGCTTTATATTTGTTAGATAGCCCCATATTATGAATGTGGCTTAGCCTGATTAAGAAAGCTACTAAATTAATAACTTTCATTCCACGGTAGGGTGGACCAGAATAGGATGGCCTGCGTTGTTCAGAGTTTCATATAGATGTATGTGTCGAGCATCTGCTGCTCTGGCAATCCCTCCCAATGTCCGTTATGACGGCTTGCGTTTTGTGGATGTACAGGCGTCATGTAACAAAAGGCACCCTACCTCTGTGCGCCCAGTCGAATTTCAAGGATGAAAGTACGTCGTATGGCAGGGACAGGAAGGGAGGGGGGTCGCCGAATACTTAAGACACTTGGAGCTATCGGCGGAAATGGCGTATTCTTGAATTCATTACTCTAAAAATTATTCCGCAAACATTTCTTCGTTAAAACCTTTAAAGACGTTAAAACCTAGGTGAAACTCCAGGGAATGTGTTTGGTATTTGGCCGAGTTTGGATTTACGTGACTTTAACTCATTATCTGGCTTCACCCAAATGTCCTCATTCATCTCCGCAACACCCGCCGAATCCATTTGTGGCGATTTTCAAATCCAAGTCTTAATTAATTTCCCAAGTATGCAAAATGTCTACATGACCGAAAGATGATTTTTTTAATAAATGTGAGTTAATCGATGCGCGGAAAGGGTAGGGTTCATGGATAAAGATGCCACTGATTTTCCATCTTTACTCCGAAGACAAACAAAGGATCTTCAGAAGGTCCGGATTAGTCGTAGTGAGACAATAGAATAAATAAAATCGAAGTTTAGTTCGTGTAAAACAAAAATAGCTGTGATTAAAAAGGAGGAGGGAAAGTGAAAGGAGATGATTAATGAAATATATTGTTTAAATTATGTGTGATCACATGATTGAGAGAACGAGGTCAAAGTGCAGGAGGGTAATTATTGATCATTGTATGGAAATAGAAGTAAGAATTAAAAAATGAATACAAATTCAAGCATTTTACAAATTTATAAATATTGAATAATAATATTTGTAATAATTGAAAATATAAATAATATATTATTATTATTAGGTAATCTACCGTTTAAGGTAGGTTTTTGGATGGACACAACTATCAAATAAACATTTTGTGACTCCCCACCTATCAAACTAATCTATATTAGGTCCCTCTTAATATCTGTGTACTTCTTTCCTCCCTTCATCCCGTCCAACATCCCTACCCTGTTCCTGCCCTTACCTCGCTTGCCCAACTATCTCCCCTCTATTACCTTCTTCAACATTCCACTACCGCTCAATACGCCTTTCATCCATTTTTCCTGCCTCCATAGGATTTCTCTCAACAAACCCCTCTCCTCACCGACCATCTCTAGTACTTCCTCATTTGTTTTCCTTTCGGTCCATTTCACCTTCTCCATTCTTCTCCACACCCACATTTCAAAAGCCTCCAATCTACGTCTATCCTCCTGCTTCAGTGACCACATTTTCGCGCCGTACATAGTTACGCTCCATATCAGAGTTTTTACGAGTCTTGTCTTAACATCCCTACTCAACGTCCCCGTCATCATTCCCTCCTCCCTGAGAATGCCTCCTTGCCTAGCGCAATTCTTCTCCTTACGTCCCTACCACTTTGACCGTATTGGTCCAAAACACTTCCGAGATATGTAAACTGCTCTACCTGCTCTATTCTTTCCCCGCCTATTTTAATGTTTAGCTTAGCCTTTTTCTTTCTGGAAAATCCTATAACCTTGTTTTATTAATGCTGATTCTCATCCCATATTTATCGCACTGAACCTCCAAGTCACTCAACAATGCTTGCAACCCCTTGGCTGACTGAGCAACTAATGCTTGGTCATCAGCAAACCTAACCTAATATTTCATTATTTCAAAATAATGAAATAATATATAATAAAATAAAAAAATCTAAACTTTCATGCCGTGGAATGTTATTAATTTAGACCAAATGCGGTGGGCACGGTGTGCTTGAGGAGTATTTGTGTCATTAATAGTGGAGATACGTTACGCATGCGGTGTCATGATGTGGATCGGATGCACGGGTAATATTAGGGGTGGCAAAAGCATGTTTACGCTGCCTTTGGATCGTGATAAGGGAATTATGTCGAGAGTCGAGTCACCAAACGGATGTTTGAGATAAGAGCAAATTTGTTTTGAGGCGTGCAGAGCAAGTATCGTTAAATCTAGTCAAAGTAGTAAAGGAAATATAAGAAAGAGATCATAGAAAGAGCTGCCTTTGAACGTAAGAGAAGTGAAGGCGGAAAAAATGGATATGCAGCAATAGTTGTACTGTGAAAAAGATCCGGGAAAACGGAACTGAAAACTTAAGTTCAGAATAATTGGACTTTTACGGTTAAAGGTTGGGATAAAGGGCGTGTTCATATTTGTGCGTGCAGTAGTTTCCGCCAAATTGTCCACGAACCAGTTTTAACGAAAGATAGTTTATGATAGACGCTGATATTTCAGCGTCCAAATTTCAAGGCTACATTAAACAAAATGACAGGGAGTTCAATTTAAAATATTAATGCGAAATACGCGTACAAACATACGTACACGAAATATTAGTACCACAGGTTAACCTTTGGAAAACAAACTTCTTTGATATTTTAACTTTAATTTGGAAGCGGAAAAGAATTTAATCAGTTGAACTACACAGAATGAAATGACGGAACAGTGGCACAATAACGTTTTTAGAATATTATAATAACATTGGAGCAGAACTGTGTGACCATGGTTATCTTTGATAAACAGATACACCATGAAATTATAGGGAACGAAATTCATTATCTTTGGCTTTTTGTAAAAATCTTACCTCTGTTTATTATTCATTCTGTCCGACATTATTTGACCTCTGCCTCGAAGCGCGTATTGATTATCATAAATCATTCATCCGTGCTCACCTTCTGCTTATCTATGGGGAACTGCACTTCGCGTGCGGTTTTCGCTCACGCTGTGATTTGTAAATCATATTGATGGTGTGGCGCGTTGGCGCCACCCCTCACTCCTCATTCCACCCCTCTACCCCTACTCCCTTTCCCCGCCCCCCTCCCCCTTCCAACCCATCCCAGTCCCAATGGACCATCCGTCCTCCACGGCGGAAATTCCATTTCCAATTCCACTGCAGTTGCATGCTTTGTAATATTTAAATTTCGTTTGCAGATGTTGCTCGAAGGTGCATTCAGAATAAATGTTTGAATATAATTATCCAATATATGGCTCCACAAACATCAATATATGGCATTCATTATAATTTCAGTACCCAAATTCAGTGATGTAGGGTATTGCATAGATTTGAACATTCGCCACGCTTGCTAAGATTAAAGGTAGGCGTATCCATATGCAAGTATAATTGTCACCTAAAAATTTTTTGGACTTTCGGATTGCTCCTCATGTCCCTCTGTCGGGGTATTTTTTAGCTGTCTGATGGAATATCTTACCTCTCCCTTGGCTACAATATTTATATTATGTATATATATATTTATATATGCGGGTCGCGGTGGTCTAGCGAGTAGAGCGTTGGACTGCTGACCGGAGGGTCCCGGGTTCGATTCCCGGGCAAGGCACTTTGGGCACCTGCAGCTCCACCCAAGCTTGTTGATTTTTCGGGTACCAGATCTTCCTGGGAAACCATAACCGGCACAGGGAAAGGAACTGGCCCCCCTACCCTGATGTGTGAATATTCACACGCCGTCGGGCTTGGTACATGGGTGAGCTCTACCATCACCTACTAAACCGACCTTCGGGTTGATTACTGTGTTTATGGTTTATATATATATATATGTATGTATTTTTTTATAAGGTAATCTATCGGTTAAGGTAGGTTTTTGGATGGACACTACTATCAAATAAATACTTTGTAACTCCAAACAAAGCCCAATCCAGCAACCTAAACTACATCAGGTCTCTCTTCATCTCTGTGTACTTCTTACCTCCCTTCATCCCGTCCAACATCCCTATCCTGTTCCTACCCTTTCCTCGCTTGCCCAACATTCTCCCCTCTATTACCTTCTTCAATATTCCACTACCGCTCAATAGGCCTTTCATCCATTTTTCCTGCCTCCATAAGATTTCTCTCAACAAACCCCTCTCCTGACCCACCATCTCTAGTACTTCCTCATTTGTTTTCCTTTCGGTCCATTTCACCTTCTCCATTCTTCTCCACACCCACATTTCAAAAACCTCCAATCTACGTCTGTCCTCCTGCTTCAGCGACCACGTTTCCGCGCCGTACATAGCTACGCTCCATATCAGAGTTTTTACGAGTCTTGTCTTAACATCCCTGCTCAACGTTCCTGTCATCAACTCCCTCCTCCTTGAGAAAGACGTCCCTACCACTTTGACCGTATTGGTCCAAAAGACTTCCGAGATATGTAAAATGTTCTCTCTGCTCTATTTTTCCCCGCCTATTTTAATATTTAGCTTAGCCTTTTTCTTTCTGGAAAATCGCATAACCTTTGTTTAATTAATATTGATTCTCATCCCATATTTATCGCACTGAACCTCCAATTCACTCAACAATGCTTGCAACCCCTTGGCTGACTGAGCAACTAATGCTTAGTCATCAGCAAATCTAACCGATTTTACGAATTCCCCTCCGACTTTCATTCCTACCTCCAGTTCTTCCCATGCCTCTTTAGTCACTTCTCTTCTTAGTTATTTCCTCTACATATACGTCGAACAGTACCGGTGACAATGGGCAACCCTGCCTTACACCTAAGACTCCCCATCCGGACTCTCCGTTCCCCAGTCGCACCTGAGCAGTCTGAGACATGTACAGGTTGCGGATCAGCCTCCTGTCCCTCTAACCCATTCCTATTTTCTGCAATACACGCATTAAATTTTCCCAATTCACTCTATCAAACGCTTTTTCGAAATCTACAAAACAGGCAAAAACGTCCTGATTGTATTCTATATTCCTTTCGACTAGTGATCTCATTACTGCAATGGCATCACGCGTACCTTTCCCCTTCCTAAACCCAAACTGATCATCTCCTAAGTAGTCATTTGCCTTACTCTCTATCCTGTTGTTGATAATCCTTAGAATATATATATATATATATATATATATATATATATATATATATATATATATAATAAAATCGTTGTCATTGAGATTTTAGAAGTAGGGAGAAAAAATGAGTCGGTTATAGCTTTAGAAGTATTACATGTTTTTATCAAAGAATGGGGAAGGAAGATACAACAAGGAAGGCAATGGGCATACTGGAAAATTGCTGATTTTCAAGATAATTGTAAAAACAAACTTTAAAAATGCCGGACACGGCTGCAATTTCATGAGGGAAGACATTATCTACTTTTCTAGGGATATGAAAATTTTTCCAGCCCACAGCTATATCGTATATTGAATATATATTGAGATAGATACAAGGTACTATGTGTCCTGAAAGTTATGTCAGTGATTTTATTGTGACGCGACTACGTCGGACCGCGATCGAACTGATTTATACTGATAGGAAAGGAATCCAGCCAAACAGAATTTCGTTGCTCAAGTGTGCTCCGTGCATTCGGAGAGAGGGAACGGACCTTCCTGTGAGAGTTTTTTTTTCGTTCTTGTGCAAGTGAAAATGCAGCTCTCGTTAGAACAAAGATTTGCAATCAAGTTTAGCATGAAACTTGGCAAGACCGCCACGGAAATTGTTTCTATGATCAAGACTGATTACAAAGAAGATGCCCTGTTAGACTGGCAAGTGTTTTGGTGGTACATGGCCTATTTGGAAAACCGGGAAGAGGTCCAGGACGAGGACCACGCCGGACGGCCATCCACGACTACCACTGGAGACAATATCACGCGAGTGAGGGAACTGTTGAACTCAGACCGACGGTTTAGTGTTCGTTTAATGGCCGGCACATTAAATATTCCGAAATGTCAAGTTTATGAGATCTTTACGAACCATATCGGCCATGGGAAGGTATTAGGAAAAATGGTTCCAAAAGTGCTCATTGACTCAAAAATTCACTCAAAAATTATAAAAATAAAAATAAAGGCGATAGTGTAACCAGCATTTTGGAAAAGGCGCGCTTATTCAATTCCTTCTTTCGAAGCGTCTTCAATAGTATCTCACAGAATACCCCCGATAGCTTAGCAAACGTGCCGGTCAACCGATTTCCAAAAATTGAAAACTTGGATAATGGGAATATGTGGACAAGCTAACAAAAAATTAGCATCTCTTGAAGAGCACTAGGTAAATGTGATGAAGAGGTCAACGATAAAGGTTATCTGTTGTTGGTTAGGTCTCCTTTAGAATATGTTGCAAGCATATGGGATCCTCATGGAGTTGGATTAATTGCCGAATTGGATCGCGTGCAGCGTAGAGGAGATAGATTTGTAAAACGTTGTTATGATAAACATGGTAGTGCATCCAAAATATTAGAGCGGCTAGGCTGGGATTCACTCACGGAGCGAAGGTTAAATTACAGATTTAAGGTCTTGCATACATTGAAAGGAGGTCTCTTTTAGCAGTGATGTTGAAAATTCATTGTTACCCCCATCGTACTCCGCTAGGAGAGATCATGTTAAAAAAATTAGAGATATTAAGTGCATAAGAGATAGATTTAAGATGCAGGCACGATAGAGGATCATAATAATATTGTTCGACCGCGGTAGGGTCATGTTCAGGTAAAATTTTTCTGGTTTGTACTCAATCCCTGCCACACACTATGGCGGTGGCTTGGAGGGTATATATGAATAAAATGAACTAAAAATATAGTCAGTGCGGTTGTATCCAGCGATCAAATGATATAAGCGCTTAATATCAGAATGGGGGTCTCTAATTAAGTTTGGAACAATTAGCAGTGACGAATTACAGGGAAGAGAAATGCTTAAGTCTCCCTCACATTCGATCTCGCTGACGCAAGGAAGGATTAATCTCATAACGCCGTATTGTGTTGGTTGGTGAGACCACAGGGAGAAGTTTCGAGGGAAACTTAATATTTCCAAAAGGGTTCGATGTAACGAATTATATTTCCCTCATAAAGTTCCTGGCCACAACAATGGGAAACGTAACGTACGACCGTTTGAACTTCCTGGAAGTGTTTAATCAAGAGTCGAGAATGGTTCTAACGGCTGGGACCAATCTCCCCCGGCACGACACGCGCCGTTGTGGCTGCTTGCTGGGAAAAAAGGTGGGAGTTTTTCACTTTTCACTTTCCCTGGTGCTTGGAAGTAGTAACGCCATCGATCGACATGCATCCGAACTCCGGGTTCCTCACGTGGCGGCCTGTGTCCAGTGCCACCGCCGAGGGAATGTTTGAAAAGTTTTTCCCTTCTCTCTTGGATATATTTCATTATGGGCCCCACTGTCACCCGGCGAGTCCTCCTACCCTATCCATTCTATTCACGGAATGACATTTCATTTCACCGCACGCATTGCTATATCAAATATCGGTGACAAACGGGAATCATTGAATCAAAACATTGACGTTTCAAAATGGCCTTCCGTCATGATACCGGGTGCGGACGGGTAATTAACCTAAATGAAGCACCCGGTTTTGCGGTATGTTAAACATTTAGGTTGGTGTCTTTCTTTTCAAAAGAATGATTATAAATTATTTATAAAATCGTACTAGTTACGTCTTTTCCTTCCATGAAATCACTTTATAAGTTTTCTACGTGTATGTACCCAGTTGACCAAAGGTAGTCTTTAAATTCCCAACTATTCCGCTTCATCGTGGACTAGTAGATCAGGTTAAAGTTGTGAATTATCAGTAGTAATCCTCTACGAGTGATTGGAGTTCACGATAAATTCAATTCTATTACATGAAATGGCCCTCCGATTGCTCTATAGAGAAGATAAATACTTCGGAGGGGCTCTGTTATTCAAACTACTCCCTCGAGTCGAGGTGGCAATGATCTAATATCCATTCATTAAATGAATGGATATTAGATCATTAAGAACTAAATGTATTTATCCACAGCGGAAAAATACATTTAATTAACATGAATTTTAACAAATTTGAACCGAAAACCATCGAATATCATACCATCGCTAATATCCATATTTATGTATATTTACAGGTGTTAAATTTGATGCTCTAAATGTAATTGTCTACAATATGATGATGATTTTTTCCTTATAATAATAAAAACAAAAGAAATAGTAGCAATATTATTTATCGCAGTTTCAATAATTAATAGATTTATGAAGGAGCTGAAATAAAAGTTTCATTTATGCTATGATAGTGCCCTTATTAAAATGTTATTTCTTCGGCAAGCGTTGCATATTGCATATTTATATTTTGGCGAGAAAACAAATTACCTGGAATTTATACTATGTAATCCAATATTTATCCTTTTGTAAAAATAATGCGAAAGGAATCTTATCTTATTTGTATCCTTACGGTGCCTATTTTCTCCATTATACATGCATACGTCTTCACCTAAAACTGATACTAAATATCGGAATAAAATATAAGAATGTCTTTGGTATGTTGTTTTAATAAGATATAACACATTACATTACACTTTTTGGCTTATATATTCCTTCATTCTATATATAACTTCGTTCAATATATTACTTCATGTATAAGAGTTCGATATATATGTATGTGTACATATATTTTATATTTTTGCAACAACTCGTAATGCTTCACATGGGTAATGAGGCGCACTAGACAAAATTTTATGTGAATATTTCAAAACTGTATTTGGATTAGGCGTCACAGGTAAGGAGAGGGAAGAAGAGTCGGAGTGGGGGTTGACAAGGCACGTTGTCTTTATTACCTGGTACTTAATTTTGGATAAGTGGAATGAGAATGCGTTTTCCGCTTTTCACCGAGAGAGGCAGAAGTTACAAAGAAATAAAGACATAAATGATGTATAGGGAAGATAGATATAGTCCTCGTGATATTTAGAAGATAAACGTCTCTCGGAATATTCCAAAAAGCTACCTTTAATAGAGAGAAAACCTTAAATGAGTGAATATAACACTCTTTGGTAATTATTGACCGTTTAAGCAGCGTTCATCGTATCGGTAACGTGAGAATGGTATGCATACGTTACAAATTACGCTATCACTACAACTAAGCTTACGCGATCACCTGGCGGGCCATCTTAATTGCAGATTTGAATCCCGAGTGGGGGCATCTGGGGTTAGTCACACCTAATTCTGAACGGGCCCGTCGCCACCCATTCTCGCTGCTCCCCCGGAGAAGTCCTCGTCTCGAATCTGACAGCCGCCGCTAATCTCCCCGGATTGGGTTTCCGTGTGGCCAGTGAGGCCATTTGAAGTGTTAAAGGTTGTGGCAGGAGGACATCCACTCTCTCCAGTTGCAGGGGGCGATCACCTCCGCCCTGAGCCCTCCGATCCGTGATCCTCTGGACCAATTCGCAAATCAAACGTTTTTATTGGAATCACTGGCCGTGCGTGGTCTGTTCGAATTGAGTGACCGCCGACATTTGACCCCCACCGCGACTACTCCAGGGCACAATTTTGCGTGTAAGTAATTCGTGTGTGTGTATCTGTACGTATGACAGAAGATGTAAATCAGGTGTAAACAGATGGGGACTTGCCGTATACCTGGAAACGGTTCCAATTAATTTCACTGACCGCGAGAGTTGACATTACCTCCAGCTCCCTCTCCGTTGCTAATGTGTGCCGTTGAAGCGTGGTGTTCTGCGCAATATGTGGGTAGAAAACCTTTTGCCAATGGGATTCGAATGCTAAGAAAGAAATTTTTCCGTTCGCTTGTGTGTTATTTAAGATTAACGCCCTTGGAAATGTTTATCCAATAAAGGATTATGTTTGGATAGATTTACACGCATCGTAGAACAGGAGACTGCTGCGGGTTTTTATACTTTTGGCTTTTTGTATTTTGTTTATATTCATCCCGTATTTTGTTATGTTACTCTATCTCACTGGCCACTATTTAACGCTGATGTGTCAAATCAGTAAAAACTCTATCGTATTAACTTTAATATTGATTTTTACTCGTAGAATTATCAATGCAGCCCATTATGTCTTAAGGAGTATTCCTCTTATTATTCTTCTCTATGAACTGTTCAATTAATTGAGTACGGAAAATAATATTATATGCCAAAGATAGCACAATATTTCTGAATTATAGATATATAATTTAACAGAATTGATAATTACACAAATAATTTTAATATTTTAAAAAAAACCCGAAATGTTTACCCCTCCGGCGGTCGTGCACTGTTATTCTGATTCCTTATCGCTCACAAGAAAAATGAAATTTTAAATCTATCTGTTCTACACATTATCATTCTATATTATTGGCAATTATCTCTCCTTCCGTTTTACGATGGGGCTAATTACACATTTTTTAACATCAACTTTGCTAAGGAGGCATCCATATTCCGAAATTATGCAAAAGATTCAATGTGTAATTTAACCTCCGCTCCTTGAGTGATTCCCATTTTCTCTTCTGATATTTTGCATATGCTTTATCATAGTAACCTTTTACAAATCTAGCTCCTCTCTGCTGCTGCATGAAATCCAATTCGGCAATCAATCCAACGCCCTGAGGATACCATGTACTAGCAGCATAGTATTCTAACCTAACCACCATCTCCTGACCAAAGAATCGAGACACTTGGTCACATAAAATTCAGTCAATTTCATCGGTGGCGACGTAGCCTCGATAACTGAATTTTGAGGGAGCCATCTGATACTGTTTTTGTCGTCCCCATTCATGCTTCCATATTCCATTATCGAAACCGTCTTCCCTCCTTTATCCTCCTGAAATTGACGTAACACTTTATGAGTACTTAATTACTGTCCGAGTCCACATCCGCTTTCAGGAAATTTTGCAAAATGATAACGCTGTTACAAAAAGTTTGCATGAACTTAATTTAGTCTAACTGATTAATGAACCCTTGGGTATTTCTACGCATACGTTAGCCCACTGTGCTTTCTAAAACAAGTATTTATAATGGTTGAAACTTTTAATTCCATAAGTCTACGCTACATTATCTCTGTGGTCATTCTTTTTTTCCTCTATAATTGTCCTTAACTTCACAACCATTTCTCCCTTCGCCTACCTACGCATTTTTATCCATTGCTACGATAAAATGTTTCCTTCCAGATACACCTGGCATTATTTCCTCTAATTGATGGTACACCCTCTCGAATTATTTTTCCATATGTTTGCTTGGTGGATTTGCTAACCCTCGCTATATTTCTCCTCCTCGTGTTTATATAAATGTAATAATCGCAAAGGAATTCTCCACTATGCTTCCATCTCACCTCACAATTTCCTGAAATATCTTCCTCTATCAATATCTCGCTATGTCTCGTGTCCCTCCTCTCGGTCCTTTCCTGTGTCTTCTATGATTCTGCTGTCGAATTTGCTTGGCAAGGATTTCTGAGATGACGACCGCAAAAGTATCTCCCGCCGCCCGGCACGACACAGCCGATTAAGCCAAGTCCCGTTGTTTGTGGGACTGTTACTCAGTTATCTCGGTCCATCATTATTTTGTAAGATTATTAATTGAGGTGATTTACAGTTCCCTTCCTGAACAATATTTTCTACGCGAATCACTCACAGAGATAGTCGCCTCACTGTGGTCAGACACCTTAGTAACCACCTCACTGGGGAACAGATGCTTCGAAGATTACAGGACACTCCAGTGCCTTTCGTGTAACTCCTACCTCTGCCCCATCTGGCACGGTTGACCCTACCAGAAGCGTCTATGCTCACAGCTCCCCACCAGCACAGATCTAGGAGTCATCAGAATCCGTACCCTTTCCCAATACATATATATATATATATATATATATATGCAAAAAATACATACATACAGTAAAACACGAAATCCCGCCTTAAGGCAAACACATATTTATTCACATGGAAATAGGTATTAGGTAAAGGGGATAGGAAAACATATAAAGGACGAATAGAGGTGGGGGAGGCGGAATTGAGCAGATCAAAAGTGTAAAAATATTTTCTTGACCGGGACAAGGAAATATTTTTACACTTGTGATCTCTCAATTCAGCCTTCCCCAGCTCTACTGTGTTCGTCCTTTATGTGTGTTCCTATCCTCTTTTCGTTATATCTATTTCCATGTGAAAGAATATACATATATTATATACACACATAGTTGTGTGTGTGTGTATATATATATATATATATAGATATATGTATAAAAAATATAGTATTTTACTCGCCCTTAGGAAAGGCCTGCCCTCCCGGATGGCCCTTCGTCACTCCGGGGCGTACAACGATCGGCACCCCAGAAAATTCGCGCCGCGCCAGCCAGTGTAGTACCAAGGGGGCGCCCCCCCTCCGCCTCTCTATCCCCCCCTCAATTCGCCCGCCCGCCTCTCGTTCTCTTTCTGTCATTTGTCGCATCATGTCGCATGCACTTCCCCCGTGGGTGAATGGGATTGGGGTTCCTGAAGGTGTGGGAGGGGGAGGTGTGTGGAGATGGGCGAGTGTGTAATCTTATTTGCGTCCCGCTCGCCCCCTTCCACGCCCTCGTTGCCCTTCGGGTGCTAGGGGCGTCAAATATTTCGCTCTGCTCCTCCGCGGCAGTGAATTCGGTTTCACGGGCCAATGCGGCGGCAGATCGATGCGTGATATTTTGCGGGAGAGGAGGGTGGTTCGTGCGAAAGTGATCCCTTCCTTCCCCCGGCTCCCGACACCCACCCAGATGCCTCCCGCCCCGCATGTACCCGTCCACCCGCCACCTGATACACGCCTAACCATTGGTGTACACGTGCGCATTAACCCACAAATACACGCGGCAGCATGCCTCACGCGCCTATGAGAGAGGGTTCCTCTTGCCGAAGGGGATATACGTATGTGCGACGCGGGAGGGAATGTCAATATTATCGGCGTAATTAAATTTCGTCACCCTTGGCGACCTCCTTCTCTTTCTCTCCCTTTCTCGTCCTCTCTCCATCTCCCACACCCTCTATCCTTCTAACTCTCTCTTGTAATTAACGATATGAGAGTCGTTCGTATGCGAATGTATGTGAGTTCAGCTGTTTCATCATTTGAAATTTTTATTTGTTACCACTTATCCTTAACTCCATTAATTTATGTTGTTATTTATATTTAATTGTACTTTTATATAATTAATTTGCAATATTTCATCATTACCTCTTTTTGCTTAACTGAGAGTTTTTTAAATTTATGCATGGCTGTCTGTCATCATTTTACCTGCAAGGTACTGATTGTTAGAGGTCCCTACCGATGAAAGCTGGACATCATTGTTTCACGTGGCCCTTCCAAACTAAGTAAAATATCTCTGACCCTATCTGTCTACCCACGGAGGGTAGAATTGAGGAAGGCGTGAACGGAGGAGGGGGAGATGGATGGGAAACGGGATGGTGTTATATGATTGGCGTTGTCGGTTGTTTTCGGTGATTAGTGGCAATGGTATCGAGAAAGGTAATGGAGGATCTTGCGCAGTGTATAGCACTTAAATTTTGGTAATGAGAAAGAAGATATTAGAAAACCTTGGCATTATCACTAGTCTCCGTTTTGTATACTCTGTAAGAATAATTCTCAATTATAACATACCCGTAAAACTGTATTTTATGAAATACTCCTCTAAATGTTTTCCTGTAATGATACAATATCTATATAATTTCTTTTGTCATGAATTAATAAAATTCAATAATTGAGAGGTGCACTTATCGTGCTATAAGGTGCCCAATCAGATATCACCTCTTCAAATTTTGTCACTCGCAAGGTCTTCATTTGACCTCATTACCCTTTTCCTTAAATTTAAATCGTTATCGGTACTCGTTCAAGACTCTGTATCTGTCAGCTTGCTTCAGTTCACCATGCCTACTAATATTATCAGTAATCGTATATCAATAAATTTAAATACCCTCGTACTCCATATTGCAGATCAACAACTCATCCTTTAGCTCTGTATATTTTCTACCTCCCAAAATGCCTGTTCTTTTTTCTTCCTCGCTATCCCAAAAGTCCCCCCCCCCTATTACAGTCCTCAAGTGTCCCATTGTAGCACCTCCAGAAATCCTGTTATGGATTCGAATTTATTCTTAAAACATTTTCATTCTTCTATTCCCATGAGAATTTCCTTCATTTTCGTTTCTACCGTATTCCTCATTACTCGCAATTTCAAAAGAGGATGTGGGATACTTTGGGGTGGTTTCGCTTGAACCGGGGAAATCAAGAATTATTGATCTGGGGTGGTGGGGTAGGGGAGGAAGGCATCGGAGGGTTACCATGGCACGGGTGTGTGTGTGTGTGTGCGTACGAGATGGCGCGCGGCTCTGACTTCTGGGCGGAACACGAGCAAAAGGGATTTAGTCCCCCGACCCTGACACCCTCATGCGTGCAGACTAGACTGCGGCGTCTGTTTCCCGTCTATTTGTGTGTGTGTGTGTCTGTCCTAGGCAGGAGAGGAGGGTGTATTTTTTTAAGAGGAGGGGGAGATGTTGAAGCAGGAATCGTTCCGAACATCGATTAGGCTCGCTCCCGTTCGACGAGGGATCGTCCCCGATTGAGGTTTCCTTGGCTCCTCACCAAATTCGTCGGATGGAAGGAGTTGAGTTTGTTAACTTTTTGTGGCTTTTCTGTAACCACTTTCCTTCCCCCCACTCTAGTAACATCGTCAGGTTTATGAAACTCATTAGGTTGTTTGGTCTGGTGTCGCGTGAATGAACGGGGGAAGTTACTGCTAGGGTTGTCTTTAAAATTGCTCTGTGGGGGAATAGAAAATGAGGAAACAATTTAGCAACGATTCGAAAGAAAACTTCAATATTTGTGGTGAATTAAAAGCTGGTTCACCCATAGCACCAAGTGGAAGCCATGGGTCTAATCTGCCAGCTGAGGTCCTATGATTTCTTTGGTGGGGACTAGGACTTGTTCTGTACTCTGTATATAGTAAGAAAATAATACTTATATTAATCTTATATAATCTTACATTAATTACCTGTATCCCAACCATATGAGTTGGAATTTCACGGAGAACGGATTCACTTTGCTTACTTTGATGTTAAACCTTGAAGTAGGATAGACTTAAAAATTTTTGCGACAATTTGCCACCAGATAATCTAAATATTGGTATGTGCAAAATCTGGAAATGGTCTAGCATTCTTTCATTCTGACACTGACCAAAATATGAAGTTGCTTTCCTCCCTCCTTAATTAAAATATTTTAAATGCGAAGTGACTACTTCCTTTCCGAAGGCGATGAAAATAGGCTTGTATTTATCCGCCATTAATAAGTGGGAAATTTCAAACATGTTCTAATTATTTTTTACCTTCTCTCCGCATCATACCTGATGCCCCGTGGAATGGTCTCTAACCAATGGCCCTCTTTTAGTAGTGCCCTTATTTGGAGTCGTGCTTGTTTGCTGAATTTCTCTTTCACATTTCCTCTACAAACTCAAGTATTTGCTTTTCAATAAACCAAAATAGATTTCAGTCAGTTTTTAATTCTTTTTGACCTATCTTTGACGCGAAAAAAATGACGCCAGGCTCCATTTCTCAGTATTTTCCTTCGTTAAGTCGTTATGATAAATGTGATCATTCTTAATTAAATTTTTCTAATATTTTGTGAGAATACCTTTTTTTAGTTTGAAGTATTCTTGTAAATTTCTGATCAGGTTTTCGTTGCTTCGATCTTTTATTAAATATCTTATTTTTTTCTACCCTCTTAACTCTTACTCAGTGCTGAACCAATTTGGGTGCTGTATCGACAGTCTTTGCATCCCTGTAACCGTGGCCTAATTGCATTTTGGTCATATCTGTAAACATTATCTTTATGTGCTGCATCCGCTTAGATTTATTTAATTACTTCATATTTCCTCTACCATTATCTTTCAACTAATTTCTGGCCACCGAGATAATTGATCTTTGGCCATACTTTTTCATTTTATCTAATTTTTTAAGGTGCCCATCGATAAGACCCTTGGATGTTCGGTGGTGTTTAACATATTATTGTTGGGTGTTTGATGGGCCCTGGCAATGCACACTGCTCAACTCCTTATTCTTTCCAAAATACTGTGGCATATGCCACGACAGTAGCTTTTGAAGGCTCAATGTGCGTTACAATTCAACAATTTCAGAGAGTAAAAATCATTCGCCTTGACCCGGATTCAAACCCAAATCCCTCAATATCCGGCCGAGTGCATTCCGAGATCGGACCACGAGGGGTCCTGGTTCGAATCCGGGTCAAGGCGAATGATTTTTGTTCTATGAAATTGTTTCATTGTAAAGCTCATTCTTTATTTCTGGATACTTATCACTTCCCTCAATGTCATCAAAAATGCCTGATTTTTCCAATAATATACAGGAAATATCAATGCATCGATTTCGTTTTCCCAGAATTCTCCCCTCTATGACCATCTCGATACTAAGATACATTTTTAATTTTACAAATATTTCAGTGATATTAAACTATCTTCCGAAATGGTCACAGCTTCTTCCTCTTTCACTTGTATTTGATCACCTATGACTTCCCTTCTCTCCACTACCTAAACCGCTTGGTGACGGATTCCAGTACATTCCGCCGGGGTGACCTTTGCATCAAAGTGACCCTCCAAACTACGTACCTGCTGTATCTTCTTCTTTCTTTATCCCTTCCAGATTCAGAGGCACCCTTTGTAGCCATCCTTGGTACCACAAGATGGTTAATACAGCACCGTGTCACACAAAAAAGTACTTTAGGTAACTCTAGTTACTGTCACTCCATTCTCCGTCACTCAGATATCCCCAGTTTCAATGTCTGGATCTCTTGACGTACCCATTCGCTCCTGCGGATATTAAAATTGAAATTACCATGTCCTTAATAACACCGATGATCACATATCTTCGTGACTAAGACTCCGCCTTGGGGTGGCAGAGCTGTCCATAAATATGTTTTTGTTCACTCACTCAGTTCAATTTACTTTGAAGCCTTGAATGTAATGCCTTCACGCACTGTTCTCACAATATTATTATTAGGTAATCTACCGGTTAAGGTAGGTTTTTGGATGGACACAACTATCAAATAAACATTTTGTGACTCCCCACCTAGCAAACTAATCTATATCAGGTCCCTCTTCATCTCGGTGTACTTCTTTCCTCCCTTCATCCCGTCCAACATCCCTATCCTGTTCCTACCCTTACCTCGCTTGCCCAACATCCTCCCCTCTATTACCCTCTTCAACATTCCACTACCGCTCAATACGCCTTTCATCCATTTTTCCTGCCTCCATAGGATTTCTCTCAACAAACCCCTCTCCTCACCCACCATTTCCAGTACTTCCTCATTTGTTTTCCTTTCGGTCCATTTCACCTTCTCCATTCTTCTCCACACCCACATTTCAAAAGCCTCCAATCTACGTCTATCCTCCTGCTTCAGCGACCACGTTTCCGCGCCGTACATAGCTACGCTCCATATCAGAGTTTTTACGAGTCTTGTCTTAACATCCCTACTCAACGTCCCCGTCATCAACTCCCTCCTCCCTTTGAAAGCCTCCTTGCCTAGCGCAATTCTTCTCCTTACGTCCGTCCGTCCACTTTGACCGTATTGGTCCAAAACACTTCCGAGATATGTAAACTGCTCTACCTGCTCTATTCTTTCCACGCCTATTTTAATATTTAGCTTAGCCTTTTTCTTTCTGGAAAATCGCATAACCTTTGTTTTATTAATATTGATTCTCATCCCATATTTATCGCACTGAACCTCCAATTCACTCAACAATGCTTGCAACCCCTTGGCTGACTGAGCAACTAATGCTTGGTCATCAGCAAACCTAACCGATTTTACGAGTTCCCCTCCGACTTTCATTCCTACCTCCAGTTCTTCCCATGCCTCTTTAATCATTTCCTCTACATATACGTTGAACAGTACCGGTGACAATGGGCAACCCTGCCTTACACCTCTTCCTAACACTGCCCATCCGGACTCTCCGTTCCCCACTCGCACCTGAGCAGTCTGAGACATGTACAGGTTGCGGATCAGTCTCCTGTCCCTCCAATCCATTCCTATTTTCTGCAATACACGCATTAATTTTTCCCAATTCACTCTATCAAACGCTTTTTCGAAATCTACAAAACAGGCAAAAACGTCCTGATTGTATTCTATATTCCTCTCGACTAGTGATCTCATTACTGCAATGGCATCACGCGTATCTCTTCCTTTCCTGAACCCAAACTGATCATCCCCTAAGTAATCATTTGCCTTACTCTCTATCCTTTTGTTGATGATCCTGAGAATAACTTTAGCTGCGTGGGATATCAAACTTATTGTTCTGTAATCCTCACATGACGAAGCCTTTGCCTTTTTTGGAATAGGAACTAACACCGATTTCACAAAATCTTCCGGCCAGATTCCTTCCTCATAGATACTACGAATCAGTCCATATATGGCCTTTTTCCCACCTTTCCCTAACCATTTCAACATTTCTACAGGAATATTGTTATTATTGTTCTCACAATAATCTGTTCTAATTAAGTAATGACGCATCCAAAAGCAAATTCACTTTCTTTTCAAATTCACTTGAGTGCGCGAAAACAGGATAGGGGACACTAATTCCTTTCGGCACTTGGGTAGGGATCATCAGCTTCGAGTGCCGGTTGAGTGTGGATCCCATCAATTGGAGGGGTTTGTTCATTTTCCTCGATCGTCATTCGGGAGAGGGTTGCCATATGTCAGCGGAGACGCCCAACATAACCGAGGCCAATTATATTTTGAAAGGCTTGCGATTGGAGTGGATATCTTCTTAAAGTTTGGAGGGGTTAGTATTCCTGGAAAAATTGTGTAGTTCCAGCAAAATTATATGTGGTGAATTATGTAAATTCGACGAGTATACTTGGAGAAAGTATAAAATTAAAAATATGTCGGGGAAACAGTTTAATGGGATGAAGGAAAGCAAACCCAGGAATGCGATCATATCAATACTATTCACTAAAAAACCTTTGACATCATCCATATTCAATTCAACACGTAAATATACTTTCCTCGTAATGATATTGAGTATATTATATAGAAAACAATCTGGTAAAGTTTATGACGTGACATGCTGTTACTACTCCTTTTCAATATATGAATACTGCTGTGAACGTCTTTCCACCTCCCCGGAGAAGCTTGGTTCAACAAGCATTCGACTAATTCCGCCTTTGACATGTTTCCACATTTACCTAGATTGCATAAAGTTCGAAATTTTATGGACGGCATGATATTTTTTTTATTCATAAGATTCTTAATGTGTTTTGAGAGTAGAACTACTTTCGAAACACCTAGTACCGACGTCAAAATCAGTTTTTGTCCTAGATTATGGAAATATCATATACTCCATATAAGAACTCTGGTGCCATCCCTCTTTGAAAATATCACTAGGCACTTGGAGCGTTCAATGATTTATTGAAACCTCAATTATCAACGTCACTTCCAGGCCATTTTCTCATTTCATTGATTTCATGTCCATCCAACAGCGTATGGCGATAAGGTGTTCCTCCCGATTAAGCCTTCCAAAACAGTTAGCGTAGTATCAGTTGCTAAGGATAACTCAAGCCTTCAGTAAGCCAAATACCAAGAAACTGTGGGAGATGCTTGACGGTAATTTTTAACAGAGTCATCCGCTATATGTGCATTACAATACAACAATTTTAGTACGTAAAAATCATTTGCTTTGACCTAATTTCGAAATGTAAGAGTTACGTAAGAGTTTTGATCTTAACCTTAATAGTTTAACTGGCTAAAGCACTCGGCCGGAGATCGAGGGATCCGGATTTGAATCCCGGTCAATTGAATTGTTATTACGCACTGAAGTTATTGTCTTCGGTAAGCGTCAACGTATTGTGGAAGATGTTCTCAATTTTGACTCCTCTTTGCTGCCAGACTGGCTTTTTTCAATTGCTGTATGACCGCTGATGAAGAGTGTCCATGGGTCGAAGAGCATATCATTGCTTACGACAGAAATACGAATATGAAGTACGCCTTATTTGTATTCGATGCCAGTTGATAGGTTTAATCCAAAGTCTCGCATAAATAGCGCTGATGCGCGAACTTGAAAACCCGCGTTTCAATCCATACCCGAGATTCGGCTGCTTTGGAAGTTCTGTGAAGGCTCCCAAGTCTCATGTTACCTAATCAAGACCAAAAGCGAGTTTTCCAATCAAGAAGGATCACCATCGCTCCACTAGTAAGATACATTTCACCTCGAACGAACCTCCGCAGACTTGAAATGTGGATTTGTTCCTTCACTTAGCAATCGAGGTAAGGCATCCGATGAGAGGAATGAGGTGAAGAGATGAACGTTGAGAGTAAAGTGTTCAAGTTACATCACTCATCGCTGATCACCGTTGCTAACGAGACACCTTGTCTTCGCTATGTTTGTACACCGAGTAAAATCAAATTTCATACCTCACACTTGAGGAAAAAAATTGTCAATAGTTTCCAAAGCTGGGTAACATTTTCCCAAGAGTTGATTAAGATGTTTTTAATCCACCTATCATATTAACTGCATACTTTCGAAATGCTGTAATTTATGGTGACGACATTGCTATTCAAAAATATGCAAAATAAAAGGATATTAAGGATTCTTACATATCAGGTTCTTATTCTCTATTTACTGCAAGGTTATATGCCTTATTCTTCTCCCAATATGTTACATGTGTTGATATAATTTAACCCTCATTGATGGGATGCTAAATGAAGGATTACTATGCCAACTATGGAACTATGCCAATGTGTTAATAATTTATAAACTAATAACAGTTAGTAAAAGGTTAACAGTTGATAATGGTCTAAATATTCTTACTCGCATTGGTCGTAACTGAAACGTTTTACTTTTCTCCACAGGTGAGCAGTTAGGATTCCCCTGGGTGCAATTGCCTTGGTCCAGCGATGGTGAGTTCTTAAGATTCAAGATCACCAGCTTCCAGGCTCATTCTTTCCCAGTCCTGTCCTAGGTTCAATGTGAGTCAGCCCCTCGTGGCGATGCACAGGAGATCTCCGACAAAATATCGCGCACAATCAGGATTAGCCACTTTGGATCGATTGAAATATTTAGTGATATGCTCGCACATCTACAAAAATTAATATAAATTTCTTTGGATTCAAAATTAATTCATAATGTTTGTGTTATCGTAGTAATTAGGCGTTGAAGTATAGAGTATAGTGTAGCATATACTAGTGGCGTGAACGGGCTGGCAAAAATTACATCTCCATAGATTTTCTTTCCGCACATCGGTGTTCTTTGACGTCGATTCCGCTTCGTTTATTACAGCCGTCAATGAGCGTCGTGAATTAGAGCGAAATGAACTCGACATTTTATTTATTTTAATTTCTTTTTTAATATATACCCTGCAAGCCATCGCCAGGGTGTGTGGCAGTGAGTAAATACGCACCCGAAGATATTGGCGAACTCTTATAAGTAAAGCTCACAAACTCAAAGGGGTGTATTTTTACAATAACTAACGATTAGTTACTTAAACAAAGTCTCTTTCCTTCTCAATTTACTGAAAATAAAATCCATTTTAAATGAATTAATACAAGTACCCGAAGTAATGGCGCATGCTCTGCAAGAGTTTTTGTATAGCATAGGACATTTTGCTTGTGTTTTGTTTTGAATATGCAGTGCCGCCATGCGGTCTATACCCTTAACTCAGAGCGTTCTCCGTTTTCTCTTTCCTCTTCACCTGTCATTGATGCGGAAGGATGAACTTTGAAAGCAATATTTGATTATGTACTTTAAAAAAATATTATGGGGATTTGAAAGTACCATGCGTTTTGTTTAGCCTGTATGCCAAGAGAACAAGTACTTTTGAGCGCTTTAGAAAATCAGTATGATAGGTATGGGATTAAAGTAAATAAATGCAAACAAACAAAGGTTATTAGATTTTTGAAATAGAGGAATGGTAAATTAAAAGTTAAAACAGCAGGGTCAAAATTAGTGTAGTTGGAACAGTCTATCCCATCTAGGCAGTGTTTGGACCAAGTTAGTTACGTTTTGTTTGGAGAGGTTTAGAAATGCAGAAGAGTTCAGTCTGTGTCCATCGAAAATCTATCTTCAACGGTAGACTACCAATTCGTAATGATTATTTGATATGATGCTGTTTCACTGTAGTTAAATCAAAAGATGAGTCTATTGGAGTTTTTTGCCTAGACTATATCTATCTGTCCCTATTACAAGAAATACGTTCCTTCTGAAATATTTTTCTTTGCCAACGCTTAGGTTTCTTTATTAGTTGCCTATTAAACAATGTAGAACGTTATTCTGTTAGAAAAATGTCATCAAAGGTTACCAATATGGGGAAAAAATTGTAGTTCAAAATTTGGCAGAATATGGAAAATGCGCGTTGAGGTAAGTTACGGTAAGACCGACAAATATCGTGAGCTTGAAATGTTAACGGTCCCAAAGAAAACTAAGAATTTATAAACATGAAAGGTCTTATTAAAGATAGAACTGCTAGGATCCCTTTAGCTGTTAGCGAAATAATAAATAAATCAACAGAGATCGCATTCCGTTATCACGCAATAGGCTCAGCGATTGGTTTAAAATACTTCCCCTTTCCTGTAATTTTCCATCGAGGAGAAGGAAACTCCTAAGAGTAAAAGGGAAATAGACTATTTTAGCATTTTGAAAAAGTATATAGCGCAACACTGCATAGATATCTATTGCTTATCACATTTCATATGTTTGCTTCATGATTCCAGTACAGAGTTTGGAAACGAAAAGAATAGGTTTCGGATATTATTCTGTGAGGTGTGAAGTTGCTACTTTTACTTTCTACTTCCAAAAGTGGGCGTTGTCTGGTGTCGACGACTGCCGGTAATATATTTGCTACACGTGCGGAAATGGCGAATGGTAGTGTCGACAAACAAGTGGGAGCGGGTGAAAAGCGTTACCATTTTGGATACCCTGTGTCTCGGCTTAATCCCCCGGGAGACAGCTACGCTGCATGCGATATTCATTGCTCTCCGTGGAATCCTACGTTTACAACGAGTGAGGGGCGGGTACCAATTGGATCCCGCCGGGAGCGTGAACCCCCTCACGTAGAAAGGAAGTTCGTAGACATTTAAGAGGAATGAAAGTTTAAAGAAAATTTGGGAGGAAACTTTTATGCCCGAGTTGAAGAGAAGATAGTTAAAAAAATAAACTTCTCAATATCTCTGGGGGAAATAATATAAAACACGTTGTTATTTCACTATTTGAATTTATACTAAGAATTTCGGGAGCAAACTAGGGCATATAATTTAATAATAATCGGTTTATATCCTTCTGTACAAATATTTCAAATCGTAAGGAAATAAAATACTTATAATCAACTAAATCACAGTGCTGATACGGACTCAAACAGTTAGATATCGTCAGAAAATTCCATTAATAAAATTAATGGCTAAATTGTGGACCCATTAGCGCCTTGTAACAAATATTCTTCCCGAGAAGCCTTTTTCATCCAGCCATTGGACGCATTTCCAGAGAAGACCTTGACATCATCATCTTACCCACCACGCCACCTCAAGTCGTATAGCAAATGAGTTGTGTGTAAGATTCGAGGCATTTCGTGGTCATATCATTTCACATTTATTTATTTTCTGGAAGTTTGAATTATCGTGCGTGATTTTTTCTGAAGTCACTACTATTGGGAAGAAAAGTGTATTCCTTATACTGGTAGTCAGTCGATTAGTTTTCTGTTGTGGTATCGCCAACCATTTGAATATGTGGCTGGAATTATTCAATCTGGCTCAGCATCTATCTTACACGATATGTACTTTTTAAAGACGTTAAGTGCAGCATGTGACCTTCGTACTTCAGCGGCTCCCGCTCAGGATTTACAGTAACTTTTCTGACTCTCTCTTAGTTACGTGAAAAATAAAATGCAAAACTCAGCAAATCCATTTTTACACTGTGGTAAAAGCAATCATGGTTTTTGGGAATGTAGTATAATGAGTATTTTTTATATTTCCTAGTCAACGTAAATTTAAAGTAATGTTGAAATATTCATAAGATGTGAATGAATTGTGCATACAGCCGTAGTACTACTTGAACAATTAAGCCAAATTGTTAAGGAAAGGGACTTAGTAACAATATTCATTAAATAATTAGTAAAAAAAACCTCGCAACTGTAGATCATATTCTATCTGAAGAATGCCCCATCCCTGAGCTGCCACGCCACCCGGAAAGATAGGGCTGGTAATATCTTTCTTAGAAGGCATGGGGATTCTTAGAGCAGAGCACTGGGATATGAGCCATAGGACCCGGGTTTGATTCTAGGTGACTCCACTGGGCACCTTCAGCTTAACGCGAGCTGTGTATTTTTCCGGGTATTAGAGCTCACTGGGAAAAAATAGGCGTCACGGGAGGAACTGGCATCCATCCTGACTTACGCTATGTATCACACTTTGGATTCCAAGGGCTTCTCACGAATTGGAACCCCGACCACCATGGTCCGTAGTCCAGTCTCAGGAAAAGGGTTAGCACTACCCTCACTTAACTAACAGTCCTGCAGGTTGGACCATGTAGTTGGTATCGTTAATTATGTCAGAATGTTCGCCAAAACACCGGAACGTTTTTCTTCTTTGGCACAGATTTTAGTCTCCGTTTGGAGGGAAGCATTGAAGTACAATGTGACGAAAGTCAACAAAGGCCATTCTAATGGAGAAAGTGACGTGCAGCTCCGCCTTTACCTAGGCAAAGTTGCACGTTTTTCAATTTTTCATTGGATCCCATTGTCAGAACGAAGGCCATCGTTGAAAGCCCTGGAAACTTCCAATATCAACTGCCTCCTCTTCCTTCTTCCCTCCGTCCCCTACGCCCCCATCACCCGCTGAAACTTAAGATCACCGCCTCAATCCGCCCCCGCCTGCGGGCAATTCGATTCAGGAGTTTGAAGCCCCGCCAAAAACAAACTCTTCCGAATGAGATGACGACAAAATGAGCGGCAGAAGGGGGCTGGGTCTCCGTGGAAACCACACCGAAATACACGTGTTCATATCCACCCATTCCCCTTCTTTCCCCACCCACAATCCCTCGACGCCCATTTCCCCCTGGTAACGGCGGGTGAGGGGAGCGGCACCCGCGGGGCCATATCAACGCGACCGTGTGTAATCCCCCACCAGTAGTCCTCCACCCGGGTGCGGGAAGACGCAACACGGGATCATATCCTGGCTCTGATAATTGAAGACGTGCCTGCAAATCCACTCTTGTTAGTCTGTGGGAGGCGAAAGGTACGAATGGTGGGACGTAGGTGATTGCTTAATGAATGAATTTTCGATTGCGTTCCGATCCATCATTCCGTTCATGGCACGCTGTTAGGGTAATCATTCAACCCACATTGTTGTCTTGTCCAGTGCGGATCCAGTAATTGGCCCTGCAATGTTTTGAAGAGCGGATGACATCCCGGCGAGTGTATGAAAGGCACGTGAAGTGGTGGAGCCCTGTGCTGAAGTCCAGGACCGGAATGGCTACTCAGGAATAGGCAGAGATAATGGATAACTGAGAATGGGGAGGACGGCGATAGAGCTATTTACTATGCTTAGGAGGAAATATAAATAAATTATTAAAAAATAATGAAATATTATAATAAAAATAAATATTTTTTAAATATAAAAATATTTATAAATTCGGAGGAATTTTAAATAAACATGTCCATATTTTAGGATGCATGTTTTTTTTCCTCAATTTTATGACTGATGGCACCCATTAACCTCTCTCTGTCCTTTGGTAGTCTTAATTTCCTTCTAGGTGACATTCAAAAACCACTCATTCATCTTATTTTCTTTGATGCATTCTTGATTTGGTGTTCCTCTGCTCTAACTTCCTTCTATTTGTCTTTCAACGTAATAATAGATGGAATAGTTTCCAGAAATATTATCCCTCCGTTTTTCTCTTCTCTGTCTTACCGGATTCCCTGATTTTATTATTTCTCGCTGTCTTTAAGACCTTTTCATCCCTTACTTAAACCATTCAAAATATCCTTTCTAATTATCTCCGGAATCGAAAGAGCTTGGACGGAAATGCTCATAAACAGGAACTCGTTAATAGGGTTTACGTTAGGCTCTTATGACAATGAATATTTTCCTCTTTATTTTTTATTTTAATTACTCATAGATTTACTGAAAACGTTGCTATCCTGAAAAACGATGTTTCTTTGACCGACCGTGAAGTTTACGTATGTTCCTCATTAACGAATTTCCTTCCTATCGCATTTAACGATATTATTTGAGCGTTACAGTATTCAATCTATTTAACCGTCACTACGAGTATTTTAAAAAGAAGGCTAAAAATATATGCTTATATCAGTGCAGAGATATTTTAATTTCGTGACTTTTAGAAGACATTTTGTTGTCTTGCAATGCTTTGCATTCTCTTTGTAATTGTCAAAGCAAGCTAGGCAATAATGCCTCCTAATATTTACTTTGCTCATTTTATCATTTTTAAAAGATTGTTTGAGTATTGTGTCGTTACAGTAAATATGCATTAGAAATATACTAACATGACGTGATAGTTAAATTATGATTGTGTTTAATTCAACAATGTGAAAACATTGTTTCTCTGGAAAGCATCGAAAGACGTATAGTAATTACCTTGATTTTAAGTCCGTGAAAACAAAATTAATGATACTAATTAAATTATTTTTTACTAAAATATGAGATAGGAATGATGCCCCAGTAAAAAGTAATGGGAAGTTAAGCTAACGATAGTTAGTCTAATACTATGAAGTTACTCTAATAGTTATTTGAAATGACGCAGTTTTCGTAGATTGCAGTTTTAAAGTTTCATTCAAAGTTGTTTCAAAGAAAATCGAATTTTTAAATTCTGATATAGACTTTTTTTCAGCAAAAAGCCAAATTCAACGTCGTCTATTGAAACAATATGTTCTCAGGCTTACCTCTTGCTAATGGAATTCGAGAAGCTGCTATTTTAATGTCCCTTTTTAAAAGCCAAATTAACGTTTTTCCTTCCATAAAATGCACGTTTTCATTAAGATAAATAACAAAATCTATCTTTCCACAGAAGGTTATTTCTGCATTTACAAGGAAAATTCAGTTAAGTGAATGGCGAGAACATCATCTTGGCTTTACTCAGTTGTGTCCAACCAAAAACCTACCTTAAACGGTAGATTACCTAATAATAATATTTACTTTGAATTTGTGCATTATTCGATGCAATGGTGCCTGCGTCCTAGACACGAGGTAGCCTCTATGCGCTGGTTATTAAGGCAGAAAAGAGCGGAAATTAAGTGCTCCACGCAGAAAATTCCGGTCGTACCCTGCGTAATATGGTTTATGCAAGGAGGGCAAAAAGTTATATATTCTCACTCGAGAAGACAAATGTTTGAGGGCTTTCATCAAATTTCCGCGGCAGGAAATCACGTAGAGCTGTAGCGGATCACAAGGGCGAGAGTATACGTTTGGCAAACAGTTTGGTTTGACCTTCTTTTTTCCAAAAATCACACCTCGGGCGTTTTTTTTTTCGCAAACACTCCCGGGGTCGAAATGGCCAGTGGAAAAATCTAAATGAAAAAAAACACCTACTCGTCCTGTGATTAAGTCCTGGGATGAATTAATAAATGAAAACACGGCGGGTAACGTCGAAGGCCTCGCGCGTTTCCCCGGAATCGCTGCTGGAATTCCCAAAGAGAGAGAAATTGCTGTCGTCGCTGTGGCCACTCGCCTCGCGTCGTCCGTCAATGGCAGCGCTTCATATTAGTGAATGAATCCGTATGGTGATGGTATCTTTGAGCAAAGAATTCACGTCCCTCGTATTTGCCTGCACGGTCGTTAGTTTAATCGCTATCTAGCGTAATGGCTGCGAGCTTGTGTGTGTGTGGGTGAGCAAATTTGGAAATTCGGTCATCGAGGTTATCGAATGTGACTGCGTCTTTGCATTTCGTTGGACGATTGAGATCCAATCAGTGTTAACATATGGACTTTAATGTTGGTAGTTTGTTTAAACAACGACCCTTTATAATAATTATAATGATATGATGAATACTTATCAAGATTCTGTCCTAAAAACAGTAGGACAAAGTTGATTAAAATTAAATTTATTGACAGATTTGACAAATTCACTAATTATTATTGAAGTATCTCTGTTGTGCGTCCAGACACCGCTGCCAGAGGATTTTTCGCGCCTGGTACCCCTTCTAGAAGGCGGCGGTCGGAATGCTGCTAAGCTTCCTCGTCACGGCCTTTTGTAACCGAGCCGTAGAGACGTCCTTTAAGTTCAAATTTGAGGCGTGTTATAAGTTATGCTTAAGTTTGAAATTTGGATCCCAACTCACTTGGACGAGAAGCTCTTCGCAGATCCGCGTGCGAGTTTCCTTTTGTTCGTCCGGGAGCACTTAAGGCTCCAAGATCGCACACATCTTTCTCATGCCCATGTTTTACGTATGGGGATGCCAAGTTCATCAGAAACCAAGCACTTACTTTATCTGCGATCCCTGTCCAACAAAGCCTTCACTCTTGCAATGTTTTTGTCACTTTTTAGGTCGAATGGCATCCTGAACGTTCGGGGTATTCAACATCTTCTCATCTGTCCCACAAAGAACTTGTCCCAGGCTAAAACACCCAATTTAACCATTTCGTTATCATTATAAGCTGGCTTCAGGGTGTCATTAATCTCTTTCCCGGTTTCACCCAGTTTCACGGAAAACTCGTGGCTCAGCGACGGTCCAATAATCGGTTCATGACTGAACGTAACAAGGTCACATCATAGAGGTTTCGCAAACTAAGGATCCGCACTTCTCAAAGGCTGGGAGCAAACTGCCATCGGCCTCCAATGTATTGTTCTTCATCGCATTGATTAAAGTAACTTTAGATATAGCAACACCACGTTTTAGATTTTTGACAAGAAGTTCTATGGATTTTAAATCTTTCGATTTTTAAGACTATTATTGAAAATTTTGCTACTCGTTTTGACGGTATTTTGTAACTAAACGATGAAAAACTTTTGACTAAAGCTGGAAGCAGTAATAATGCGTCAGTTTACTTATCAATTTGGAAATGTTAAATGCCTGATTGAAGCAAAATAAATAAAAAATCTTAACGAATGAAAGTCCAAAAAATAGAGAATACTTTTCATAATTATAGCTTGTTGCCGTTGAATAATCCTTTGTGAACTAGAAGTTTTATTCAATTATTTTAAATGGTCCTCTGGAATGGGATAGCTTCACTATTCCAAATTATGCGTTTTAAACATTTAAGAATTAATGGAATAATTTAGTCCTGTGACACATCGTTGATCGTCTAAAACACATTATGTGACGTGGTAAAACCATTATCAAGGTTTTGATTGGTCCTTTTTGCTAAATTTTAGAGATATTGAAATACAGTAACCTAATGTAAGTATTGAATTTTACGTGAAAAGCACAGGACATGCTAAATATATGTATTGCTTCTATTTTTTTTATTCATAAAAATGTGAAATGCCGATTGGCATGAACATACCATAAAGCATAAACACGTCGATTTGAAACCATACATTTATGTTATGCAAACATACAATTATATTAAAAGTCAATGATCAGTTTTTTTGGGCTAATAACTTAAAAACTTAGGTTATTTTTTTGGATTTATTTAGTTTTCTAAGTGAATTCAGAGTAAATTCGTGATATTAGTACTAAATAAATTTGTATTGAGGATTGATTAATATTTAATTTTGGTGATCAAAATTCTCAATATATTTTCTCAGCTCAACTTGTGTAAGACACAATGAAATTCCTGAGAAGTTCCAGTTTCCACGCATGGTTTTTGCTAATGGAATACACACCGTAATTAAAATCCACTCGAACGCTGTTAATATGCTAACTTATTTAAATATACAAGGAAAGTAGCTACGGTCGTGAATCATTGTAAACAAAAAATACCGGGACCGTAAACTTGTTGTAAAGTTTACGGTCCCGGTATTTTTTTTTACATGCAAACTTATATTTTATATACAGAATTATTTATTCCGGGGGGGGGTGCTAATTGTTTAAACCCGCTCTCATTAAAATGTGCGACGCATCGATGTCAATTTTTAATTAATCATTCGGGGAAAAATTCTTTTTTGTTTCGCTCAGTAAGGAAGCTTGACCGCTATCCAAGAGGGCGCCCACATACTTGAGAATGCCAAATTGCTAAAATTGGAAGATTAAGGTATTTTTGAGGAGGAATGGACTTTAGATAATGATTTATTCATTCCATTTAGTTACTCATGGGAGGTAGGGAGGTTAATGAGACCGGTGCAAAAGGGATTAAAGAGAATGATGCCGTTTGGTGATACATATGTTTAAATTCGCACACGTCTGCCGCATGATTGTATGATTTATTTGGTTTCTCGTCATTCTCTCCACCCATCTCCATCTCAGCATCTTGCATTTTCCTCAACTGCCGAACTTTCACCCCCTAATTGTATTCTCTCGTTAACAATTCTGCTAGTTCCATTGATTTATACGTACACATGTTGAAAGATAACACTCATTTTATCACACTCGTGTTAAATTAAAAATTAAATGCAACGTTATAATTTATTGCTGTCCTCCAACAAGTACAAATCATGTACTCGAATTTGGGCCAAATATACGTGACATTTTATATTGACATTTCGTATTTTGGCTTGCAAGTCCTTGGAATTTACAGCTGGCTAAAAAGCATTAGAACTTTGTTGTAATACGGGTGACAGAGATTGACGCAAATCGCTTTGAATCAAATATGCTAGTTTTGCCTTTATTGAACGTAATGTTAAATAAAATGCATGGGGGATGCCGGGGCGTCGTCCTACAACGTATAAGCCGTACCTGCTTCGACAAATATTATTCCTGATTTTGGGGAACCGATGTCAACATCACATCATTGACGCCCAATTTTCACTTTGGGAATAATTTCCAGGGGAAAGGGTTGGGATGGCGTTGTTGTCAACTAATCATAGGTCTTGGGTTCGATTACTGCCTACTAGGTGGAATTTCCTCCGCTTAAGATATAGTTTTTATGTATTTCCCTACTTTTTTTAAATCGAACAAAAGAATTTCATATGGTAGGGGCTATCTCAAACTTTACATAAAACTAACTTGGAGATAGCATTTTTAAAATTCACCGCGGTTTCTCTTTTCGTTTCGCTGAATTGACCTTCGTCCAAACTTTATTGCTGCAAACCTCAATTATCCGCTTCCGAGAGTTAGAACATCAGCGCCCCGTCGTCACCGAAAGAACTAATGTGTATTGAAGGCCCAACCCTGCAGGTGCGTTCATATCAACATTGGTTGAATCAACACCGACCTTGGCGATTCGCAGGGAGGCGACCAAGAGAAACCGCGCAGCACCCGGTGGTGGGTCTGTTTACGCAGCCAAGCGGTTTGCGCGTCGCTCGTGTTGGATTGAATTTGGATGTGGGGGTGTGAGGGAGGGAGGGAGGGGAAAGGGGTCGAGACGTAGGGAGGGTGATGTGGTGCGTGTTAGAGAGATGTGCATTCTCCCCTTTCCATAAACTCGCGGTAAATCCGTCGTCCACATCATCCTCCCTCCCCTCTGCAATCAGACGAGTGGAAACGCGAAAACCATCCGAAGTGGGACCGCCCCGACGTCATTAAGCCGCCTCTGTCCCCGAGAGAGAGAGAGAGAGAGGGCCCCTCCCCTAACCCCACTTCCGCTCGTGTGCGGTCGTCCCCTCCCTCTCTTCGCTGGATTGAAATCCGGGGGTCCCCGTCGCGGGCCGAGTGCGCCCGGCGAAAATCCGGGCGTGATTACCGGGGCTAATCGGGTGCGGGAATTTCGTCATTTCACGTCCCAAGCGTGATACGGGTACTCTGTGTTCTTGAAAATTCATCTTCCTTCTTCGTTCACGGTCTACTCTGTCATGCGGGTGCTTTGTTATTATTGGCAGCCTTGTAAACACGTTGAAATTTGACCGTGGAGTGAGTCGGTTTTCAATTAAAGGATTTTCATTAAAAGGCAAAAAGAATTAAGGAAAGGAATTATTAGATCAAAGTTCACGCGGAACAAGACAATTTAATGTGCAGTGGCGATACAAATGCCACTCCCAGGGTTTGCTTTTTATTATTGACAATGAGCAAAGAAATTGCATTCATTATATCTATGCATAAAATTTTACTTAATCGTATTATATATATATGTATGTATGTATATTTTTTTATTTTATTAGGTAATTTACCGGTTAAGGTAGGTTTTTGTAACTATCAAATAAATATTTTGTAACTCCAAACAAAACTCAATCCAGTAACCTATTCTACATCAGGTCCCTCTTCATCTCTGTGTACTTCTTTCCTCCCTTCATCCCGTCCAACATCCCTATCCTGTTCCTGCCATTACCTCGCTTGCCCAACATTCTCCCCTCTATTACCTTCTTCAACATTCCACTACCGCTCAATACGCCTTTCATCCATTTTTCCTGCCTCCATAGGATTTCTCTCAACAAACCCCTCTCCTCACCCACCATTTCCAGTACTTCCTCATTTGTTTTCCTTTCGGTCCATTTCACCTTCTCCATTCTTCTCCACACCCACATTTCAAAAGCCTCCAATCTACGTCTATCCTCGTACATAGCTATGCTCCATATCAGAGTTTTTACGAGTCTTGTCTTAACATCCCTACTCAACGTCCCCGTCCTCAACTCCCTCCTCCTTGAGAATGCCTCCTTGCCTAGCGCAATTCTTCTCCTTAGGTCCCTACCACTTTGACCGTATTGGTCCAAAACACTTCCGAGATATGTAAACTGCTCTACCTGCTCTATTCTTTCACCGCCTATTTTAATATTTAGCTTAGCCTTTTTCTTTATGGAAAATCGCATAACCTTTGTTTTATTAATATTGATTCTCATCCCATATTTATCGCACTGAACCTCCAATTCACTCAGCAATGCTTGCAACTCCTTGGCTGACTGAGCAACTAATGCTTGGTCATCAGCAAATGCTTATTCTTTAGTTCATGCGTGTATACTTTTGGGCGAGCGAATACGAAGTGCATTAATATTAGTGTAAAGCTTCAAATGTACAAGGTTGATCGATTGGCGTTTAACTTTACAGGGTGTCTTTCATTAAGTGCACAACAGTGCGTAGAATGCTTGCAGGCACCGTCCAGAACTTACCGAAATAATCGGAAGACTGCCTCTGGTGATGAAAGACGAATCGACGGTTGAATATAAAATGCAAAATATATTCAAACTGTGACTCAAGCGATATTGACAAAAATACACACAACGCCAGGTCCTTTTGTTTAACTGATGAAATTTGACGGAGTTATTTTCCCGATTTGCCGGAAGCAGTTCTACACAAACCTTTCAGCAAACCTTTCCTGCCTGTATGTTTTTTTGCTCCAAAGGTAAACAACGATCAGTCGTTCTCGTTAAAGGTTATCATCAACTAGTTTAGCCATAAAATGAGAGGTTGTGTGAAGTGATGAATGTTTCTTTATGTAATTAATATTTGATCATAGCTGACAATGAATGCACTGCATTTGATTGACCAAAAATCGAAGCGTTCAATATAAAATAAAACCATCCCTTTTGATATAACTAGGCACATATTAATTATTGTTTTCTGCCAAGGCTTCTGCTGGTTATTGACGAATTTTATGACAAATGTAACCATTTGTATGGAAAAGCAGAGTAATCAAGAAAATCGTATTGTATTAATAATCGTACTGAGATAATAATAACTGTGCTTAGTAATTGGAATGAAACGTTTGCGCAGTTCCTGTAAGTTCCTTCAATCTTTTCTAAAGGCTGTAACAGAAAAAGAATAAAAAGGGCATTGTGGGTGAAGACTCTAGGATTATATGCATCTGGGAAGATGTATTGCTTAATCAGGACAATGTTATAAAATCAGCTTTCAAATTGTAGGAAGAGTCTCCAGTTTCATTTATTCAATACTCCAACACGTCCAAAATTGTAAGCTGTAAAATTTTCTCTGGAATATCATATGTTCCATTGTAGGCCTTTTATTACATTTCAAATGTTGCTGTTTTTTGACCAATTTTCTAAGATAACAGCGTTTAATAATAATATATTAATGTTTTCCCACATTAAATGGGAGTGGAGGGGAGATTGTTGGGAAACATTCAAAGAAGGCACGAAAGATATATGCAGAGTGTTTTGATTGACAATGTAATGTTGAGGACTGTGATAGATAGGAGAAGGTTAGGAAAACGAGGAATGGGGCGGGATAGGAAAGGAATATTTGACGGAACGAAGGGAGGAAGTATATGGAAATTAATAGGCACTTTGTTGTAGAGTAGGATAGAGGAGTTGGGTTGTGTTTTTTTATGAGAGACATGAGAATTGTCATGGTATCGTTTGTATCCATCCAAAACCCATCCTAACCGGTAGATTACCAAAAATAATAAATGATGAAGAGCTACTTGATAAACCCAAAATAGTGAGAGCATACGTCATGCAGGAATACCTTCAACGAGAAAAGAAAACAGATAATCTGACCTTGATATTTCCGCCTGAAATGGTGTCGCTACGGAACATTTTCCTGCGTTCGTCGCCGGGAGTGATTCGAAGCGGTAGGCGAGAGTATCGGATGCCACTCGGTGAGGTGCTAGTCCACTGCGCTTGGGAGAATCATGCCCGTCGGAAGAAATGACTCGATCGGTAATCAATGGGGACATGCCGCGAGGGAGCGGAATAGGGGCCGAGGGGGAGGTGCGTGGCGGGAAGTGGAGCTCGCGAGAGACCCTCTGGGGCACGGCACCGCGGTATTATGGGACCACAGACGGGAACGAAGCACGTGGCGCTCTTATTGGAACACGTATGTTCAAGGAACAAGGGATAGAGAAGGGATTGTCGCCGGGCGAGACGGGAATAGACAAATTTGAGGGAGGGAGGGGAGTCTCCGTTGGCGGCGGAAGTGCAGGTCTTTCATCGTTGCTGTCCTACTCCAAAACGGACGCATGAGATTTTTAGTGAGTTACGACTACATTTACGTTCTTCTCGGACTCAGATCCACCTATGGACTTTGGTAAAGATTTGCGCAGTTACCATCGAATGAATTGGATTTAGTTCATTGCGTTTACGCAACGCTCTCTCTTTGTGGTCCAATACTTCATTATTGTATTAATTCCAAGTTGGAGGTCTATTCATTAGAGAATATTAATTTAATATTATTTAGTAATTTTTGGAAAAAATTTAGACAAAAAGAAGCATACATGTGACCGTTAACCTTGGAGCAATAAATTGTTATGACGTGTCGATTCCAATTCTTGGCAATTCTCTTTATGGGCCTAACTACCTATATATTTAAACTTACTTACGTTTTATTGACTCTCTCAGCTGTTAAATATAGTACTTATTTACTTTTAATCGCACTCATGTAGACTTAATCTGTTAACTCAACTTCTTAATTGAGGGTCCCGAGTTCAAATCGCGGTTTGGCTAACCTCATCTTAAATCCAACCATTATGTTTCTCGTGATACGAGCACCGTGTAGAAAAGTGTATGTGGCGCTGAGATTGAATTATTTTTCCCTTTTGTTAAACTACGTCAATGTGTGAAATATAAACTAGCACAATTGACAGGCGGCCCAGGCTCGACTCAAGATCTGCTCTCGTCTTTCAAAATTGGCTTTCACCGTGATTACTGTGTTTTTTTAACCTAAAAACGAACCTTTTTAAAAGCGTAGTTCGATGTACATGAGTAAAGGATGCTTTCCGAAATGCATCTATATATTCATGTAGGAGGTATGGTAGTATAGAAGGCTCAACGCTCGGACACGGAACCCGGGTTCGATTTCGAGTGACTCTTCTGGCCATCCTGAGCTTCAACCAAGCTGGGTGATACCGTATTTCTTGTCCGCAGATCCTCTTGGATGCTGCGGACGGAAGAGGTTAAGTTACGGTTCCCATCAACACAAACGTGTGTGAATTTCACACGCGGTTGATATTAGTATTGGGTGAGTCTAACCTCCCCAACATATAACCAACCTTCTGGTTGAGTACTACTAGTATCTTTGACTTTTTGTTACGGACTTAAATTTATTCATTCACGATATTCTACCCAACAAACGCAGGCTTTGCACCACCCCAAACGACAGTTATCTTCTACGTATCGCCACATCTTCCTTTTGTTTGCCCTACATTCTTCGAGACTTGGTTTAGATAAGTTAAAAACAATCATATCGGTTGACTCAGGAGGCTATTACACCCAAGTCGTCGAATGGGTATCCCTAGACACCTTCCTTGGTTTACGAGCAATCGTATGAAAATTTTTATTCGTTCATAGAAAAACTTTAAGAATTGTAAGGAATTTCTCAAAAGAAAACTCTGTGCTGCTCAGAAATGCTCTAGGTAGAGCCGTAATATTGCAAGGGAACACCTCTCCGGTGACAGTTTTCTTCGAATATTTACCGCATTATTCATTCGAGGAAATCTAGTTTCCTCGAAAAATAAAACGCCCCGCAGGTATTTTGAATGTGCCTCCCCAATGCCGGATCCAATTTTGAAATGAGACCTCGTTATTTTACATGACCCGGAACGGTTATATCTGCGTCCTAGTGTTCGCAGATTCGAGCGAGGCTTTAACACTACTCGCAATCTGGTCTGGCTGAAGTCATAACCGAGTGTATGGCAGAATTTCATTTAAAGATCAGCCGGTTTACTTTACATTCTCAAATATTTACCCAGCGAAAAATATATTGAAATGTGATTTCACACTGTTGGAATAAACTTGTAAAATGGTATAAATTGGAAACATGACACAAAAAAGTAAACATTTCAGGGAAAATTTGAATTTTTTAAGCGGAACCCGTTGATATTTTTATGCAACATAAAGTAAATATTTTCCCACCGGCTTAAAAAAATAGCGAATGCGGTTAAGAAAAATTATAGTAATAATTTCACAGTCCTTCGTATTCTTTACTTTTGGCTGAACCGAATCTAGTTACAAAAATTCACGTGAGTCGTGTGGAGCGAGTTAGAAATTCGTTCGCCACATCACATGATAAATACGCGGAGAAAATGAATAGATGCATGATTTAGTCTTTAGATATATTTGAATGTTAATGAAAATAGTATAGCTAAATCTTATGAGGCATGTTTATACGTCAATATGTTACAGTCTGATCAGCAAAAACACAGGATTCTCATTTGAAATATGATTTTAAGATGACATTGTTACATTTTCATAAGGTTTGAGAATGTCATTACGCATTCGATACCTTCCATGGATCGTATTTCAGGGGAAAAACGGAATTCCAATAACTTCGTTTTAATAGGATATAATATTTAATGCTTTAGAGAAAGAGGCTACATCAAGAATTGCGGAAGACTTTATTGGTCGGTTATTTTTTTTTTATTTTAGTCCCACTGAATCCTTCAATACTTTGCGTCTAGGGAGCGTAGGCGTGGATCGAAGACCGAGACATGTCGATCCACTCAGGGGGAACACTGGGGAGTTCAGATGGGGTGTGAGAGAGGGGAAGGAAAGGGCCGCAGTTAGGGGGGGGGGCAAGTAGGAAGGGAGAGATCGACACGCGCGGGCCAGACCACTCCGCCCTCGCCTCTCCCCTCTTTCCCCGCCCCTTCCTCCGTTCTCTCCTCTCCCGACCGGCCCTCATCATCTCCCGACCACCCCTGGACCTCCTTCACCCTGCTCCCAAATCCGTGTTCGGATGCCAATCAGTTTAGATGGCGTCTTTCGTGAAATGGGGAGAGTGGGGGTGGGCCGTGACGAAAGAGCTGCTGCTGGTGGTGATCCCCTCGATCCTCTCCAAACCCCGTCCACCCTTGTTGCCACTGTTTCTCCCCCACCTCCATTGGGTCGGACTGGAGGTTTAATTACAGATTAATTCGGTTGCATCAATGGGATTTCTCATTTACCATAGTAGTGGAAGTACATCAAAATGTACCGCTTTCTAATAGAGCAAGGATGATTCTCCATAGGAACGAATGGTGTAACGTGTCATTTTTCCTATGAACGAAAAGGCAATAAATTTTCTGCCAAATATTTTTTTCAGGCTGGGGTCGTTTTTTTATATTGTTCTCCTTAACGTGCTCACCTCCAACGTGTACAGAAGTAGCTTAACTTTAAATACACCGTCCTAAATGTAAGTTGTTGCAAAATTTATTTGCATCACTCGAATCACTTAACCTTTCAATGAAAAGCTTACATTTAGGCAATACATGATTTTGATTTTTCATGGATGCTGTCGAACTCACCCCCTGCCATACCTCCGGCAGTTTCTAGCAGGCCATTTAGGCGCAGTTGCTGGGAGGGACACCTCGTCTCCCAAATCACCTTTTCTCTTTATCCCATTCGCAGCCTCTTCCCAGCCTCCCCAGCCCCCCAGCACTTCGCCAACCAAAAACTTGTGGTCTCCACTGTCTGCTCACTCTTTCAAATTAGGGGTACAAGGAATGAATGTGAACGCTTCGTTTATCCGAAGCCAACAGCTTTAAAACTTCAGTGAATAGTCTTTCATAGCGCCGTTTCCCCTGAAGTTGCTACCTTTCTCTGTCGAGGACAAGAGTTATTAGCAAGTCGAGACAAGAGCCTTAAATAAGGAGATTGGTTTTGGTTCGAAAAGGGAACGAACCATTTTGATGGGAAGCTGACCGGGCGGGGGTAAGAGAGGGATCGGTTCCAATACGACGTATGTTTTTACACCGGCCGTGTTCCGTCTTTCGTTCCGTCGAAACGCCTCACCGAGTGGTGTCCTCGCAAAAATATCCTGAATCGCATCTTGCTCGCTGACACCAAGAGCTTTGGTTGCTGAAGAATAATGACTAGACTTTAAGTACACCGCAGTGGCACCGGAGGAACGAAAGACACATGCATGACTAAAACTTGAAGGCAAATATATTTTTGTTTCAGTTTACCACTGAATAAGAAATAAGTACCATAGCCACGCACTACGATCATAGGCAAAGCCACAGCGAGAAAATAAAAAGGAAATTGACTGTTGAGCAGTGAAAAAAATGGAACTCCTTCTTCTTCTCGTAGAGTTCGATGGAGTCTAAAATATCAAGTGCGGTCATTCGAATCAATTAATGCCATTGATCACTAATTACTAACTGCTCTAATGGCTAGGTGCTTTACATCCCCTGTCCCACGGTGTAATGGCGATTTCCGGTTAACATGCATCTTTATTTTTATGAGAAACTTAGCAGCTAATCTACGTTATCGTAGAATCTAGGTAGTAAATCACTCACGAACTGAAGGTAAATTACAGATTACATATGTTTCATAATTTGGCAACAGGTCTTCTTTGCAATGATCGTGAAAATGTATTTCCAGCCTCATCGCGGAACAATAGCTGAGGGATCATAGGAGTAATTATAGACATATTAACTGTTTTATAGATATTTTTGAAATATAACTTTTCCTATGAAGAAAAATGTATTAGAATAACGGCTAACGACGGTGCTAAGGCAATATAGTATTTCTATGCGAAGTATGCAGAGAGTTATTAGATCTAGCCGTAATACAAGTGATCTTATCTGAAGTCCCTCTCGTATATGTAGAGAAGTAGTTTACCCTTAAATACCATAGTGCATAAAAGGTGTTGTAATATTTAGTTACACCTTTAGACATATTTAATATTTGTATCAATAATTAAAAATTAAGAAGTATTTGAATTTGTTTATGCTTGCCTGGTACAAAGTTACCGATTTTCACACAACAAAGACGTGGCTTATGGAGTACTATATAGGCATTTATTCTGTATCCTTCCAAAAACACCCGTTCAATAAGCACTATTTTTTATTGGACTTCTCAATTTTGTTTTCCTCCCCAATACTCATATTAGCCGCCTTAACTTAATGCATTAACTACTCAAGTATAATTTAACACTCATTTTTTTTAGGTAATCTACCGGTTAAGGTAGGTTTTTGGATGGACACAACTATCAAATAAACATTTTGTGGCTCCCCACCTAGCAAACTAATCTATATCAGGTCCCTCTTCATCTCTGTGTACTTCTTTCCTCCCTTCATCCCGTCCAACATCCCTATCCTGTTCCTGCCCTTTCCTCGCTTGCCCAACATTCTCCCCTCTATTACCCTCTTCAACATTCCACTATCGCTCAATACGCCTTTCATCTATTTTTCCTGCCTCCATAGGATTTTTCTCAACAAACCCCTCTCCTCACCCACCATCTCCAGTACTTCCTCGTTTGTTTTCCTTTCGGTCCATTTCACCTTCTCCATTCTTCTCCACACCCACATTTCAAAAGCCTCCAATCTACGTCTATCCTCCTGCTTCAGTGACCACGTTTCCGCGCCGTACATAGCTACGCTCCATATTAGAGTTTTTACGAGTCTTGTCTTAACCTCCCTACACAACGTCCCCGTCATCAACTTTCTCCTCTTTGAGAAAGCCTCCTTGCCTAGCGCAATTCTTCTCCTTACGTCCCTACTACTTTGACCGTATTGGTCCTAAGTACTTCCGAGATATGTAAACTGTTCTACCTGCTCTATTTTTTCCCCTCCTATTTTAATGTTTAGCTTAGCCTTTTTCTTTCTGGAAAATCGCATAACCTTTGTTTTATTAATAGTGATTCTCATCCCATATCTATTGCACTGAACCTCCAATTCACTCAGCGATATTTGCAACCCCTTGGCTGACTGAGCAACTAATGCTTGGTCTTCAGCAAATCTAACCGATTTTACAAATTCCCCTCCGACTTTCATACCTCCGTTTCCTACCTCCAGTTATTCCGGTTATAATTTAACACTAGAATACTAAAAATCGGAAAAGCCGTGTGCGAATGATTTTGTACTGCTTGGATTAATTGGTCATTCCAGAACGTTTGCTCTGGAACTAAATTCCAGTGCACCACTATATTGAGCTAAAAGTTTAAGAAAACGAACTAGTCAAGTTGGAAACGTTTTGTTCCATTTGAAAATGTATGCAAAATGAATCTAAAACAGGTGGGAGCGTAGCATGGCGTTCAGAACCTGAGCCATACGTGAAGAGCATCGGACCGGATCTGAGGAATTCTCTCCATTCGTATGTCTTTCACCCACATCAGACGTTCCTCACCAGGTTTCGTTTCTTTATTATTTGGAAAACATGATTCAAGGTTAGTCTTAAATGTAGTATGACTTATTCTTTCCCGGATAGACGGGTGGCGATTTCTCTAGTTGGGTTCAAGGGAGAGGAGTCTCAAGAAATGCTACAGACCAGTGGAAATAGGCTCCCAGCCTTTCCAGAGTGCGGTTTCTTCGTTCGCAAAACCTCTGTAACGTGACCTCGTTACACTCCGTCGTGAACCGGTTGTGGGAACAGTCATTAAATTTTGCGTGAAACGGGACAACCCAGCAAAGGAACTCTTGACTTATTTAAGGCAGCTTATGATGATAGAGCCATACGTAGTTTGGGTGTGTTTGAGTAATTAAAGCTCTTTCGGGAGGGTAAAATAAATGATGAAGACGCCGAACGTTCAGAACACCCTTTGACCTCAAAAAGTGGCGAAAACCTTGTAAGAGTGAAGACTTTTTTGAACAGGAATCGCAGATTAAGTGTTCTAATGGTTTTTGAAAAACTTGCGATCCATAAAAGTTATGTGCATTGACTTTCGACCGAAAAAATGGGCATAAGAACAGTATGTGCGAAATTGGTGCCGCAAGTGCTCTCGGACAAACAAAAGGAACTCACCAGACTTCTTTCTCTTCCCCCGAATCCAATCCGAGCCAAAAGGACGTCACCACGGCTCGGTGGAAGTGTTACAACAGGTCGTGACGAGGGAGCTTAGCAGCATTCCGGGTGCCACCTTACAGAAGGTGTACGAGGCGTAGAAATCCTGCAGGCAGCGGTGTGTGGACGCACAAGCTACTTAGAATAGTTTTGGGTGAATGTAACAAATCTGGAATCAAATAATTTTTTATCGACTCAGTCGTGTTGCTTTTTAGACATACGTTTTACGTCCATCAATTTTGAGCTTATTTTCTGTAAAAAACTCGTTCAAATCGTCCACGAGTATTAGTATATGTAATAAACCGATTAAGGCAAGTATTGAATAGATATAAGGTACCAAACGGTACAGCAGCAATTCCCTTGTCCCTCCTGACAAAACAACCTGACCTCGTAATCTACTACGAAGTCTCTTTCCATCTCCGTATACTCTCCCTCCCTTCATTTCGTCTAATATGCCTAATCCATTTCTACTCCATTCTCGTCCGCCATTACTCTTCCCTCTATCAGAATCTTTGACATCCCATTGCCACTGCATCTATCTTTCCTGCTTTATTTAGATTCATTTTGACCGTCCCATCTCTTACCGCACTATGTCTAGCACTTCCTTTCTGTCTACTTCACCTTTTCCATCCTTCTCCACACCCACATTTCTAAACCTAGTATCCTGCTTCAATAACCACGTTTCCACGCCGTACATAGCCGAGCTTCATAGTATAGTTTTGACGAACCTGCTCTTAACATCCTTATTGAACCTATCTGCCATCATTCCTCTCCTCCTTGTGAAAGGTTCTTTGTCTAGTACAATTTTTCTCCATATGACCCTACTACCTTGACCATTTTAGTCCAAAACAAAAACGCACTTCCGAGATACGTAGACTGTTCCATATACTGTAGTTTTTGCAATTTTTTCTTCTCGCAAACCACAATTTGACTTCAGCCATATTTCCTTCTTCAATGCCATGAGTTTCTCATGCACAATGACCAGTAAAGGTGAGGCTTCACTCACCGGGACGGTATATACTTGCCCGTTCGGGCAGTCAATGAACATTTCGGCCTCCTATTTTAATACACGTATTTAACTTAGAATATCTCTTTCTGGAAAACCATATGGACCTTGTTTTATTTACATTTAATCTCATTCCTTACCTATCATCATGAATTTTGAATTCATCCAGATTAAAAGTTATTTATGTATATTTAAGGGAAGGATCCATCGCTAAGCAAAGAAATGTTAGCTTCCCAAACTTTGTTAGTGAGCCCCCAGCATTTTTCCTAAGTTATTTAATTTCTGTAATATCTACTTGAAAATTCGAAGTCATAGGCTTGGCTCAGCTCTCTTAAGAAGGGATGGGCTTTTAAATTTAGTAATATAGTCGTTAAGTGGAGCAGAGTTTCCCATTAATTAAATTTTTGTCTTTAAGCCCTTTCGCCTAAAATTCCAAAGGGATTGATTTCTCTTTGAGAGAAGAGCCATATTAATAATGAAAGAGCTTTACCGTCATAAGAATACTTTTATTCCAAGAAAAAATTATTATTAATTATATTAGAATGTTTGGTCGATTTGTAATATTTTAGTGGTATAGGAAAATAATTTTAAATAACAGTGCAAAAACCAATTTGAATTATCTGTAATTACCGCAGACATTTGTGGCCGTTTCATTATTATTTAATGAAACAACTTTTTGAATCCACAATTGTTTTTAGCTTTGATAATTAATTCTTATAACATATTAACGCGTAATACTTAAGTACACGAATCATAAATGTAATGGAATATTGTTTATTATTTTAGGAGAATAATGGGCTCAAAATTACATTAGGAATATTATCAGATAATAACTTAACTGTTTTCATTTTTAGAAGATGTTCAGATGATGAATTAACTATTTTTCTTTTAATTTTACGTGTTTTCAAAACATATTTTATTTCAATTATTTAAAGTGATCTAAGATGGAAATACTAAAATATATTTTTGGGAAAAGGGAAATGCCAGCAAAGATAAGTAAAAGAACTAGAAATTATTTTATTGCACTTATGAAAAGAAATATATACACACCCTCACGTATACATATAGATACATACATACAAGCGCATGTAGATGCATGCATACTTTTTCACATGCACGCAAATTTATTCATATACTGTTTCCCATCTGGACACGGTATATACTTAGGACAGGCACTTAGCGAATTTCAAGTACCACGACTATTCTCTGTCTGCCTGGCCGTGTCCTCGAATAGGTAGAGAAAAGATTTTAGCTCAGTGTTGGCGCGCTAGGTGTAATGCAGAAAGTATGTTCTTTGAGGGGTCTATGAAACTGTTTTCTCCAGGTGATGCTTTCACGGGCCGGAGTTAAGTGCTCGGCGGGCCGCTGTTCCTCCCGAATTCTGCATTCGTACCGCCCCTCGAGATCCCTTCCATTTCTTGCCTCTTCTGTTCGCCTCACGAAAGTATTTCTCGTTCAACATCGATTTCGACGCATAGGCGACATCATCAGGTATGCCACCAAACCTGATGACATCGCCTGTTCGTCGAAACCGGTAGTGGTATAATTAGGTTTATATATTAAAAATTACTAAGATTATTTTTCAGTAATCGGATCATTTTCACTATGTGGAGCGTCAAAACCATCGAATTAATATGATTGATTCTTCCGACGTTGTCTAAGTCTTACTCCACTGAAATCCTTGTCCATATTTTTCGACAGAATACTCAAGCAGACATTCTCCCTCTCATAAAATTCCCATTCTTATTTTCATCACGTGCAACCAGGCAATGGAGTGTTGAGGCTTTGGCATGAGAGTTAAATTGTCATTTTTTATGGCTTGAGTTACAAGGTTTGTAAAAAAATTTGATTTGCTGTTTACTGATGTGGTATCAAAATGATTCGAGAGATATGTACGATCATTAGCAATATTCTGCAAGCATATTCATCACGAATGATAATATATTCTAAGATTGATTTGACGAAACTTTCCCCTAAAAATAATTCTTCAAAAACCAGCCTGTTCATACATACTTAATTCAGCAACATGGAGGGACTCGTAACCAATTAACTAGAGCGCTCTGCTTCTGGCCAAACCAAGGTCAAGCATCAAGTCCTTCTTTTGGGCGGACAAATAGTAAATCCAAAAGTGGTGTAATGACTTGGTTACTATAGCTGGGAAACTGCCTAAAGTCGCCTAAAGGTTTTGTTCATAGTTCCACTGATCTAAGGGTTGAATACTGTGCAAGTTTACCACAACATACTTTATCCAAGTGGTCAGCAATCCATAGCGGCTATAAAACCTGGAACAACTCGGAAATACAAAAGAATTATACACAATATCTGGATTTTTTAAGAATTCGTCTTATTTTACCCGAAACGGAGATAAGTGGTGATTAGCAGAAGGAAAGATGACTTATTCTCTTAATTTCCATACAATAAGGGTGCGTTATTTAGCTTTTATTTCAAACGAGCAGATAGCATTGTGTTTCATATGTCTTGCAAGGAGCTTAAGCATCGTGGATCACTTTGTGCGTACGTCGAAGGAAAATTAATTGCAGTTAATCCGGTTCACCGAGTGACGCTCCACGGAACTTACTGCTTACATTTACTTCGCAGCACACTGCGACTGAGTTGTTGTGAAATTACTTCTACGAGTAAGAATGCCGCTGTAGATGGATACTCTTCAATAGGGATAATTTTGTACGCAAACAGTATGTGCACACTACGTTCATGATAAGTATTAGTATGTGCAGAATATCAACCATTCATTAGCATTTCAGAATATTGAATTATTCTGTTTTTAAGTGGTTTATTTTCAAGGAAATGCCATTTATTGGCAGAGAAATCCGTAGTTCCTATTCAAAAACACTATGGGCTTTCATCTAAAGCCCTTTGAATGAATTCATTGGCTTCAGCTCTACTTTGTGGATGTTTATGATAGCTAAATAAGTACACTTTGTATTTTTTTCATTCTAAAAGTTATTACACCACCAATTAATCCATATCCCCTCTAAGAATATATATATATATATACATGTATATATATATATATATATATATATATATATATATATATATATATATATATATATATATATATATATATATTTACGGGCCATGTTGTGATATCTTATACCTAATGATGTCGCCTATGCCTTGAAACCGGTAGCAGTGTAATTAGGATTAGTGGAAAAAATATAAGGCTAGCTAATTCAGCGAGTTCTTTAGGTATTTGCATTTCCTGAATACTAGAAATAAAAAACGCGTGAATATGTCATGGCGTGGTCAGACTCCGACTGCGAGATTCAAAAATAAATTTAGGACGTCAAAGCTCTACCGGAAGCGTGATCCTTATTTAGACAAACTTTTTAAAATTCCGAACTTATTTTAATGATTTCATAAACTGTCCAATAATATTTCTGATATAGGGGAATTACGCTGAAATTTTTGCTCATGTAGATTTAGTGTCAGTTAGATTATATCGAAGGAACGGGATAGTAAAAATGGTCTAAAGAAACCATAAAAAACGAATAATCTGGAAACCTTGAATCCGAAATTATTTATTGTTCATTATCGCACTGTTCGTGATTGTTGTCTAGGACAATCCTTTTCGACACCATTCATTTCTTTTGCGTCGTTTGTCAACATTCTGTCTTGTATCTTCGGAGTCATGTCATGCCTTTTCCTCTCTTCGGACAACCGTTTCAGAAGTTAATTGCTCCGCCCATTTCCATATCTTCGCATGTCATTTGTAATTCGGTTTGATAATAAAAATGGTGAATATTAATTCGTCTCATAATTACGAAATTAGTTAATACCCTGGAGTTAATTTACCTTCATATTTTTTTTCTGGGGACGTAATTAATTAAAATTGATAAAAAAATAAAATATTGCAAATTTATTTCAACGGAATTTCAAACCAATTTCCAAAGCTTGTACAAGGGATTAGATTTCGCAGATATGTAATTGATTTCTTCGTGGAATACGTTTAATGAAGCTTATAAATTATTTTTGTAAATTTGAAATCAACAACATATTATAGAATTTATTTATAGAAAGTTAAAAAAAACGTTAGTTATAATTTTAATTGATTTTTACATATAAAAGTTAAATCTTTATCAATAAGACTGTGGTTGATACATTACTATTCAAGCATTTGAACTATTAAATTACAATTTATTTCAAAAAAATTAATATTCCAAAGTTGGCCTCAGACGTGAGCTTCTCAATTGGTTAGTTAAACTTTCGGAGAGTAGCTGAGTTTAGAGTATTCCTCAATAATCCTTCATTTCAACTGAAAAAGTACATTTTACTTGTTTATGTAGACCTGCTTTTTCACGGCTGTTTACTAGCGTAATTGCAATGAACTAATTTTTATATTTAAGCAACATTCGCCGTGTGAGAATAAAATATTTCAGTTAAGTTGGAGAGCCTATGCTTTCCTGCGCGTGAATTTCAATTGAAAAATCCGTTAGTTCTCCTTCCCTCTCGACACGATTCGTAGTTTTCGTGCAATCCAGGATATAAATGATCAAGTAATTTTCAAAATTAAGTACTTTTGAAATTTTTGCATTTTCAGGGGAGGAGAAGTAACATCCATCGCTCAGTTCCATTTCCACAATTTCGATGGTAATACAGCTGTATTCCGGTGCTAAGTTCCATGAAAATTCCTATTGAGAGTACGTGTGTTCGAATACATCAAGGAGAAATTCGTTCTCTCCTTCGTAACACTTCCAGTGGGGACTATATAGTTTTTCATTAGGCCGATTCCGTTATTATTATTAATTACTCAGTCAGTTGCCGTTTCAGTCAGTCAGTTGCAGTGTCAGTTGCCAAAATTTTCGAATGAGAAACTTAATTCGCGATGGTTACACTTCATTTTTAAGACTATTCGGATATTCCATGCAGAAGGATCTAATGTGAGAAATACTTGTCACTTTGAAGAAGTTTTATAATTTGCATATAGCGTGTGCTATTACCTCTCGATAACCTATGTTGAGAACTATTGGAAGTGCGTACTTTACGTGCAAAAGTGAAACTATTAAGTAAGTACATATCACGAGGGTTTGACGCTGAAATAAGAAGACGAAGAGACACACCAATAAATAAGGATATTTTTTCCGTCTCGTATTTCATGACTACAACAGTGGGAGACCATCGCCTATGCTATATCGAATTTCCTAAAAATGTTTCCCCTCAATGTCGACGATCGCCAAAAGTTTGAATTGCTATTGTCTGCTTTAGGTAAATAATCAGGCTATGTTGGAGTAAATGGTCGTGTAGAGCCCCATTGTAAATTTGCAGGAATTGATCTACATCTACATCTTCATAAATACCCTGCGAGCCACCAAAAAGGTGTGTCGCAGGGGGTGTAGCACCATGGGGGAAGGGTAAGGGTTGAGGGAGTTGGGGGTTAGGTGAGGAAAGGTGGGGGGAACCTGTAAGAAAAAAAAAATATATATATATATATTTCCATATGTATATATACACATATATACACATATATAAACATACATTTATATACATACATACATACACACATGTATACACATCCTCGCGAAGTCCCTAACCTGTACGTTAATACTTATTGTAATGAGCTAAGTCCTGGGGAATTTCGGCTACAAGCATTCTGGTCCCTTATCGTTCTTGGAAAAAATGACAGTTTAAACCTGTCAGTCTTGCAGTCTATCTCTCTAGTCTTATATTCGTGATCCCTTCGACCGTAATACGTTGGGGTTCGTATTATATCCTTGATATCATCGGAAATGGGCCAATCTTTAAATGTTTCTAATAAGTTTAATCTATATTGGAAACGCCGCTGTGTAAGAGAATCCCAACCTAAATTGATTGATTGATACAGCGTGTTCAATACTACTTCGTCCATTTGGTCTTCATTGTAGTTGTTTCGTTGCGATTGATGACTCCGAAAATGCTCATAAACATTACCAAAACGTTGATTAGCACAAGTTGAGTTTTATATTTTGACCAATACTTCAAACATTGAACTACGAGTGATGATGTATTTATATTTCACATCGTGATACCATGGCATTGGTGTACGCATGTATGGTATTGGAGTATCCTCCGCAACCTTATTGCCTTCCCTCACCCGTCCCCTCCTCCACCATTCCTTCTCCCCCTCTCCTCCCCGCTCAACCCTCGACGACCAACCGACCTCAACATGCCCTGCTGCGTCCGAGCGGGAAACATTGGCGACCGCAGAGCCATCTCCAGGCTACTCCCGCACACATGGGTCCACACGCACGGGGTTTGATGGACATATTCGCTGGACCGTGGCATCTCGTCTCCGACCCTTCCACCGCCCCCCTCCGCACCTTGAATCTCCCCTAGTCCTTCCTCATTCCCTGAAGACCCTTCCCTTCGGGTTTGGAAGAGGGGCCGGAAAGAAAGTGGGGGGCATTGGGTTTCGGGGTAGATATCCCCAAGGAAAGAGGGTGGGCAAGGGAGACCTATTCCACTCACCCTTTCCCCGATCACAAAAGGCCTGTCGCCGCAGAACCCTTCTCCCTCTCCCCTACCTCCACTCCCATCTTCCTCTCGAGGGGTTCATCCCTTCAGTCACCCTACCTCCTCCCCTCCCTTCTCCACCCCCGACCGCCCTCGAATCCGTACTGGAGGGAGAATCGCCGTGCCGTTACGCACCTATGGGCGAAGGAAAGGAAGGAAAAGGATCGGGTTCAGTCGGTGTGTGTCGGGTGATCATGCCATTTATGAATCCGTACTGGTGCTCACCAGTGCCCACCCGGATGCCCGACTCTAGTGTGAGAGTACCTCTTCAGTACTTATTTATAAACTGATGTTTATTCACCCCCTGCCACACACCATAGTGATGGCTTGAAGGGGACTAAAATATTAAATAAATTACTAAAAGATTTGCAAAATAAAACCACAATAATCTGTCCGAAATTTGAATTGAGTCATAAATTACCTAAGCCCTGTGGTATGCATTAAATTTAGGGTTTCAGAGGGTAATAAGGCCAATTACTGATCATTGGCCACCATTCGCGTGCTCTAGAAGACCGGATATAGGAAAAGTCACTCTTCTTGAGTGAAGATAGGTTCGCGTCATCATGATTTGGAGCCACGCTCTTCGGTCAGTACCCCAGCGCTCTATCCGCTGGACCGCTTTCCCCATAACCATGTAGTCAATATGGAAATGCTAGGGTATATTCGAAATGCGGATCATCTTTCTCAATTTTTTCCGGAATTGACATTAAAAAACCATAAACACAGTAATCAACCCGAAGGTCATTAGACACAGTAAATTTTAACCGAAAATGATTCCAAATGTAATTGAAAATTTGTGATTTTTCGCGTTATTCCTAATTATTTCTCTTACTTGGTGAGTGATTGCATTCCTCAGTGAATGTAACCAGTAAGTGTTTGTTTTTGACTGGCATACTTTCCATTAATTTTGCATAGCCCTATTAATTTTACGAGCGATAACCGTAACGTCACTGTATTATTTCACGCAGAGTGTAATTATAATTAATCATATATATTTTCTGGTAATTTACTTGCTTTTGTCAGAAGTGCATTGTCATGGAATGCGTGGTTTCCCCACTGTTTGGGGGAAGGGAAGGGAGGACAAGACAGGAAACCAAGGCGATCATGTTGTACCCATTCTCGTTTGGCATCACTCACTCCTGTATCCCATTGAGAGCAAGATTTTGGGAGGGGAACCCTTTACGACGACAGAATATTCAATTTATTTCAGTTTGGTTGAGCGGCCGAACTTTGTGAAAATATATTAGTATTGCAACGATTAGATCCTCAATTGAACATTACTAGGATTAAGCGAGCTGACTGAATGTCAAGGGTGGATTCGTAATGAGATATTTCTCAAAGGTAGGTTTCAGAAAGGGTTTTTTGTCTCGTTTTTGCTTATCCAATGGCTCATGTCTTTTATATTATTTTTACAAATAATTTTATCACAAATTTTTTATGATGATTTTTTTAAGAGAACAAGCGAGACTTAGACTTTTAGAAAGGTTCAGACAAACGAGTTTAACAATGACAATAAAGTAATTATCATAACCTAGATAAGATTAGGACAATATATGGATCCGTTTTAAAGAAACTCTGCTTTATTGAACGGGCTGTGGGAAACTATAATGAGAAGTAAAAAATAGTTTTTGTTTCGCTCTAGTTAGGCCTCATTTGGAATGTGCCGATAGTATTAGGAACCAAAAATTGGGACTTGTACTAGTTCTCTGTTGCATCAAATTGAGTAAGATTTTTGAATGTTTATATAAGTGAATTTTATGAAAAAGAATTAAAGTGCTCTCCTCTTGACCTATTTGTACAATTACAGTAAACTAAAGAATGGCTTTAGAAGACTCTAGGGTTTGTGACGTAGAAGATTTCGTACGCCACTTTGCATTTATGACACAGTCCTGGGGTTTCCATAACTTTGATTTGAGACAGTAGAATCAATGCAAGAATAACAAAAAATGTGTCAAAAGATGCCCTCAGAAATGGCAATTCTTTTTACAAAATCAAACATATTTTCCGGCTGCTCTTAGTAAAAGTTATCTGGAAATGTTGCATTTTCATATTTCAACTCGAAAAATAAATGTTTACTACGTTTGTCACCTTTAGTTTGTGTATATTATGGCCATAAAAGAGTTTGCAATTATGATATGAACGTGAAATTGTGATAGGTTATGTCTGTTTTTTTAAGTAAATTGTGAAAGTATCTTAACCACCATTACTTCTAGGGATATTCATTGTTTATACTCAATGAGTAGGGAAAACTTTGCCGCATGATAATGTTTCGACTTCATCCTTTTGCCTTTACTGAATATTGTTTTAACCAAGTCAAGTTTAATTAATTTCAGCATTCCGTCTAGGGATGGACGAATACACTGTCCGCTCGAACTTACCCTATCCATTATCGCATAGAACTTCTTTCCCAGAGCCGCAGATCAGGTTGAGTCCCGATCGGCATTCAGGACCCCCGAAGGCCTTGTTGTCCTAAGGCCGACTGGGAGTCGTGCGAGTCACCTCCCCCTCTGAAGGTCGTCAGGAAAATTCAGGAACGGGTGGGTTTGGGGATCGAGTGAATAGATGGCGGAGGAGATGTGTGGAGGATGGGAGCGGCCCACGAAGCCGTCAGGGATCAATCCGGCGGAAACGAGCGCCCCGCGGAGGTGTGAGTATGCATGGGAGTGCGATAAAACAATCGATCCGTGCCGTGCGCGATAACGAGGATCGCCCGGGAGGATTCGACCCTTATATTCCACCTCTCGCGGCCTCTGCCGCCGCCGAGAGAACAGCGCTCGAAGCCCTCGGGCGGGAGGGTGAGTGGAGGGGGGTGTGCCTCGTGCCGTCATTATTCTTCAGGGACGGAGGGTAAGGGCCTCCGAAATCCATAGCGGGCGAGAGATTTCGTGAATGACAGCAAAAATAGGTTCTGCCTTCGACGCACTCGAACGCTTTACGTATTTCGATGCATTGTTACCGCATGCGAAGTTAACGACGCGAGCAAAGTTTAACAATAGGAGGCGCTCGAATCACCGCCTTGCTTGAAAAAAAAATCTTACCTGGTTTGTGTGGAATTATGGCTGAGTTTACGAGTGCACTTCCTCCGCTTTTGCTATCGTCGGTGAGAATTGCGTGGTGCAATTCGAAGCACGATGACAAAAGCTTCAGGGCGTGTACACCTACCGCAGATGTCTCTCAAATTACATGGAAAATTTGCATTCCTTTCTGCATGCGTGGAGGAGACTGGCAATTCATTGAGGTTCTTTCAAGATCAAGATTGTTTCTGCTGTTCCATGTCTCGAGGTGTTTCCGCCGTTGAGATTTTCTTGGCAATCTGCGTATTTTCTAGCAGGAAGAAATGTTAAAAAAAAAGGTTTTCCGTTTTCCTACAAAATATGACAAAGGAACTCGGCCATAAAAATAATTTCCAAATTATGCTTATTTTTGATACTCAAGGTTTTTATGCATGGCTGTAAAAAAACGTCATAATGCAGGGTTTATGAATTATAAAACATAAAATTATTTCGAGTGTTTATTACAGTCATGAAATTTAATGATACCTTTTTTTGACTTAAACTTCTCAAAATATTCTTCTGTGAAAAAGGGCCATTTTATATGGAGATTCGGGTAACCAAGTTTTATCCAAAACCCTTCGATGCGACGGTCGACTATTTTAACCCTGTGATCAAAGCTTTCCAGTATATATATATGTATATATATATATATATATATATATATATATATATATATATATATACATACATATATATATATATACATTAATGCGTTCTATTTTCGAAATGTTTAACCGTCTTCCTTTGGATAGAACACTCATTTTATCTTTCGCTATTGTCCCAAATCAAAACATTGTTCTCCCTATCACATTATTGAGTAAAAGATCTCACCCCTTTCCTTCAAGTGTGTTTCCACGGAATCCACTTATACCCTTTCACCGGAAGAACGTTTTTCTTTTCTCCTCCTAACCTCTCAAATCCCTTGGGCGCCGTAACCCATACTCTTTTGACGTCAAAATCTACTGAGAGGTATGATGCGCGCGTGTTTGCGTCTCGGGAATGTTTACGGATGAATTTATTCGAGCGGTTTATTGCGAAGATTTTTCCATAATGACGGGCGTGAGTGAACCGATTACAGCCGACATTTTAATTTGGCATGAGTATGATTTTGAAAAAGGCTTCCGAGCAAAAGGAATCACCCAATTTTTATCATCGTCCCGTGGCGGCGGTGCCCACTATGGCCGTGAAGGGGGGAATGGGCGCCGGGGGAGGGGTGGAGACGGCGATGCGAAAACCGAGGAGAGAAAGAGAACAGGCCGCGCCCTCTTCAGGGCCACTGCGTCTCCGTCCCTTTGCAAAGCTCCCCCCCACCTAACCCCTCAGCCGTGCATCCAATCCCGATTTTCCCCACACTCCTCGACTCCCTCCACCTCCGTCCGGCATCGCCTTCTCCTCCTCCCCCTAAAAACCTTCAAGAAACCCCAAAAACAACCCTCTTGAACATTCGGCGCACGTGTGTGCTCGACTGCAGCAGCGCCATGACGGCGGAGGGCGGTGGCATTCGCCGAGATGGCGTCGAAATGCGGGCGCCCCCTATTTCCGGCCAAAGTGCTTTCTTTCCACAACCCCTCCTCCTTCCCCCCCCGCGGGCGTCTATCCCCCTTCCAATCCCTCCATCTCCCGGACAAAGGGGTGAGGATGCCCTCTCTCTCTCTCGCCTTTCCTTTTTTTTATCATCGCCACCATTCGCTCTTTCTCTCTCTTTTCTCCCTCCCCCCTCCCTCCCACACGGAGAGTGAGATCTGAAGGGCGATGAGAAGGGATCCCTCTGAAGAGTCTCCACGCCTAGCCGCCCTCCCAAACCCCTCCAACCTCCACTCGACCCACGTCAACCCCCTCTGTTTCCCTTCACTCGAGCGCCCCCTCACCCCACTCACGCACACGACCGCGCCTTTTATTCCGTCGTTCCCTCCTTAGGTGTAGAGAGATGGAGAGAGATGGTTGGATTGGGATTTGTCGGCGTTTTAATTGATCATTCACTGTTCCCTTAATTCTCAGATTGGCTGAATTTTAACTACCTTTCTCTAGCATCTCTACCATCCTGGTCGTTTTCAAATCTGCCTTCGTCTTCATCATCTTATTCCTTCAAATTTAAACCGACATGAGGCGCCCTTTGCTGCATCGAAGGGTTGTGGTAACCAATTATAATTGGGCGTGACACTCTACCAGTACCTGATACCGCAGGTGCCGCACCGCATATTTCACGGACGTTTAACAAATTTCCTGCAAAGGTTGATTGATCGCAGTCTTCCTTCTGCAATCCTCGTTTTCTCGCAACACTTCGTTCTTGCATTTTTATCTTATCTGTTTTAAGGTATTTTGTTGTCGATCTAAATTCTACAGACTCCCATTTCAATTCCCTATATAGTTTTACACCCAAATATCTATTGTTTAACATCTTAAGTACTCCCAAAGCTCTTGGTTATTGTGCCCCATATTTCCGTTTCCTCTTCTACTTTTCCGTACACTTTTGTGTTTCACACTTTATCAGAGCATTTGATCTTAAACCTTTCGCCAGCCTCAGCTGCAAGTTTACAAGAGTTTTATTCCTCTTTGGTTAGCTTTCCCGAATGCCCATGTTCCTCATCCAAGAGTGCCACACTCAGCAAGAATGTTTTTATCTGCTGCTTCCTTGTACGCAATCATGTCTTCTCTCATCGCGACAGTCGTTCCCTTCTTGGTATTAGTCTTGTTAGCTTTATGACCATGGTCACTTTCCTTTCATTTTTCTGCCTCGGAAGAGTGGAGCATCGGCACTCATCCCTAATCTCAAAATTGCACCGCAAAGCCAAGTGGACGCACGCACCACTATGGAGTATGTCCATCTGCTTCCCCGCCAATCTCCCATGCAATCTCCTATCTGTATCTTCCTCTGAAATCACTCGGCGATGAGTAATTAGCGGCAGTAAGTCTCTTGGATGAAACATCATACCTGAGCTTTGACCCTCTCTTGTCAAGAGGGAGGACGAGGATATCACATGCCTGAGAACGGGGGACTCTTCCGTTGACCTAGTTCAACCTCTTCACAGAGTATAGAATGCTTCGTCATGAATACCCCCAGCCCGATGTCATGCACCTCCGGAGTGAAAGTGATAAATACGGAGTTGGGCGATAGAGACAAGTTTTTTTGGATAGCTAAAATTATTTTGCTATGTGATAATCCTAACCTCACATCCTAAACCTTTATGTCAGAAAGAAGAAAGGACTGTTTGACAATTTTCTCTAAACAATGACCTGCAAAAACCATTGATTTACTACAAATTAGAATACTTTTATCGCAAATTAAAAAAGGTGTGATATAAAACGATATGACTGTACACTTATGACTGGTGACATAACACCCTCGCCACACTATCTTGCGGGGTATTATGTAAATTAAGATAGTATTCGTTCTCGTTATTTGCTGCAATTTTGTTTTTTTTTAACAAATGTGGCATATTTCTGTTAAATTGATTTTTCCGTCATAATTTATCAGTCCTATCATGGCAACCTACCTATTAAAGACAGGTTATGGTCGAACCCTAATTGCTGTTATGTTCCTACGTATCTCCTGAACTTGCCAACATTTTGGCTTACACTATTTCCTTCTTCCCGGCCTTCAACCCGTCCAAAACTCACCTTTTCTTTTCCTCTCTCTTCCCCATATCTTTTGACCGTTTTTTTTCTGTTTCATTTAAATTTCATTATTGCACTTCCTCTCTGTTGCTAGAACGTTTATAAGTTGATGGCTTTTCTTCGCATGCCCAATTTAATTTATGCATTTATTGAATCGTTAAATCTCCGGTGCATATCATTTAATATGAGCTGAAATGATTATTTGACTAAATTTATGAATAATAACAAACTTGTCAAGGGATAAGTGAATAAACTGAGAAAAAACCATACAAGTTTATTGGAGGTAAATTTTCTAATTGACATCAGTCACCTGGTTGGCGTTTTAGGAAGATGGAGAATGAAGTTATGAGCCATCACTACATTGCCTTCAAAAATATTTCCACTAGAAATTAATTGAATGGTATGTACTTAAGTTTTCTGTTGGTATTTCAAAAGAGAATACAAGTCAACATCAAAACGACTGAATTTCGTCGCACGCTGGAACTGCCGTTACGATTGCTGGGGAATGCTGTCAATGGGGGAACTTGCACGGGCCTAGCACCCCTGGAATGATGCCGTAACCCCTCGGTGACGGTGGATTGGGTGCTTCATGAGTATAAGGAGGGCAGGGGGGGGAGGGTGTTTGGGCCTCGGGTATGGGGCTGGCGTGGGCAGGCGGTAGGGGCTCTTCCCTCCGCCTCCTCGTCGAACGGGGCGAGGACTCCTCGGCTGGTGGCGTCGTGGAGATCGAAATTGGGGCGCCCTCGATGCACAGTCACGCCTGCTGCACCCTAGCTCGCCAACGGGAGCGGCCCTGATTATGGCTTCCTTTCTTTTTTAATGGGCGCACGGGAAAAATACACGCCCGCACAATGACATCCACAGCATATCTTATGCCAAAAAATATTTCTCATGTAAAGAGCGAAATGCTCAGGAGGAGACAGCAAGGTAGTTTGTTTCGTCGTTCGTGCACTGGATACGTGTATATTTTCGCAAGAAAGGAAAAACTTGGCATTCTTTCCGGTCTTCTTTTTCAAACAATTGAAAAGGTGTTTGCCGAATCTTTGAAATTAGCGTTCACCAATTAAATATTTTACGGATTCTTCTGTATTTCCGTATTTAATCACCACTTTCATTGTAAAATGCCATCGCTATGAATTGAATTTTATTTGAAAGATGTGTGACACAATTCTATTTAATTTAACTAAATAGTTGTGACAGCATAGAAAGTTATCCATTTGTTTTCGCCAAATATTTTCAAAATATTCTACCGAGGCTTATAAAAGTCAAACATTTTTTCATGTTTATTCGTTTTCTCCAAGCTATTTTCCTCCAAAATGTATTCTTGAACTTCTCATCAGCGTAGGATTGATTATCAAGTGAAAGACGTTCTCTAGCAAAAATATGAGAATTCGGTTGAGGGTAAATGGGCATTCCATCCATTAAAAACAGCAAATGGGTTATATACTCGTGATATGAATACTTTGCTGCTTTCGGTAGATTCATTAAATATCTTTTGAGGAGCATCCAATAAACAGTAAATAAAAGTCATGGTCAAGATGCGATTTGGGTACACTTACACATTATTTGGGTATACTCTCCATTGCAACATACATTAATTATCCTATATGTGAACATTCACCTAATAGCTTAGCGATTTTTATTAACTAATTCCCTTTAAAAAATAACCTCTTGCCATTTTCCTTAGTAATTTGCGAAATAATACATTATTATATCAATAAAGGCGACATTTCATATTTAATTTGTGACTTCGTGATTGCGAGTAAATTATTATACAATAGCCTTCAAGCATCTTTCACAAGAAAACTTCCATTTCATTTCTTCTTTTCTTCTGCTAATCTCCACTTTTTAACTTCTTTGTCACTCTCCCTTTTTATACAGTTTATTCCAGTGTTCACTTCTTGAAAGCATCAAATCTGTTGATGGTGGAAAAATCGAAAGACATTGTAGGATATAATGTATTATTAAAGGTCAACTTTATGACTCATAAGTCACTCTACTCTATATTTCTGGGAAAGGTGGTTGCGGGTGGGTCTTTGATTACACACTTACCTGTTGGAGGAGAGCGATATTAGAGAGCTAAGAAAGTTTCGGCTTTCACTCACTTCCGTTTTTCACAACACCCGTTAATGCAGCGCTGGAAATAGAATATTTAACAGTGTAACTCTTAAAACACGAAAGATACATCAATTGTGGAGTTGAATTCCATTTTCAATGCCGACAGCAGAAGCAAAAAGCGGATTCAATTTCCTTTATTTAATTTCTTTTATTTACTTAAAAGGGGTTACTGTAAAAAAAATTGCCATCGGTGATTAAGATAAAGTATGTTTACAAACGAAATTTTAATTGTTTATTATCTTTTGTTGATGATCTACTTCCCGTTCATATTACTCTTTTTTCTTCCTCTTTTGACTCTGTCAACTCATTAAAAATTGAATATGACTTCCTGTATTGATTATGTAAATTTATGTTTTTCTAATAGTTACCAATTATCTTTGTCCATCCAAATCCTTCTTAAAACAGTAGAATACCAATAATAATAATTTATCAATGGTGAATATGCATGTAATATTTGAATGTTTATTAATGCCAAATATTTAGGAGAACGCTGTTATGCATTAACTAATAACAGTATCGACATTAAATTAAATGCTCCATTATTTATGGATTGAAATAATTGACGATTCGGTTTTTAATTCAATACTGATTTCTTTGCTGGTGGAAGCGTCGAACGAAACGGGGGGAAACTTTTGCTGTCGGATAAAAGCGTATCGATGCTCTAAATGATTTATCATTCTATATGTTCTTCCGAGCAATTCATTGTTCTGCATAACTACGCATTAGATTTAATCTCGCCGATTTTTTACGGACTCACCATTGACCAGCGCAATTTTGACGTCGATCATGGATTTCATTAGCAGTTGTTCACCGCATCAGAATTTAATGGAAACTCGAAGAGGCAGGCCACGTTGTGGTGCGATCTATTGAAAACAGATAATGCAATGCAATATGGTACGCTGCTCTTGTTTGAATTCTGCGTGCAGCTCATGTTTTTGCTTTGCCTGTTCGGATTGCATTATAAACCATTCAGGCTACATTTTCTCAAAATGATCGCTTTTTGTCCGGAGAAGAATGGCAAGGTTTCCTTTAACATGGGAAACACATGCAGAGAAAAAGTCATATTTCCTATGGTCGTGAATTGCGGCTGGAACCGCGAACGGGGTAAAAGTTGACCAAGCAAGAATGAAGGGCAGTGTAGGCTTTAGGGAAGGCTAAGACTTTCGGAAAGGTGCAGTTCGCTTGAATTTTATTCCGTCACAGAGGGCGTCATCATACCAACCAATTATATTTGTAGATTAGGATAAAATGAGAGAAATAGACACCGCAAATTTCTAGCATTTATATATTCGACGGTTAAATTGTGCCTGGATAATCTGCTTTTGTCATCCCCTCATTTATCTAGTATAATTGCAGTTCACATTGCATCGGATTATTTGAAGTGATTTATTAATATCTCGTATCTGTGTGTATATATATATATATATATATATATATATATATATATATATATATATATATGTATATATGTATATATGTATATACATATACATATATATATATATATATATATATATATATATATATATATATATATATATATATATATATATATGTATATATGTATATACATATATATATATATATATATATATATATATATATATATATATATATATATATATATATATATATATATATATATATTAATTGCATATGTGCGCATACATTTATATTTCGTTTAAAATTTCCATTAATTTCAATTGCTCAATCAGTGTATTAATTGGATACGGCAATGAATTTAATAATTTACTTATCCTTCATGCGTTTAGTTGGAAGAATATTAGGCCATGTATATTGATTAACAAATTGATCAGAACCTTAATATTGCTTTTTCAAGTGTTGAATATTCAAATGAGGACCATTTTTAAGGAATATATATGTATATATATATATATTTATTTATTTATATATAAACCCATTAATGGACCATTCTGTAAGATGAAATACATGATTGAATTTTGTGTTAACTCATTTTTCAACCATCATTTCAATTAATAGTATTCCATAGTTGAAATGGAATTATTGACCATGTAAACTCCTCACACTTTTGTGTGGAACTATAAAGTCAATAATTACATTTAATTTCCAAATGTTATGCAAATTCCATAAATTTACGCCGGAGGCAACTATTTAAATAAAAAGTATTCTACATCATAAGGTTCGCGTATTTTGGGCGATAGATGCTTTAATATCGCACAATGTAATTAAATATTTTCAATCCCATTTATCTTCCATCTAATGTGGCGTCGTCCAGCATGCATAATTCTTTCCCCATCTGTCTCACTTACTTAACATTCTCCTCGCGATCGCATTCTTTGATTTCTAGTGTTTCCTCTCGGTGCGCTCTGAACTGGCTTTACCCAACTTTTTTTTTCAAATTTATTCCTGTAATCATCTCCATCCTCTAACATGTAGTATTTTGTAATATTTACTCCCTTTTTAAACCATTATACAGTAAACGCATAGTTAATTGTATCTTTAATATACGAAATTGTATGGTTTCTTTTATAAAATATATGAAATCGAACGTTTTCCTTTTATTTGCATAGACTTCGATAACGAACACTAAAAACTCGTCTTACTTACAGAAATTTCCCCTATGCAAGTATTTATGCATGGAGTTTGCAGAGAGAATGATTAGGCGAAAATAACAAATAAGGTAATTTTCATGAATCCAGGCTGGAGTTGGTAACCTCTCAACGTGTAATATCAGTTACTCATTCTGAATAATTTGAAGTCAAAAATGTATTAATCGTGGCCATTGACAATCCTCGTCTAATCATTATTTCAAAAGAGATGATGATTCAAATGAAATTACGTCCAGCATTGCATTCATTCTTTTCCTTTGTCTATACACCTCTGAATACGTAATTTCAATTTTTTATCCATTTTCTCGAGTCGCTTCCATTCAATCTGTGCGTATTTCAAAATTATTTAACAGTCTCTCAATCGAAGCCTTTCATCTGAGTATTTCAGATGATTTCATTCTGTATTCTGTAAAGGAGATGTTTTATATTCTTATCGTAAAATGAAATCGAAAATTAACATTGTAATGCTCTGAATGTAATTGGAGTGTTATCAAATGTGAATAATATCTTTTGTTTGTTATGCGTTAATTAATTTAGCAATGATTATTGAGCATCGATCTTTACATACGTATTTTTATTTTGGTCACACTAAAAATACAATGATGTTGGAAGCCCTACGGCATTATTACAAATATCGTAATTTTTGGTCCGTGGAACGCTAATATAAAACGTTTGTAACTAAGTGTAATCAGGTGGCATAAAGTCATAATAACATGCATAGTTTAACTTATTTATAAGGAAATGCGTATAAGTGAATATTAATAAGGAAGAATAGCTTATTCCGGGCTAAACAAAGCAACTGTATTCCTAGAAAACCTTTCCTGGTGGAAATTCGGCTGTCAATATCTTCAGACTTCTTTGCGTAATTATTTTCACGGAAAAGAATTTGTTTTCATCAAACTGGTGTTTTGGGAAGTCTCCTGCAATCTGTAGGTGCGCTGTTGGACTGGTGGTTGCGATATCAATCGGCTATCATTTCAGTCCGTCCTTTCCCAAGTTTAGGATCTGATAACGGCGTACAATTCTCACTCCGCGAGGTCACAGAGAAAATTTTATGATTATAATATGTGATCTGTGTTGTCATTATTGGGATGGAAAATGATTAGACTTTCGAGGGAAAATTAACAGTATGTAGCATAGTATTCCCATTATCAATCCCAATTTCTCTTTAACGAACATACTCAAAGTACTGTAAAAGCTAATTAAAAATGCTTCCCTATAGTGGGAGTAAAAGAAATGGTATTGGCTTTCTACTTTTAATTTCAAAAATTAAAGAAAGTGATCAGAAATAAAAGAAATTTAGCAGCATTTTATCGGATGATACAAATCACCAGTTAGAAATAGATTATGCGAGAAAACGAGTGTAGGTGTGATTGACTCTACTTCTGCAGTTTTTCTAGGATGCCACGACATTTGACCCTACCCCGAAAGATAATGGCATCTACATCTAGGCTCTATTCAGTAAGCCTTCCAGGAGGTGTGTGGCATGGAGTGTCAGGCCATCAGCATTCGGTAATTAAATGGATGAGTGCTCAAGGTTAATGGTTCGCAGAAATGTTCATCTGCCGTTGTTTTTGGTACAGTCAATCGTGTTCACCATTTAGCAAATTTTATTGCATCACATTTACAACATTTTTCGGCAAGGAAAACTAATGGAGTAGTCAAAATTTTATTTTCCTCATCCGTAAAATCAACTCTTTCTTTTTGGGGAGCGGCTAAAGTCACATTTCCTGTAGCTTAGAAATACCAAATAGTCAAGTAGTACATGAAGGCATTTTTTCGATTGTTCCCATGAAAAGTTTACAATATTAATGTATATTATAGGTTCCCTACCCTAATTAAAATCATGGTTTCTACGGGACATAGAGCGGGACAAGGGAAAGCCTCTTCAGCCCCTCGGCGTTTGCAGTATTTACACTGAGTGAGGAGTAGAACTTCGAACTGGCAAAGGGTGCCATTTTCTTACCTCTGCGGATAAGCGATGACGATGATGTTATAGAAGGATTACATTTCAAACCAAAACTACAAATTTAGCTGATTTGGTTGAGTTTTATTATTTTTTTTGTTAATGTTGAGGTTTATTAATCCCCATCAAAAATGCGACCGCATTTCCATGTGTCGTGACGTGGAAACTAAAAACTTCCGAAAATCCAATTTTCTTCCGTTTAACTAGCATTTACGTCGATAAAAAATTGGTAAGGCAAATGGGCGAAGATAGCCAGCAAGAATTTTCGAAGATAGTGAAGCAATGAATGTGGAATTCAATTATGACGTGCAAATACGAGTACATAGTACCTTGTAAGCCTCAGCTTGAATTTTGGCAGGGGCTGATTCAATACCGAGCTAGACACATCAAAAATTAGGTTTTAAAAATATTTTTATGCAATATTAATGTAAAATTATTCACGTAATGATAAATATAGGTGCATGCACCACGCTATGTGAGAAATTCTTTTGCACGCAAATAAATAAAAACTCACGAGGAAATAATGATAGCAAGGGCAATATAATGTGAATGAAAGAAAAAAATGAAGACATACTAGGTTACTTATAATGGAAAAATAAAAATAGTAGTTTCTAAATCCTGCTTGCGTGGTCCCATGCAATTATTTGGAACCCTAGTCGTTTGTGGAAAATTTTAAATCTTTAATTTATGTTCCACACTTAATCTATCTAGTTTTATTTATTTCGTCTTGCCAACCGTAGTGCAATGGGGCTAATAACACGTTTTAAACATCATCCCTTAAGAGACGTCCTTCCAACTCACGCAAAAGATTTAATCTGACCTTCGCTCTGAGAGTGATTCCCAACCTAACCTTCTCTATCCAGATATGGTGCTAATTATATAATAACTACGTTTTACAAATTTAACTCCTCTATTCTGCACAAGGTCTAACTCCTCAATCAATCCAACTTCATCAGAATGCCATACACTAGCAGCTTAATCTGATTTACCATTTAATGGAAATCGCCTGCTGTTTTCTCAAAACACTGCACTTAGTTCCCAATGGCATATGTTTCTAACGCATGGGGAGCACTGAGATAATGTGTTCCACATATTGTTCAAGAATGAATTTATGAAATCAAAACGACACATTCCGCCATCCATTCATCGTATTCAAATGACGGATGTCAGACTTCCCTGAATAGGTCGTGCGCTGGCCAACTTATATTTTAGCCTTTAAGGAGAAATGTGATCCGGGAATAAGGGATGAAAAGCTTCTCGGAAAATTGATCGGCATCACTCTCTGGTCGGTAAGAGATTCCAGCGTTTCATAGATTGGTATATTTTCTTGATTTATGAATATGAAGACGGTAATGCCAACAATAAGGCGATATGTTCATCGTTTCCTAGGAAAATAGGTGCCTACATCCAATTGGCTCCAGTGTAAACACTGAAACCGCCTTGTGCGTAGCAATTCCCTTTGCTATCCTCCATGAAGCGTCATCATTTACAACTCCTTCCCTTTCTCTCCTTCGCTTTCATCCTGTCCTTGGCTTCTCCTGGGACCGCCCACGTGCCCGCCTCTGGGTTAACGAATCATTAAGCGCTTTCGTTTGGCCCATTTTATTTACCGGACGGTGTACTAGCAGTTTATAAAAATCTCTCCCCGTGCCCAAAGATATTTATCCACTGCGGAGTATATGGGTCGATATACTCTGGACCCCGCCGTGCTTGTTTCTAAGAAAAGGAAACGTAAGCTAACTTTAAGAATGCCTCTTTTACTGACCATAATTTCCATGTAAATTTGGGATCAAATAATTCTTCATTGTGATTCTCCGCACGTTAAAGCCTCGATGATTTAATGCTGAAAATTGGTCAGACATTTCGTCGACTCCTTAAGAAGAAGAAGTCGACTACTGTTAGTTCTTGGCCTCTAATACGGGGATGATCCTCCTGGTAATTGTGAGGTATTTTAGTATAATATAATAGTTGTAACATCTAATCCGCCGTCGTAGTAAAAGAGTCGCGGGGAAGGTAGTAGCTGGTATTCTATCCACCTCCAAGTTTAAAACGAAGCTTTATGAGAAAATTGGCAACCGATTTCCCGCAAATTGGCAAAATTATAAATGTACTGACATTGCACTTAAATTTCCCACACCTTGGTGCCCATATTTATGTTCAAATATATAATAAGTGGTATTCTCTTGCCGGTTCGAAAACGGTCTACCCGACATAATCGGAAAGCTTTTAATTCCCGTAGTTACTGGGCGCACCTCGGATTGGAGCCGTCTTTGGTCCGGGAGGAAACCCAACTTCTCTATGCATCGGCGACGTTTTCAGTCGTAAGGTTAATATCGATCGTGCGTACGAAAATGTTCACGAAAAGGATATTTGAGTAAAATCCAAACGATTTCAAACGGAATCGAGGAAGGGGAAAGGCTTTTATATTCATGAGGCCATTAAGCGGTCATGCTGGGGCGGGGGTGAGGTGGTCGAATTATTCCCGAAACCGTCGCAGTCCATTATTCAAATGTTTGCAAGGGAGAGTGACTGAGTGATAGATATGATGGCTTCGCTCGGTCGCCGACGCGGGCAGAGCGGCGTCCCCGGCCGGCGGGCCCTTTGGGGACGCGCCGATGTGATTGCAGACGGATGGATCGTGATTGTTTCGACTCTGCTTCTATCCGCCCACGCTAGGGACTGGTGGTGCAAGGTGAGCTCAACCGAATTACTCCCTTGTTCCTCTTCTCCTCTCCCCGCCCGACGCTCAAACTTTCACGCTTGGCCCCACCCACCTTTCCGCCTCCTGCCCCCGTCACCGTCGCGCTCCGGACCCTGGCTGGCCCGGCCCTGCTCCTAAGCAGAGTAGGGCGTGGCGCCGAGGTAGTCGAGGAGTGACTTACCAGGGGATATCCACTGGTCCACTTTAGGTGGACAGGCTTCTATTTCCCGACGGGTCGAAATTGTTCGAATTTAGTTAAGGAGTTAAGGATTCGAATTCCTAAGGGGGAGGGGACAGGGGCTTCGACAGGATATTTTTTAAGGGGAAGAGTCCAAAATTAAATTATTTCACCTTAAACCCGCTGCATAAGCATTAAACTGTATTTATTATTTTTATTAGATGGTAGAAATGTATTTAATAATAATTTTTTCTCAGGTGTGCAATGGTTTTTGTTGTCTGAGGTGAAAATCAAATTCATTTTATACCTAAAAACGATTTACCTATAAATTAGTCGAAAATTCAGCAGGGAATTAATGAAATTTCTCTTGACCGAATTCCTTAGTAATTGGATATACCTACCTACAGCCTAAATGATTTCTAGTAGATAAAAGGTTTCTTTAGATTCCGATAGCTGTTGCCCTTAATTAAATACTTCTTCCCTTTCGTTTTCCCAGTTTCCTTTTTGTCTCTTTAACTTTATATCACCTTTTTTCCCTTCCCTTCTTTAGTGGGCATCCCTTTCTGTTCCCTCTAGTGCGAGGAGGGGAGTTCGGGTGGAAGAGTGGCGTAGTGGAGATCGAGGAATGGATGGAGGTGGAATTCGGGTCCGGGAGAAAAAAAGGAGCTGATTCGGGAGGGGAATCCTCTAATTAGGGAGCGTGGGCGGTTGATAGATGAGAATTCGCCCGCTGGCCGAGAGGTCATGGGTTCAAATCTGACTCCTGAAAACCCACGCCTAACATGGTGTTCGCTTACTATATGCCAACGGGACTCCCCGAGGTGCTGCATGGGGAATGGACTGCCCACCACGTAAATTCCTTGATTTATATGTATGTAATGCGCGTATGTAATCTTTCATAGGATTATTCGGTTCAAGTTGCCCTTTAAACACACCATGGTGCATTATATGATGATGGTGCTCGGCAGTAAGATTATGTTCATGGGTATAATTTGTAAATGTTGGATGGTAGCGTTTTATTTGCATTTAGTTCGTCCTGATGGAAGAATTTCTTCAAGTAGAGCCGGAGCCAGTATTCAGGTCAATAAAGTCTCTCGATAAAACAAATACTGCGCTGGAATGGTTATTGTTTTCTGAATTGATATTAATTACCCAATTGTGAAGTTTATGTTTAAACATTTAATGTAAGAGAGGTTTCAAGGGTATACCCTTAATTTCAATGAAAATTTGTGATCGGTTGAATTGGGAAGGATATTCGAAATGGAGTCTTTCATTCTTTCATTGTATTTTTATTGTTTCAATTCCTGGAACATTAAATTTTAGCTTTCAAGGTCATCAACACCTGTTCCTCAAATCTATGGTCCATTTTATTTTCTACTCTTTTCATTTGTATTCGGTGTCCATGTATCGTGTGGAACTAATTTCTTCAGTATAAAAAGGTACATAATCGTGATTTATTCCTATTGTGGCCAATTTTGATACGGTATTACGTTCCTAATTGCTAAGTAACATCAGCGAAAGATTTAGTTAGATATTATTCTGAATTGGTAAAATTATATGGCATGTTGTGCGCGGATATGGAAAATGTTTTAAGAAGAAGGTAGAAGCCATCAACGTGTTGTTTGAAACGAAGTCTCAAACAATGGGTATTACCCTAGCCTCAGCAGATGGTGCAAACGTTTTTTCTTCGTTTTGTAGATATACGAAAAGGGCTTCCATATATAATTCCATGTCACTCAAGCTTAAACCAATACCTATGGAAGCAGCCAACTAACCTTAAGGTGAGGATAAAATTTAATTATTTACATCAGTCAGATAACAAAAATACTTACTTGGTTTCGGGATTTAAATAAATTTAAGATAATGCCCTATACGTACATGTTATGAGTTTAATTAACTCGTGTATTAACAAGATTTCTAGTATTTATGAACGTTCTCCACGAATACCATTCTATTTTGTATGAATTCATATGCTTCCGGCGGCAGAGAGAAGCAAATTCAATTTCATGAAATATGCAACAAGACCGTCAAACTGTAGATAGTGCACCCAGGCGATGAAAATGGTCGTACATTTATTTCAACGCATCGTGAAAAATAACAAAGGTTTATTCAATATTTATTTAAAGCACTTCTTTGAATATAAAATTTCAAAGATATTAAAAGATGAACTTTTAAAATGCCCTGCATCTTTCATTTAAGGATGGGAGCTTTCGCTTCGTGAAACAACTCTGAGTTCACCGATTCCAATGTCGTCAGTGTTACTTAAAATCTAATGGAGAGGAACGACCAGAAAACGGCCCGAGATGGCTTTCATTTCATCGTAAAGATGGAAAACACCTCATTCGAACACTCGTGGCCCTTATTTTTATGGCCTAGGATGCTTCCGGTGAGCGGTAGAGCGAAGATAGTAGTAATTTGATGTGAGCGTGCGAGAAGTACGTTTTTACTTAGAAATTCATGGAGTCCTCTAAAGACAAGTGGTACGTACAGCTTATACGCCGCTTTCGCTGTCGTGCCCTCCGACCGGAGAAGTCATTGCGGTTGCCTTACTTATTTCCCGCAATACGCACGTGGAAACATTTTCCCAGGTGCTGCGGAAATGTTCGTGAATTAAGAAAGAGTAATTTGGTTTGAAAGAATGACGTGACGTTTTCCTGCTCTATCTTTACTGTGCAAAAAATGAATTCGTCGTGCTCTAGTGGTTTTCTCAAGCGGTCAGGGCGCATTCATGGTTAGTGTTTCTTTAATTCATGCGGAAAATGTGTACTCTTTTTGGGCAGAGGCGTAGGAATGATATTTGGATAGTGAAAATTGTATGATGTGAAAAAATTAATGGCCCAAATATATTTGCAAACTTCGGAAATTGTCTGTTCATGTTACCGCAAATTCAGGTGTCCGAAAATGTCGGTTGATTAGAGTGCATTACTCTCCAAAGGATTACAATCCTTCAGCTGTTTGAAGTGGAGAAATTCCCTAAATTTAAAAAAGTGTAAAAAATTAAATACATTTAATTTAATTGAATAAATGTTGGTTCTAACAAATAATAATAACCCCTATAAAATATGCCAATACCATATTCTTGACAGGAATTACAGGTATGTGCTAACGTAAGCAAGTGACAGTGCACAGGGCTCATTTCAGCTTTATTTCCAAAATAATTTTTTACGGTTTTTGCCATGAGTAAATTGGTAATATAGATTCGCGTGCATCTTTTCTTGAGCCAGACTTAAGAGTAAGGAAACTTTGAAATTTTATCGCGATTATAAAATGAAGGAGAACTGACCGTTGCGCGGTTAAACCAAATCCAGACTTACTCACGAATGCAAATTTAAGACTTTGGCTGAGGCATCTGACGACTGCATGCACCCTCGAAATGGGAGAGCATTTCGGCAGTAGTAGGGAGACTGACATAAGAACCCTCTGGAATTTATATTTCCGTGATGCAATCTCCTGGGACAGTCAGAGAGTTTATTCCGAATGGTCGTCGCAAACAGAAGTATTTCTTTTTTCTTTCTTTGGCCTCAACCCCGACGACATTGAGTATCCCAAGTGATAGGTATCCAAAGGACATGGCTCTCGGATGTATACAAAATAGGGGGAAACGTAAATTAGTTTCATTAGGAATATTTAATTCCTGGCAATATTTTTCATACATCCACTTGCATATGTGCCATCGGAATGTACCATCGGAAAATTGTGAATTTCTCCGTTTTGGATTTTATAATTCATGTTGTTTATAGTACTATTGTTATTGTAAACTAATATCATTTATCATTGTATTCCATAAACACTAATGCTTCCAATGCCTTTGTTTTTCATTTCAAATATAAAGAACATTAATTAATATAATGAGCAATATGCAATGTATTGCGCTCTTTTTTTACTATTTTATTGCTGTTGCTATTTTATAGCTATCGTCTTAAAATGACGCGCATTTCATCACTCTACTTTAGAAAACCATTTAATTTAATATTTTTGCATGTTGCTTACTTGTCCTGCCAACATTACGAATATTATAGCAATTTCATATATATTATTTAAAATAAACAGTGCGCTTTTCAAAGCTGATTTTAATATTCTTACGTAAGAGCTATGGAAAATTTACTGTTGAAAAGCAATCATTTTATAGAAAAACCTTCTATATTCTCATGACTACACTTAGATGACTAATAAGAACACCCGTTGGAAATGGCGGGCTCAAATGCAATGAAGTCACTAATTCCCTGGTAGCATTCCAACCATACAAGGTGGGCAATTCATCGACATATTAGCTCCAAAACTTTATTTACACAACAACATACAACGCAGGCCAAGGGCGCATGGCAGGGGGCGTTGGGACCCCAGCCATGAATTGAGTCGAGGAGGTCCTTACTATTTTCACCAATGCTTACCCTTCTTGTTTCCTCTTGTAGTCCTTCGTAAATTCTACCTGCTTGCGTACTGTCGGAAAAGTCTATTATCTTCCTTCCTCTACCAGATTTTCCCAAAACTATCCATTCTATTAGATACGAATCACATTCAATCTCGTATAAAACTAGCTTTCATTAATTCTTCCTCCCACTTTTTCTGTCTTTTCCAGGCTTCCTAGGTATGTTCTCAGTTGCTATCTATTTTCATATTGTATTAATATGCTTCTTGCGTAAAGAATACGTACGATACGGCTTTAATGGCGCATTCATTTCCAAAAGTCTGTATGCGTCACCGTTGCACCTAGAATTGGGGAAAGCTAAAAGATGAGGGTAGAGAAAGAAACTTTGCTCTTCCACATAAAGATTCAATACTTCACACGACCATGGTTTTGTTCCTGCGCAAAATCATCAGGAAGTAATGATACGCAGCATCGAAACCGTGGTCATGTGAAATGTTAAATATTTGTGTGGAAGTGTAAAGTTTCTTTTACTACCCTCATCATGAAGGAATTCCACAAAGTCAAACCTGAAACTGCTAAAAAGGTTTGTTATGTTGGCGTTCACTGACGTCAGGGCATACCGGCTTCTTTCGTTCAGAATAACGTGAAGCTATCACAACCCGAGTGTTTATTTCGCCATGGAATACCAAATCAGCGAGAGTTTTCCTCGACACTCGACCTACCGGTGGCTGTCTACAGGATTTAGGGAAACCGATGGTACCCTTAGCAAGTCTACCTCTTGCCCTATCCTTCTTAGACCCCCTCGCCGCCCCACGCGCCCGCTACGACCCCGTTCCTCCACACATACAACAGAGCCACAAGCTTTGGTTTTGTTTGCACTTGTGGGAGGTCGAGCGACGGGGAGTCGAAGTCCTTCCTTGCTCGAGGACTCCCCTCACCTTGACAACCCCTCCACCTACCTTCTCCCCACCCCGCCGGAGTCTTCACTTGGCCTTCGTCGATTAATTGCGTTGTCGGAGGTCTAGCCGAGGGAGGGTAGGACGCGAGGGTGAAAGGCGAAAACCTCTGCGTGACCCGTTCGCGACGACCCCTGCGACGGACATCGTCCTCTCCCCCTTATGCCCTCGGCTGCATTGTGTTTCCGCCGTGCGCCCGAAGTGCCCCGCCCAAGAGGAGGTCCTCGTGCCGCCGGTAGACCCGGCGCCTCCCCGCGGGGCCAAATGGAAAACCATCATCTTCTCTTTTGTCGACGACCCCCTGGGGCACAGGCGGTGGTGTTGTTTCCCCCCTTTTGTCCCCCACATTCTCCCCTAGTGTTTGAGGGGTGAGATATTAGGGGAGACGTGGAAAATAGTGGAGGCCAGATCGAAATCACTCTCATGCCCTTCATAATCAGCGCCGCTCTGGCTCTGATTTAGAGAATCTCTAAATGGAGGAAGGCACTTTCAAAAAATGAGTGAAATAATTTTGATAACACTTTTTTCTAACATAAAGTTCAAATTTATGTTAAAGTCAAAACTAATTCTACTAATTTTATGGAACGCTACGCTCTTTCGAGTAGGTAGATCATTTGATGCTTTGTGGGGCAGCACGATTTAAAAATCACTTTCTTCCCAAGAGGTATCATTTATTTTGAAACTAATTGAAGCCAATAATACTTTCAAAGTGTGGTACATTTCGTAAGCCATAAAATGACTGACAGCCCTTGCTATCCCGCCCGCAACATCGGTTGACCAACTATGTCGAAGGGTTGCAAAAATTTCGGTCTAGGGAATATTAGAAACATTTTTGCCTAATGTTTGCTTTGAAGTTAAGATTGTTTTGTGAAATATCATATTATTGTTGCATTTAGTTCTCATTAAACCATGGATTTCTTTTTGAGAAACCTTTGTCCACATGTGTGCATTCTCCCGCCATATCTCCTCGTTTCCTCGCAATTTATTTCGTCGACTGTTAGCTGGACGACTGCTACAGTGCTTTGTCTTTCAATAGTTTTTATCCTTTCGTCCTCCCAACTATTATTGCCAAAAGGATTACGACGCAAATCAGTTTATATTTGGTAAAGCTCTTTCCCTCGGCGTATATGTGCCTTAGGTGGTTCCGTTCTTCGGAGTAGCTTCTTCATCCTTTTGATGTGAGACACTAAAGTGATATCATAAATCTTTATAGAGATCTCTTTTTGTCCTCGAGCAGCAGACGTTGGTTAAACCCGCGTAGTTTCAGAGCCCATTTGATCCGTGGCATTGAAATGTATTGTTTCATTTACCTCGAAGTCTTTTATTCAACCAAAACAATTAATAAAACTAAATACATGATGATTTTGATATCGGAAATATTAGGAAATATTTGATGATATAATATTTGTAATAATTTATATTATTTTGGGGTAAATGTCCACAGATTGACTGAATTAGACCTATTTCTTGTTGAATTATTAACCGATTGTGTTACTATATTTCTCATATGGATTGAGCATTTTTATAAATAAATATTTATATTCTGATCAGTTTAAAAACGTGCAGAAATTATGATCGGTTTAGTTGAACACTCTTCCCACTTCATTAGCATTTTTCACTATTCTTAATAGACATACATAATGCTTGAAAGAAGTTGGCCGAGAAGTAAATGTATCGTCGTTTTGTTCAAAATAATTCATGCTTAACCGTTTATTCATATTTAACTCCATCATACATTAGAGAAGAGACAACTAACTCAAGGGGTGGACATGCTATTAATGCTCGCAAGTTATGAGGGTTATTTTATTTATTTATGCATTAATATCAGTAGCAGTTAAATGATAAGTGTTTGCAGCTATTTTGTATTTTACGTCATTATTATTTTTTTGTAATAATTACAGGAATACTTTTTCACAGAAGGTACACCTTGTCTTCAATTGATAATCAGGTTGATTCAATCACGTTACAGAGAAATTAGGGAAGCGTTGGATCATTATTATGTTTGGCATTTCAATGGCATCTGGGACATGAACGAAAAATAAAAATTTGTAGCCGTGCCAAAAGTTGATAATATAGCTGAATTATTGTTCTTACGTAGAAAAGTCGCTCATCGTGGCTAGGGGTGTGCAGAATTCTGTTGCTGCTGCGGGCTATTGGGTGTCCAAAACGTTCGAGGATGTCGTGTATTTTATAACTGCATACCTGGAAGAGGTCCATTCCATCAAATTAATAATTTATCCTTCGGCGTACTTTGTGAGCAATGGATTGGAGGTGGAACTCCACCTAAGTAGAAACTTGGACACAATATTGGCCAAGAACATTTTGGAATTTGAGGATTTGTTCGGCGAGGCGCATGAGAAACTTACAGATATCGAGTCTTTCTCGCAGATGATGGAGTTGGAGCTTACTTTCGTGGAAATCGCCGCTTGATGGCCCACAATGGCACCATCGTCACTGAGCAATTATCCGCAATCCACGACGCGGAACACAAGGAACGCCGAATATTTCTCCCGGAATTCTGGCACGAGAACAAGGATGAAGAACACCTTCGTCGGCTGTTTGGCGCTGGTGCACACTTGGGATAGGTCCCAGAATAACCGGCAACACATGAGGCAGATCAAAAAGTGGCACGTTAAAAACCATGTTGTGAATGTGGACAATATACTTGCCCATACGACATGTGTGTACAAGTAAATTTAATATACAAGTGTTTAACAAAAGGGCGAATGTAATATACGGCGTATCATTGACATCTTCGGAAAAGAACATCTATTTTTTAATAATAAGAAATTTGCCTTCATTAATAAGCTAATTTTTAAGGGACAAGTCCAAGGGTACCGCTAGAATATTCTCTGATGGATGAAAAATATATCACACTCAGGGGAAATGTGACTTGCAGGTGAAGGGTGTGAGAAAACCGCAAATTAGACCTGACAGTAAACCGAATTGTAAGCATTTATCGTGATTCACGCAGACTTTAAGGCCTATGTCGATGGGATGGGAGAGCATCACCTCTGGGGTTACTGCTGGTATGCCCTCGGTCGAGGAAAAATAACTAAAAAGACCCTCCGAACCGTGGATGATCAGCCTGAGCTCTCGGAACATTTCGTGCACTCGGTGGCCGCATGGGTGAAGCTCTTAGTCCAGGGTTACAAACCAAAAAATGTACAAGTACGAAATTTTAAATCAGGACTTAGTGTTTTCACGGGAGACGAATATTACCCCTTAAATGCGTGCATGAAGTTGTTGGAAAAAACAAGGATGTGGGGGTATGTTTGAACGGTCGGCGGGGTATTACATTAATTTTATAGTATTCTTTGAAATCGAGTGAATGTGAAAACTATATTTTTCCGCTCAATGACTGTTGATTAGCTATGGATACAATTACTAGCCATGGATACAATAATGATAAATGAAAGGAAAATTTAACCGTGTTGAGGAGAACGTTCATTCGTTTTGGGGGAAGGGTTTTTGAACCCGTTGATCGAGAGCGAAGGTGCTTGCTGCAAAACCCTGAAAGTGTTGTCCCATCGACTCAATTAATGCACCCTCACCTCGACCTCCCGGCAATATGCTCCTCGCACACTGCTGTGCGGGACAAGCACCTTGACCCCACTTCAAATCCCCGGTGACCCCCAGCTGAGAGCCCTCAATTCAACCATCCCCTTCGGACAAAGGACTACGTCGCGCCTACTTCATCACGCAAAACCAGCTTTGAAAAGGAAAAGTATGCATCTTCCATGAAATCAAAAGTTACACAGGGGATGCACTGATATGTTGCTTTAATTGTCCTCTATGATTAATGTTGTAAAGCGGTATGAACTAGGGTTTTCTGGAGAAGAGTTACATAATTAAATATTAGTTTTTGCAAGAATGGTTTGTGTACGTAGCGGTAGGCGACTATTGTTTGCATCACGGTTTCTGTATCAATGAAAACGAAATCCCGAAGTCACGGATTCGTTCTGCACGACCTTCAGTCCGTGGTTCAACCTCAAATTGGAAAGGAAGACTCCATAAGTGACTCAAAATATTTTTGGATATTTTTAATTTATGTTTGGTGTTTTTTCAAAGGGTAAGTCCTGCAAAAACAGTGAAATAGTTAGCGGAAATTTTATCAATTTTCTAAAAGCTTAAATGTTTCGTTCAATAAACTCTTAGCGATAAATAAAAAACATAAAATTTTAGGTAAATTCTTTTTTATTATTTTTCAACTTTTTTCCTTATAAATAAAACAGTTTCTGGCCCTACTTGATGGAAAATTTTCTTGCTGAAATTGTAAAATAAACAAATTAGCTTATCCACATAGAAAATTTTTATTTAAGGCCTAGGTTTCGTTGTGGTATAACATCTTCAGGTTACAACCTTTATGGTACAACCTGAAGATGTTATACCATAACGAAACCCAGGTCGTAAATAAAATATTTCTATGTGGAAAAGCTAAGTTTTATATTTTTCAATTTCAATTTTTCCTTGTAGCTTGTTATACTTTTCTTGGGGCTTCTTCAACTTTATTGAGACGCCCAAAAAGTAGTATTTAGGAAAGTCCTCAAAATACTATAAGTATCTGTGCTGGTGATGATCCACAAGGTCCAACGTGAATCGTTTTTCTTTGAGCCACTTTTTCAAGTTTGGAAATAAAAATAGTCACTGGGGACCAAATCTGATGAAAACGGTGGATGTCGTATTAATTTGAACTTAAATTCCAGTTTTTTTAAATTAATTCAATAACTTAATAGTGAATTCATATTTTGTCCAGAATTATGTATCAATGCAGAAGTTCGTCAATATTTCTACGGAAAAGTGCCAAACTAGCCTATGAATCGAACAAACGACTGAGTTTATTCTTCACCGAGTGAAACTTTCACGTTTGGCCGAGGTTTTTTTCACACCAAATTTTTGCAAATATGCAAAATTGAAAAAGCCATGCCTTGTAATATGCCTTCACCCACTACTATATGGTGAAATTTGTTTCATGAACACCCGATACCATATGGTGGATTTCATCAAAAATTTTGGAGGAAGTAGCTTCCACTGGACGATGCTCACCACTTGTCAAGGTCACGATAAAACTACTCAACCCAATTGTAAATAGTAGTAAACCCGAAGCAGATTTGTCATGAACTTCGATCGACTCGGCGTTGCTCTCTTTCAGTGTAGTCTTTTAAAAAGAAATATTTAGTCACCACACGAAAATAATTTTTTCCATTTGTTTTAAAATAGAAAAAGTTTGTTGCTTCGGTCAACTAAGAAAATTAGACCACCTGATGAAACTGTAAGAGCAGTCTAATGAGAAATTGGGCTATGTGAATCCCTTCCGAAAGTATACATATGAGAGCCAATACTCAGACACCAACAGACAATATAGGTACACATAAAAAAAACACTTACACGTTATTTCTTGATAATTTCGACGGAATTCAACTCCGTCTTCCTCGGAATGTACTGAATACTATCGTTTCTTCCGAGGATAACGGAGCTAACTTCCGTCAAAATTATCAAGAAATAATATGTGAGTACTATTCTTATGTGTACATATATTGTTTGTTGCTGTCTGAGTTTTTTATTCAACCCTTCCGTGTTAATTATTAATTAACGATCCACCATATCACGCCTGAAACGTCTCTTTTTATTTCCGTATTACTTGGACGATATTATATATATATATATCATTATAATATTAAAAATAATATATACATGCATTAATATAGAAATAGAGATAGCTCAATTTCCGGTCGAGGAAAATATTTTTACACTTATGATCTGCTCGATTCCGCCTTCCCCACCTCTCCTGTTCGTTCTTTATGTTTGTTCCTTTCCCCTTTCCTTATGTCTATTTCTATTTTTATGAATATTTGTTCGCCCTATGGCGGGATTCCGTGTTTGAATGTGTGTGTATATATATATATATATATATATATATATATATATATATATATATATATATATATATATATATATATGGAGGGACAGGAGACTGATCCGCAACCTGTACATGTCTCAGACTGCTCAGGTGCGAGTGGGGAACGGAGAGTCTGGATGGGCAGTGTTAGGAAGAGGTGTAAGGCAGGGTTGCCCATTGTCACCGGTACTGTTCAACGTATATGTAGAGGAAATGATTAAAGAGGCATGGGAAGAACTGGAGGTAGGAATGAAAGTCGGAGGGGAACTCGTAAAATCGGTTAGGTTTGCTGATGACCAAGCATTAGTTGCTCAGTCAGCCAAGGGGTTGCAAGCATTGTTGAGTGAATTGGAGGTTCAGTGTGATAAATATGGGATGAGAATCAATATTAATAAAACAAAGGTTATGCGATTTTCCAGAAAGAAAAAGGCTAAGCTAAATATTAAAATAGGCGGGGAAAGAATAGAGCAGGTAGAGCAGTTTACATATCTCGGAAGTGTTTTGGACCAATACGGTCAAAGTGGTAGGGACGTAAGGAGAAGAATTGCGCTAGGCAAGGAGGCTTTCTCAAGGAGGAGGGAGTTGATGACGGGGACGTTGAGTAGGGATGTTAAGACAAGACTCGTAAAAACTCTGATATGGAGCGTAGCTATGTACGGCGCGGAAACCTGGTCGCTGAAGCAGGAGGATAGACGTAGATTGGAGGCTTTTGAAATGTGGGTGTGGAGAAGAATGGAGAAGGTGAAATGGACCGAAAGGAAAACAAATGAGGAAGTACTGGAAATGGTGGGTGAGGAGAGGGGTTTGTTGAGAGAAATCCTATGGAGGCAGGAAAAATGGATGAAAGGCGTATTGAGCGGTAGTGGAATGTTGAAGAGGGTAATAGAGGGGAGAATGTTGGGCAAGCGAGGTAAGGGTAGGAACAGGATAGGGATGTTGGACGGGATGAAGGGAGGAAAGAAGTACACCGAGATGAAGAGGGACCTGATATAGATTAGTTTGCCAGGTGGGGAGTCACAAAATGTTTATTTGATAGTTGTGTCCATCCAAAAACCTACCTTAACCGGTAGATTACCTAATAATTACCTAATAAATAATAATAATATATATATATATGGTTATAGGTTATATGTATGCATGTACGTATGTAATAATTTATGCATGTGTAGGGTGTCACACCATATGGTATGATGACATATGAACCTATAACCATTCTATTTAGGTGATTTCTTGAGACATTTTGACTTTGGTGGTCTGACACCCACTAAATACCTTACTTTTATTAGTAATTATTGTATTGCATAACACTTTCGAACATAATCAAAACTATAATTTCAAGCTCTTCTGCGATTGTAGAAATGAAGAAATAGATCCAAATGATGAGCCTTAATTCTGCTGCAAGTTGTTTTTTACTTGAACTTTAATTAGACTAGGATGTATTTTGGCAAAATTTGTAACCCTCTATTACCAAAAAAAAATGGTAAAAGTTAATTATTTTTGCCCTGGGAATATATTTGGTTTGGATGGATAAATTGATTAGAAAAACTAATTGGTAAAGCCACGATGCCTATAAAGATCAAATATATTTTTCTACTTTCTCTCCTGAATATTTAGCGTTGACATTTTCAAAAAAATGTTCCACTATTTTAGCATTATTTGTGTTCAATAATTAAATCCTTTTGTGAAAATTATAATCTTTCTTATTATGATGTTTCATTACCTATATTTAAAAACCTACATGATACCCACCGTTGAACTTAAACAGATATTTCATCTATTACATTTTGTAAGTGCATGTATCCTGGGAATCATACACAGGGTTGCGACCTCGTATTGAATTATTCTTGTGATATCTTCGTCACATGTTTTGCGTGTTTGAACGGTTATTTGCAAATGCAGAATGTTCGTTTTAGATGATTCCTCCGTGATATGAAAAGACAGAATTTAATAAATATTTGAGCTCTCCGAGGGAATAGAAACTCTAGGACATGAAATCTGTTTGGCCTCCTTATATACATCAGCCTAAAGCATTCATTCAGGATATGAATTTGTGCGATTGCAAGCGGGAGAGAAAAGAGTAAAATACTTCGCGTCCACTAAAATGTCAATTACTTCGTTCATTTGAAAATAACGCACCACCCCATTCTAACTGATTCCGATTCCTCGTTCCACTATTCCTCCCACACCCCTCGAATTTAATTAATTTTCCGGATATTTCGATGCGGTTTTCTGACGCCTTTAGCGTCCAGCCACTACCCGCCAGGACGGCAAACATCGACACCCCTTTAACAAGCACCCTCATCGTACTCGCAGGGAAGCCTCATCACCTCTATCCCCATCCTGTATTTTTCCTCTTCCCGTATCGTCCCCTTCTTGCTTTGCCCATCTCCTTTTCCCACATCCTAGATGGTCTATGCTCTAGCCCTTTGGGGACGTCCGCACTTTGGACGGGCCTCCACCTCCCAGTCCACCCTGCCCACTCACAGTCCCATGCCTTGACACCCAGGATAACCGACCGGAGGCAGCTCTTGTTCGGGGTGGCTGAAGGGGGCAGTAGCGCCAAAGGGGTGGTGACCACCATTCGGCAGGTTTAAATAAATATTTCAGAGTTATCGATATTCAGATAAAGTCATTTTTCCAGATGATGTTTTAGAAACTCTGATTGAGATGGCAAAGTTCCCTTCATCAGCACATCAATCCTAACACTTGGTTGCTTCATCCCCCCTTTCGAGAATGTCAACTTCCTTTTTATGCCCAGTTAAGCTTTCTGTTTGATGTTCTTCTTGAGATGAAATACGTACTTTCTCTTTGCCATTGTTGTATTCTTCTCCGTTAGATCTTCAAAATATGCCTCTAGTGCCAAGCTACGAAGGCTTCTCTTTTCCGGTGTGAACAAATAAGATTTTCGTGTAATCCGGAATCGAGCAATCTTTAGTAAAAGGGTGAGTTATTTGGCCCCAATCGATCACATCCATCTCCAAAGTAATAGATCATTTATATTAACTCTTTTCTTGAAATCCTCGTGAATATTTTTGAGCACTTTTATGGACTTTTCGGCCACATATTGGCGATTATTCCTGGAGAAAAATCATAAAAAACGATAAAGTATCCAATTAATAATGATTCGGATGAATTAAATCGACCAGGATATTGGAAATAGTGAGAGAAATATGAATTGATAAAAATGAATATCGTTTAGAACATTCATTGGGATGTTATAAGGTATTTCCTGATCAGCAGGAATACCTTTTATGGACATATTTTATTATAAAATGAAAGTAAAAAATGTTATTCTGGTTTATTTTTGTTGTTCATTTTCCAAGGCATATTTAATAATATTTTGAAATACACTGGTGATTAAAATATGTTTTGTGTTGAGATTAACATTTTTGCGTAGACTTCACCTCTTTCAGTTGGAATTGGGTGTATAAATGAATATTTTGGTGTCATTTTTAATTATCCCGCTTTTTTGTTTTTGATAGAGCTTTGCTAATCACGAGTTCATTTACCTTGTTCCATGAACAGTTGCATGATTATTTATTTTCCTTCCACATAGTATATGAGAGAAAGTTGGTGCTTTATCGTTTGTATTGATTTCGTAAATTTATTCAGACGCTGTAGTAACGTTTGAGATATGTATCTAGTCACAGAGCCATGTTAAAGTTCAATTGAAGTGGACTAGCACTAGTAAGTAAAATATATTATAATAGTATTTAGTATAATAGTAGAGTATTTCAAAACTGTTAGTTAACGATGTACAAATTAAAAAGATTAACTTGCTACTCGGAATTAATGGAAAAATATTGTTGAATTGGTTCGAATGCATCTCGAACATTCGCTAAGAAATCCCAACTGTTAGTCATTTGCGCTTCTTCATCAAATTCCACAAGTAACATCATCTATTGATCCCTCCCTCTCCTAATTATTCGTGCGCCCACTAAAAGACGAGGATCCGTTTTCAAGTCATGCGTCCATGTCCAAATCCATGTTCAAGTCATGCGAATTCCACAGACTTATGGTTTTGAAGTCATGAAATGTATTTTGATGTTCCACCCTTGGCGAGTTGGATGAGCCGACTTTAAGTCCAAGTCAGAGAATGTAGTAGAGGAACTTTCGCCATGGCTAGGCCCTTTCGATGGGCTTACCCGGAGAGATGCGGACCCCAGAATGAGTTTAATCTTATCGTCATTAGATAATTCCATAGACATGTTTGTACCTCTTCCTGTTTATTTTTTTCTGTTTTAATGTTTTATTGACGGTTTTATGTATCTTGTTCATTTTTCTTCGTCATTTATTTTAATATGGCTCCACAAAGACAAGGCAATTCAATTCACTCTCAATCACAATTCATGGCACCAAATATATACGTTAGATAATCATTGTTTTATCTTTGAGCAAAAGCGAGAAGAGTTAAATGGAACTTAAGTATTTTATAGCACTCGACCTTATTAAATATAATCGGAAAAGTGTTAATTGAAAGCGTGAGGCATCTGGTTGAATCAGTAGTAGATATTAGGAGAAGCAACCAACAGCTAATGTCATTTTCTCAGGATAAAATCAAGGGCGTAAAATGAAATTTATGCAAGGTAAAGGATGATTGCACTTCATCAAGTACTTGGGAAATACATTTGTATGCAAAATGTAATAACTGCAATTTTTAAAACTAGCTATGGTATTAGGAGACAGGATAAATGCTATAGAGGGGAGTATGCTGTGGAAATCTTTTAAAGAATATAGGACCAAAATTCTAAGGGAAATGTGTGCATTCAATTTATCCTTCCTATATTTCAGTTTCCTCTCTCAAATTTTACTTGAGGGATTTTTTTATGCATGCTACACCATATTATGCAATTTAAGAAAGCGGAATATTTAGGCATGTAATACGGAGGTATTTTATATACAAAAAATTCCAAATAAAAACGCTAAATTCTGGTCAATAGGTCAGGAAAAAAGTAATTTTATCGTTCTAGTGTATCCTCACTCCCGCTATAATGTCTCTTTATTTAATAGAATTAAATGTTATGGACACATCTTCTAATAAGAATGTACACTATTTTGAATTCAACAAAGAACTAGTATTACAATATTAAAACTTTTGGTATTTATTTAGGACAAGGCCCTGACCCACAGGTTGACGTTGATTTGCGTTGATGTTGATAAGCGTCAAATAAAATGCTGCTTGTGACATACATGTATATATGTATTAAATTATATTCGTGTATAATATATTTGCACTTACAGCTGCTTATTTTTATTCATGCCTCTCCCTATTCAATGAAATCGAGCAGTTAAATTCAGAGTTAGGACATTTTTATAAACCATAAAACCCGCGACGGTATGCTAGCCAATTTGCTAGGAAATTGCCAGTATTAGCCAGTACTTCAATTTTATTTCTTCAAATTGTTGTAATATGGACTACGGTTTCATTGAATATTGTCAGTGAATCTGTCTTCAGAAAATGGAAAATTCAAATTGCACAATGTCATCAGCTGTATTTTTTTCTTTAAATTGGGAACCAAGCTCAAGTCAGAACATATTTTGAAAATGTAATGAAACACAATTTAATTCTCATTTATCTCAATTCCTTGCGAATTCGCCGTCGCCATATAATATTCATGATTAATTTTCTCTGTGAAACATATGGATTAGAAGAAAACGTTAATAATTGATTTATCCAAAAAAACGAAAGCGTAGTATATAAGTATTTAAACATATATTAAATTTGATTCTCTATAATATTTGAAATAAAGAAAAGCTAATCTTAAAAATTTGTCGAAAATAGTTTTTATATTTATTATCATAAAATTATAGTTTAAAATAACTTTGAAAGCATTCCAAAGAAAATGATGTTTGTAAATTTTATTTTTTTAATGTTTGTATGCTGTCGAGACTCCTCAAAATTTTCATTTTCAAATGTTAGAAATGTCACTGCTAACCCTTTATCGAAGATTTTCAATGTCAATCGATGCCGAGATTTACCAATCAGATTAAAAATCGGAACATTCTGCTTTGACACCGTCCCTTAGACTAAAAAAAAGCTTAAATGCGATCACTTGAAAATCGCCGTCTACACCCGTCACAGATTAACCTGGTGGTGATACGCACCTACAGAATTTCTGGCGAGGCACTTTATTTTGTAAATATTGTGTTCACGGGAGGTTGCGCGTATTTTAAACGCACACGTTCCTTGGAAAATGGGCACAATTGAATTTAATATTTGCACTCACGAAAAAATTTTCGGAACGTGAACATTTTAAAATCCTTATGCGTTAACCTCTTGAAGAAAAATATAAAACAAAATTTAAAAGTGAGTTCAGAATTCATGAAGTAAAGGGGCGTGTTTATGAAAGCCCGACCCAGACTCCATTATCCCTGGAATATTTTCTGAGTAAACCAAGCTCACATATTGCACGGCCATGGAAGGAATGAGAAGAGCCGATGGAGGCAATGGATGTGAAACTTTCACCATTTCGGGGAATGTCGGTCTCGTAGGGATAGAGAATGTCACAGCCTCGAAGTGCGTATCCAATAGTAGCCTTAGCCTTCTGAGTTGGGTCCGAAATGGGAGAGAACCGACTGAAACTCGGGCTCTGCAGTGACTATGAGTCACACTCTTACGCCAGACGGAAGAATCATGCAGCTGATTGCTCCGAAGTACTAAAAATCACTGATTTCGTGTACATAATTTTTTTTTCTCAGTTGCTATATACCTTCTTTGGTCCCTGCTAACTCGGTCCTTTCCTTTTCCCTAGTCGATAGTCCTCCTTTCAGAATGGCAAATTTTTTCACTACAATCAAAATCTTATTATGAAGTGCATATATATGTACACCTTTATCCGGGGATGAATGTATGGTAGCAGTATACATGGTTCGTCCAGAAAATAAGTGTACTGAGCTCAGGAAAAAAAATTTATTACACTTTTACATATCTTAAGCTAATATTCCTCAAAATAGGACCCTTGTGAGTCGATACACTTGTTCCAGCGGCGTTCCCATTCCTGGAACGCTCCCGCGAAGGCATTATCGGGAACCTCTCGAAGACACATCGTCACGGCCTTTTTGACGGCGTCCAAAGTCCCGTATCGCGTTACTTTCAAACTCCTCTTTATCTTCGGGAACAGAAAGTAGTCCGGTGGTGCCAAGTCGGGGCTGTAGGGCGGGTGCGGCAGCGTTGCCACGCCGTGCTTGGCCAAGAAGTCCGACACGACAAGCGCGGTGTGAGAGGGCGCATTGTCGTGATGCAGCCGCTAGATGTTTTTGGTCCCTAATAATCTCGTGCACTATTGTTTTTGGCACATTACACTGCTCTGCTATCATCCGAACACTAAGACGACGATCAGAGTTCAGTAAATAGCGAACTTTTCGCACATTTTCGTCGGTGAGTGTCGTTGATGGGCGTCCAGGCCGTGGTTCGTCGTCGACCTCTTCTCTTCTCGATGTAGCATATATATTCGAGCAGTGTCTCTTTTTATTCCATATTATTTGAGATCACTTTTATTTTAGAACTAAATAAATTGCTTTTTTATAACTTACAATTTTGGATTTCGACATTTCCCGCAGCATTCATTAACATTTCCCTTTTTATTTGCACAAAACATGTCTAACACTATGATGCAAAATATTCGGCTCTAGGACATGTAGATCCGTACATTCATGAGAATGAAACTTTAAGGAAGCAAATCTCTAGCTCCGGCAGAACTTCCGTTGAGGGCAACGCGATGGGCACATGTGTCTGCAGTCGAGATTGGGGCCGCGTGGGTACAAACATCGCGGCTACATTTTTCTCCGTTCTCTGCTGTATTTTACCGTCTTCTCTCTACAAAAAATTTAAATCTATAAATTACTGTGTTAAGTTTGCATAGAATTTTCTTTTTGGATACTAAATTGATAGAAAATGTTCTCCATGGCTTTATTTTCATATTGTGTTCCAATGTTGTTTTGAAAATTAAGTTTTAACTAACTCTCATCCATACCTAGCCACCTTCTCTTTCTATATTTAAAAAAAAATAATTGTATGCAAACCATCTGCCTTAATGATGTCTATCGATGTTTAGCGTAAGTTTAATTAAAAGAAAAAATGATTGATACTGGATTCCTTTGATGGTATTAAAATGAGTTACTTTCTCCTAAAATTGGACTTTGCGAATTATATATAAATAAATTGTCTTTATTGCTGATGTTTGAGATTCATTATAGACTAAGAAATTAACGTTTAATTATCTTTTGAATGACCTACAAGTAAGTAAGTGCTGTAGCTCGTAGTAGAAAGAAAATCAAAGGAAACATCTTCTATATCAATAAGAGCGAGTGCTTTTTGGGATATTCTGCTAGTGTATGAGATATCATTAAATGGAAAAGAAAACTTTTCCAATGTACTTACCATTTGATTCAGCCTTCTGGTAGAGATGATATTGACTTAAAAATTATTTCTAATGGCGTTTTTGTTACGTGCCTCGCATTTTTGGGATACTAGTGAGTACAAGTTAATGGGTGATTATCATGTATCGGTACTAAAAATCAGTTTTAAAACATTTTCCAGTAGATATAAAAATTAATGATCAGAACGTGCCGAATGACTTTAAAATGCAACCTCATTAAGTTCAATTCTTTTAAGGAATTACGACTTGCTTTTTTAAAGCTTTAGAACACTGATTTTTGCTGAGGAACACGGATTCAAAATGACGATTGCGAACAAATTCCATCTCTGGAATTGTTATCTCAAGTGTGAAATTGCTAAGTAAGAGTTTCTATTATATTTAATAAAATTTCGAACTTAATAACAGATTTGATGAGAATAAAAAAGCAAATTAACGGAGTCAAAGACAAATTTGGCGTCAAAATAAATGTGCATTCTCACGCAGATTTGGGAAAAATATTTTAGCGTCGGAAGCAGGAATGTTTTCAATTATTTTATTCTCGGAATATCAATGCCAATTGATTTTTTTCACCTTTAATGTCTTTATTGTAATCTGTTATTTTATCACTAATGAACGCGGATGTTTTCAGGCGTTAATTTATGGTACTTCGTTTTATAAAGTAATTAACCTTTCAACTGAGTTAGGTTTACAAAATATCTATATTTCCCATTTATATTTCACAGATACATATTTTTTTTAATTTTACGAAATAGGTACGTTTTGACTTCCGCATATTAACATATAAACAAAGACCGAGAAACCTAAGATTTCTGTGAAATTGACATTGTGAAAAGTGTATATTATTTCACTCAAATTATTTTTGAGTATTTTCATTACTGACAAGAAACGCTTGAATTTCAGCGAACATATATGGCGAATATTGCCAGCCATCCCAAGTTAGTAATAGTTGAATTTTACCAAATTCTTGATCTCCAAATGCACCTGGGCTTCAAAAACAAGCATTTAAAAATAATAGACGTTTCGCCCCGAATGAGTCAGTGCCTTCGGTTCGGGGTACACAATGCAAAACAATACCGCCGATTACCCGTTTTCCCTGCACCATTTCCCACTCGGAAAAATGTTTGCAGCCGATTTGTAGGATTTGAAAGGGTCTTTTAGACAAGCAGTTCGGCTGGAAGCATGTCGTTTGGCGCGCCCTGTCGAGGGGTCGCCCAGAAAGGGACCAGCAGTGCGGCTCACTCACTCTCGCCTTCATAAATTTCAGCGCGGAGGGCGAGAGCTCACGGGGCGCCCGAAACCGTCAGCGACCTCCGACGCCACTCTCCCAGGAAAGCACACAATGCCCTCCCTCCCGTCCTCCCTCCACACCTTGCCCACCGCTGCTGTAATGCCACCCTGGTGACCTCACTGTTCGCGATTATTCTCCCCTGTGCGCTCTGCGGCAGAGCGAGAGAGCTGGAATTGACCCAAAGAGCCGGAGAGAGAGAAGGAAGGCTCTTTTTCTCCGGAGACGGACGGACCCTTCGAAGGAGACGGAGAAAACCTCACTTCACCCAAAGAGGCCGGTCGAACAAAAAACATAATTAATGATAGCCGACCCGGTGGGTAAATTATGCATTAGTGGATTACATGCCCCTGCATTTATGGGAGAAGGCATGGTTGGTTTAGTAAAAATCGGATAATTGTCTTGGACAAGCATTTCGGAAACGAATGAGGGAAGGGAGTGGTGGGGAGAGAAGGGCGGAGAGGTTTTGAGAGAGGAAAAAATGACGTTGATCGAAGCGGAATAAATAAAAACCTTTCTGCCTGGGAAGTCTTTTGAGGAAAGAGGCGAATGGCCTTGACACGAGTGGAGGGAAGGGGAAGGTGAAAGAGTCAATGAGTGCCAACTGCCATAGTCCCACCAAATCAAACCTCCTAGAAAAGGATTTGCCCTCATCAAAACTAAAGGGGTACATGGCCTTCAAATATTCGGAAAACTGAAAACACTGAATCGTAAATAATCCCTCGGAAGTAGTCCGAAGTACAGACTTTAGCAAGGAAATCATTTTTAAGTTTCTAGATTTACTAGGTTTTTAGGTTACGTGATTGTGATCCTTAATTTCGATTGCGATATTTATAAAAAGGATTTTTAGTCTTCAGCAATTAATACTGGATTAGAATTAAATATTTTAGTTTATGTGTTTTATAGTTTTGCCCATGTTGTGGTAAGGAATGATATTAAATGCCGAAACAACATAGTGGTTGTGCAATATTTACAAAACATATTGTTAAATATAACTATAATTTTTATAGTTTTTGTTTATTATGACCTTTAGCTATGAAGAGCTAAAAATCGTATACAAAACGTTGGTGAAGTGCAATTGAGTTTAATTTGTCACCACAGCCCAAAGTATTGGATAAAGTATTTTAGCATACACATAACTCATTATGGCTCATTAAAACGTTTACTTGTTTCAAGTCTAAGCATAGCGCTTCCAGTTTGTGCTCAATATAGCTTATTTCAAGATGGACGGCTCATTAACACAAATTTAACGAGTGTTTTGAAGCACAAAATGCTTTACACGTACCCGCTCTTATTTTTCCTTCACACATTTTGATCATAAGTACTACTCTTTGGAATGAATACATTTCAGCCGAAGTTGAGTGGATCCATCAACCCAAAGGCTGCGAAATTAGGCGGCTGTTAAAAGCTGTCGGTGAACGACACAGAGCAAGGTGAGATGCCCGTGTCCCAGTGGATGTCAATACTGCTCTTTTCATCCATTGCAAATGCATATATACAATTCAATGTATTTTATCGTCATCTAAGTGTTTGGATAGACAGAAACACTCTCCATTGCTACCTACAATCGATGAAAAAATTTATAATTTATTAGTGTACAATTAACTCAATCCCGAAATCTGTAACTTATGGCTATTTCCACATGTATTTGAATCAAGGCGCCATTTTTGGCTTCGCGACCCGAACTCTGAATACATTGGTACTCTAGACTGATTTACTCGTCTATCTCTCAGAGAATCGAGGGGATTATGGCATTAAAGATATGAGTTGGTTTGTTAAATTATATTTATTTATGAAAACATAGGGAATTTCAATATAATAAATTAAAACTTTTTAATAGCGGTACTAACAATGGACATTGCACTTCCAGGTAAAATTATATTTTTTATGTAAACTGTTTGGAGGCAAATATTACGAGAAAAGTAACTTGTAGAGCATATGTAGCAAAACTTTCAATAGATTGAAGTTATATTATATATTACTACATAAACTTCGTTGCAATTAGGCAATTTTCCTCGTGGCAACGGTCCAGTCTGATCACTGGTCACTCTTATAATGCACATACATACACACACAAGAAGAACAGATATGAAACAAAATGCTTGTTATTCAATGACACTTTTAAGATTACCGACCTCTCCTTTACCATCACACAAGGATTAGGTGTACACCACACGAGTACATACTACGCACCGTCCATCGCCACACTTCGTCCGTAATCACGTACTCTTCAATTTCATATACCGTTCAAAATCGCGTCCCGTTAACACATTATTCATAGCACAAGTACATACGGCTTTATCACGTACATTTCTCACTCACACGTTACAGATAATTATTTTAAGGAGAGCATACACGTCGTTTTAAATGTATTTAATGAATAAGGTAAGGACTTAAAGATATCCTCATTAACTCATTCTATTCTTTTATTCCACGATTGAGGAAGGAGTTTTTTTTAATGTTTGTTTTGTGCCCTCTATGTTTTATTTTGAACTGATGGTCCTTCCGCCCAATGTAATTTGGTTTGTCTATTCTTTCTGAGAGCTCCTCCCACCCCTTCTCTTTATTTACTATCTTGAACATCCCACATAGCCTGTTCAGCTTCCTTCTGAGTCGGAGCGGTGTCCATCCTAGTGTCTCTAACATTTCTGTCACACTATCTGTCCTGTTATGTCTTCCTAGAGCGTACCTAGCTGCCTTTCTCTGTACTTTCTCAAGCTTATTTATATGCACCTTTACCATAGGGTCCCATACTGTTGTATGGGACCCTATTAGGAGGTCATTTGGTGTAATTTTCAGAATAATTCAGGGGTCAAAGGAGAATCATGGTAGGAGAAATAAAAAGAAGCTAAGCTACAACAGTGAATCCGATCACGTGAAAACGATCAGACGGAGGGAAGCTAGAGCCTAACTTTTGCGATCGAATGGGAACATTCCTTTTCATAAGGTTGCCACGTGTCTCTGCAAGCAAGCGACTGGTTCCTGTTTTGCTACGCCATTTACTAGTCAAAGACTGGAGAGAGAACAGCCAAAAGAACAATGGGAACTTAGATTGAGAGGCGTTGCTAGGATCCTTTGGCAAGAAGAGAAAATGATGTAACTGTCATTTCAGTTTGTGCCTACTCTATGAAGGTTATGTTCCTCCAAAACGTAAATTTCAATACAGACTATCAAAAACTGTTCGAATTTTACTAGATATCTAAAAAAACCTACTCTTCTCAAAGAATCTTATAAAATGCCTTTAATAAACACAGAAGTAAATCATGACTTATGCTCTAAAATATTTTATTTTGTCCGCAGAACTGGTGGTTTACTTCCATTAAATTACGTAACCTGGTCTAGCAGTAACTTTTAAAACATCTTCTAAACAAAAAAAAGGAGGGATGGACATTAATAACATTCATTTCATTAATTTGTCAAAAATTATACATGGTTACTCAATTTTATCGGAGGTAATCAATTTTGCCTTGGCAGTAAGAGCGAGTTAAACGAAATGAAAAATTAATGACATTGATGTAGCTTTCATTGCGTGCAAGTAGCATTAATGAGTTTCGAATGTACGTTTTTTTGGATGAATAGGAGACTTTTCCTTTCAGGTGGGCGAAATTATATTCGATAATTCAATAAAATGGTCAATAATATATTTAAGGCATTACGTACTAATGTGAGAGACATGATGATAAGAATTTTGATTCAGCTGATTGATTCTTTGCTCATCTTCAATCAATATAAACGGAGGTTGACAGTCAAATTGTACAAGTCATCATGTTGATTTAACTCTTTTATTAAGGGAATTTAATTAACAAATTGATTACCTCTGGTACAGAATATTCATCGGAAATTAATGTTTTCATCAAATGGAAGGATTTTGAAATGCACTTACGAAAAGTTGGACATATCTTCAGTATTTGGCCCCTATCTGCGGTCATGGTAGATGAATGCAGGGAGTAAGCACTGGCATACATCTTTTTAAAAAACAAAATATCTTCTCTATCCGTATTACAATGAACCATTTTTAAAGGTGAGCATACATTATAACACCCTGATACGAAATCGTTTTCTCCCGCATATTTAATTTTCTGGTTTTATCACAGTCCATTTCATATCCTGATCTTGGCTTTTCCTCCTTCAAACCTAGATTTAACTTAAGGAAAATTAGCACAAGAATAGAAGGAATGATAAATTAGTACCGTATGTAACACCAATTTGCATTTACAAAAAACTGGGTAGAGAGAGAAAAAATGTATGCTTGAGAGTACTGACCGAAAAAATTATACACATAAACAACACATAATGCATGTACAAGTATGTAGCATAGACTTAGAAAAGCCTTTCAACGACGTCGAACGGATCAAGATATTCAAGATACTAAAATTACTCGGAATTGGTGATAACGGTAGAAGAATTGTTAATAAACTCTATCATGTCCATTTATTGCAAATAAATCGGCAAAAGAATCGGCAAGAAAAATCTGAATTCTTTGGATCAATTAAGTCGAGAATATAATATGATCTGTAACAAGAAGAAAACTGGCCATGCACACACAAAAGGCAGAGTGAAAAAAATTCAAGGAGTGAAACTAGGTGAAATGGAATCCTTCTTCTACTTGGGATTCGTGTGGAGAATGATACTCTATGGATCAGAAACGTGGAACATTGTTAGGTGATTCCGCGGAAAACAGTCGCGTTTGAAGCATGGCGTTGAAGAGAAGAATGCTGAAGAAGTCAAAATGGACAAATTAATTGAGGAACTTGGAAGTTTATAGAAGAATAAGAACAGAAAAGGAGCGCACGGAAAGAATTCAACGGCAAAGAAGAATAAACAGGTGAAGAATACACATATTGAGGCATGTTAGATCGGTGAGACGCATTATACACGTAGACGGGAAAATTGAAGGAAAAATTCCATCTGAAAGACCACAACAGGTAGGTAGGAGAAATGAAGGACGCAAACAGAGACTGTAAGGGAGTGAGGGAAACGAAACTGAATTAATGAGTAGAGAGCTGCAGAAAACCAATCTTTATATTAAAATACTGACGATGATGATGGAAAAACAGTTTCCACCATTCATCTTACAGGGGTCCAATACTATCTTTGACATCCCTGCTGGGCGTCTCTGCCAAGAACCCGAACCTGGTAACGCCCTTCGAAGCGACACATTAGAACCGCATTACATTTAATATAGTGAGCACACGTTTCTTTCGGACAGTTCGTGTCCAACTCCTATAACGCTCGGGAGCCCGTTGCAACTGGTCCTAAGTGCTTAGAAGTAGTCTCCATTAGGCCCGTCCCCGCTCGCACTTCCCAATGTGCACCTCAGCCGTTTACGTGATCACGGCCGCGGAAGCCGATTCACTTTCGGTGAGATGACCAAAGGGGAAGAGGAGTATTGGCGGCGCGGCGTCATCAACAATGCATCCATTTGCGCCAATCGGGACCGAGAGGTGACCGCCCGCCCGAGTGAATCAAGAGATTCCGTAGGGCGATCCTATTTGCGGGGGCGAGGGGACTGAGCACCCCGTCCATCGCAGGCACCTCTCCTCCCTACACGGGAGTGGTTTACCATTGGGCCGCCCTATATTTCCGACCTTTCCGCCCACCACCTGCTTCACTTGGTCGCCCCAAGGATCAGGGCCTGGCCCAAACCCCGCGGAACCCTGATCCACCGTCCAACCCGCCAACTCCTCTCGCTCTCGGCTGCCAGACTAATGCCCGGCTTTTAACCTTTTGACCGTCCTCGTCGGCAGAATCCCCCCTCCTCCCTCGGCCCCTCCCGCTTTCCGCCTTCCCTCTTCCCCCTCTTCCCTCCCTCCTTGCCGGCCTTTCCGCCTCCATGCCCTCGGGGACGAGGGGAGGGCGTTCGGTTTCCTCGCGAGGGGTGAGCCCGGTAACCCTTTCAGGAATCTCCTCTCTTGCTGGGGGATGGGGTAGAAGGCACTTGGCGAACCGCTGGTGCGTGACGGATCCCTGGACGGGCCTAAGGGATCCCGGTGCGCACTTAATGTAGCAACACAATCTAAGAAATGAGCAGAATAGGGAACCTAAGAATTAGGAGACTTGGTGCCATCCACAATTGAGCTGAATTATTTTCACGCCGCTTTTTAACATCAACGGCTAACTTTCGGTCTGATTATTCAATAAATTCTTGTTAATTTAGACCGGCTCACATTAGATAACATAAAAACGCGGTTTAGACTCGTCGCTACCTCAAGTTGTCCCATAATTAAAAATAACTGAAATTTTTCTTCCATTTTCCATCAGGCAGTAGTTTCTTTTTCTTCTCTTGCGTCAGACAAAAGAAATTCTCTCTTATCTGTTGAGGACTATGTCGAACATAATCCGAAAATGTAAAATAGTACTTCTCTTTGAGCTTAAAAGGAATTTCGAATAATTAATGAAAAATTTTCCGGTTTTTTCCTTTTTTTAAAAGTTTTTTCCATTAGTGATATTATTGTGATTTTTATGTATGATTTTGGATTAGGAGACGCTCTATAGTGACGTTTCATAATGAGTCGTAATTGCGCTTAATTTAAAAACTGAGGAAAAAGATTCTCTCTCGTGATTGGACTAATTAGCTCGGCTCAGAATTTGAATATCTTTATGCTTTGTGTTTTACGTTTAGTTCTTGAGATTCAACCTGAAGTCACCCCTTTCTATGTATGTGCTTCACTTCCAATGAAATTGCTTTTCTTACAGGACTTGTGGTCAATGACAACCAGCAGCAAAACTTCCTCCTACTACTACACATTTCTCATATTCACCCCTCGAATGAAACATTTCACAACCCTTATTTTGATCGTGATTCCGAATAACGTTCTCTGCCTAATATATCACTGAGATTCTCATTGTACTAACAACCCCTAAGGGATCGTGAGTCAGCCCCTAGTTATGTTATCATATCCTTTCTTCGTGATTTCATGTTTACTAAAACCTAGAAAGTTAGCATTCCATTGTAAGTGTGTCTATCATCTCTGATCTCATTTAACCGGTAGATTTCTATTAATAATAATCTATATTTTAATCACATCTGCTGTAATTCACAAACCTTATCTTTCTCAGGTTTACATTATCCAATCTTTTAGGCTGATTTTCGATTAATGTACACTTTTTGTAATAAAATTAATTCCTATATTAGTACCATGCAACACTTATACGAGGTCTGTAAATAAAGAAATGAGACTGATTAATTTTTTTTTTTTACAGTGGATCACAATTTTATTTTGCAACCCTCAAAATAACTACCTTCTGAAACCACACAGCGCTGTAGGTGGTTCTTCCAGTCCTCACGGCTGGAAGTCCGATACTGAAATAGTCTTCAGCTAGTCGGTTACAGCCGTTTGAATGTTTACCACTGTCCAAAATGATTTCTTGTGAGGTGACTTTTTGACCTCGGGAAGAGAAAAAAGTCACAAGGACTCAAGTCAGGCGAATAAGGAGACTGATGAGCCACAGGAATGTTTTTACTGACCAAATACTCGTTTATTGAAATTGCTTTGCGGCAAGGAGCATTATCGTGATGAAACACCCAGTTTTCTTGATATTTATCTGATAAAACTGATAACACCTGATAGCACTTCGAAATTGATGTCACTCATTTTTACAGCACAATAGAAATGCCTTTTCCACAAAAAAATCGCTACGGACAACCAAAAGACTTGAGCGAGTTCAAACCCGTACTTAAGGTGGATCACATGTTTTATGCCACCCCTTCTAGCCCAGCGCATCCAGTGTTGCCAGATCGAACGCTCCGCGCCAGTCCCTTTACTTTATTTACAGAACTCGTATAAAACTAGTTTTAATATGGACGTGGAAATCTATAATGATCTTAAGATCTTTCTGGCTAAATATCAATACCGAAATATCCACAAAAATATAAGGCAACACGCCTAATTTAGGTCTTTAGACTCCCCTTTAGATATTTTTTAGTAACTGATAGGAAATCAATTTCTCTCTTATCCAAAAGATTTACAATAAAAGTACTTGTTTGTCTAATAAAGTGCTTATCAGTTGCGGAATTACATAGAACTTCATTCTTGAAAGCAAAAATGTTTGCAATCTTCGCACCAAATATGCTTGAAACTTGAAAGCCTCATTGTTAGCTCTCCCAAAGATGACATACCGTCCCACTTGTTCCTTGATAAAAGCAAGGGTGGAAATAATTGCATCATAATGTCATTATTTATGAGCCTCGAGCGGCTCTTCCATGTTACACGAGCAGCAGCGCCCTTGTCCACATTCCTCGGTCCATTGGATAATAATGGAGACTACGCCGCTCATTCTACTGCTCATCCCCTTCTCATGAATTTGCGGAGCGTCCTCCGATATGGAATCCCATTCAACATGCCCTCTATGCATCTAATTGATAAATTTATGATTATGAAGGCTCCGCTCGCACAAAAAGCCACACTTAAAATATTAGTGACTCCGAATTCGATGATTTTATTTGTTTTGAAATTCCATGTTTCTTTGTGAGAGTGAAAACGATTTTTTTGAGCAGGAAATGGGTATAAATTTCGGTTTAACGTGATAACATCAAAGGAAGTTACGTTAGTGTTTAACGGCCGGTGTCACACACGGATTTTGTTCTTCTTTTACTGAAGCAAAGGGATATCCCAAAGTATGCTCAAAATATAATATCTTCATATTGATGTAATAACTCGTAAATATAAATCATCGAATTGTGAATGCATACATACAATCTAGACCATAAACCTAATTAATTATCATTCTTTATGTCTCCATAACGTTCTTTTGAAAATTCTCGAGTCTCAAATGTCGTTGGATACTTAAAATTGACATCCTGGTGGGTATGCTACGTCGCATTTTATTTATGTACCACCAAATGCATATACCTCAGGATAAATAAGGAGGGGGGGGGGCATAACCTGGCCAGCCCGTCAGCATCTTCCCTAGCCTGCATGAAAAGATCAGAGAAAACTATCGAAAATGGAAGGCATGTATGAAAGAACTTATTTGGGCAGTATTTAGTCTAAATGTATGCATATTGGTGGTGAAAAAATAATCAAGATATTTTAGAAAGTATATTTAACAAGTTGAGAGAATTCAATATCGGTGTGGCAGTAGGGTGGGTTTTCGCTCACCGGGACGGTGTATGTGTGCCCGTATGGGCCGACAATGAAGGCTTGGGACGATCTGTAAAGGATTTCGTTCGATGTTTAAATTCGTTATTAAGGAAATTGATGGATTGTTCTACATTTTATATCATGGAGGAATAAAAATGGAAAAAAAATGAAAAAATTAAAAACACATAGTAAAAAATATAATAGAAAATAATAATACGTACTGAGAAACAAAACAAGTCTCCAGGTCTCCTTTATTAATTTTTTAGTTTTTTTTTATTTTTTTTAATTTTCACAATTTTTTCATGCCCACAATAAAATTAAATAGAGCAATCAAATGAGTATTGCATGATTTACTTCAACTACATAAAATATATTTAAGAGGATGTACGGGGCGTGTATACTATATACGATACTATATACTGTATACGATGTTGTATATAGACGCCTCTGCCGATCGGTAGTACATTTATATTTGTCCTTTCACGATATAGTACGAATAAAATGTAGGTTTTCGACCGCCTATAATGACTATTAATCTGCTTATCATGAAAACTTTCTCCAGTTTGCCATAACTGATATCCTTATACTTAATATTATATTTAATAACTAATATTTTATGAATATTGACCACCAACCAGTATTTTAAAAATCCTACTATCTCTCTTACTATGGCGCGCTTGCACAACATTTTCAGCTTCGTCACGGAATTCAACCTCCTACTACCGTTCAGTATTACCTTTATTCACTTTATCTGCAGTTTTAGGATTTTCTCCAGTAACCTCAACACTTAACTTACCTATCAGCGTTTGTCTTCATCTATATACTTTTTCCATTCTCTCGCCGAAATTACATTACAAGACCCGCCAATCCTCACTCATCCTCTTACTGCCTAGGACCAGGTCTCACACTCAGAAAGAACCAAGTCCATTTTAAAGTATTTTCTAATTATTTATAGACGTTTGTACTTTGATTATCTGTTATAAATCCTTTTCTTCTTGAACTACTCCATTATTCATTTATTTTACATCCAATAATTTTTAAAACAAACTCCTGTAAAAACTCAGAATCACTTCTGTTTTTTTTCTTTTCTCTCAGAATGAGATTTACAATGCATTAAGTTATACTCTTATCTTTTTATTTTCCAGTACTTAAATTACCAATTTTTCTAGTACCCATTTTTATAACATTTAAATATATGTTTTACACTTAGAGCCGCATTAATTTCCAAATATATTCCCTGAGGTTTTCCCTCTTAAATATTAACGTTTTATTCGACTTCTTCTCTTTTCTTGTTGTCTTCCTTTTTTATTCATTGGCTTTACAATTACTTTTTGGAAATCACTAATATGATCCCTCTTTTCCAGTGGAATCTGATTTCTCAATTCTGTTCTCTCTCCATTCGAATTAGATTTTAATATTTTTCCGCTTGAAAAGTGTTTTCTTGAAGCTAATAAATCTACCTATTTAACCTGCATATAAAAAAATCTTAATGAAAAGAACATACAAACCTAATATCCATTTCATAAGTATTTATTTATGTTATCTAACTATCATTTTTTTTTAATTTTGTGACTCCTCGCCATTAAGATCCGCGCCTCATGAAATACCCATTAGTTTCACCTGTAACCAAGTTTTGGGTATTTTTTAACTGCCTTAACAGAAAAAGTTAAAGGACCTATTTTTGGATACACTTTAACTGCTGCATCTGGCGTATTTAGATACATCTCCGACATTTTAAATTCAGACTCAGTACCAAAATATTGCAACAATATTTAACATGAATATTTTTTTTCATTGTCGTGTTCGGTTTATATCATAACTTCAGAGCATGAGCAACTGTCATCAGCATTTTTGTCGGTACCGGCTAGGCTGCAGCAATTTTCGTACATTCATGGGTTAATATATACAACCCTGGGCGTGGATACGCACTTATGGTCGGATGATACACCCAGAGCCACTGGATGGATCATCTCATCGGCGAATCATTCGCCATATTTCCCCAGCGTGGTGTCGACGGCAGCTGCTTCTGGCAGAATCGGCCTTACGCTCTGCGGAACGCTACAACGCGCGTTAATGCGGTTCATTAAGCCTCTTGAAGCGACTGAGAGCGAGCACAATCCCGTGGTGTCCCAATAATGAATACAACTCGTGTTCTGTTTTCTCGAGTGGCGAGTTTCCAATGATTAACCCGTGCCATTATTGGGTATTCCCTGAAAATGTAAGCAAGCTGCTCCCTTTGCATACACAGTTCACTGTTTGATCGGAATTCCGTAAGTAACTTCCTCTCGATATAAGATTTGTGAAGAGATAGTGTGAATCCTCATACTGTATGTGTTTAAAAATCGTAGAAAACAAAGTAACAGTATTGGTATCCTGACACTTTTATTCCTACTCGTATTATTAGAATTTGTTCATTTTAAACATCATAAATGTTAATCTGTTTCGGTAAATTTCCTACTTCTCTCCGTCTATATATTATTGTCAACGTCTTTATTCACATTGGCATTTGTCAGTATTGGTCCCACCTACCTAAACCAATGTTTTCTGTCAAATCCTATTCCGTTCATTTTACTCCCTTCTTTACTTTATGAGGCCATCCGAAGCTCAGATATTTTGTTTGGAATAAGGTTAAAAATTATTCATTTGTGAGATGTAAATAGACTGGATTTATCCCCAACTCTTTGTTGAACTTTCCTGAACCGTTAATTATTGGATCAGCGTATTTGATATTCATAATTTTCTTGAACGCAACTTTGTCTCGGTTTAAAATTTTCTTTTCTCTTATTCCTAGGAGACATAGCCTGTTTGCTTCAATGACAATGTGGTTTCGTATACACATGTTAAACTGTTTATATAACCAGGATACTCTTCATCCGTCATTAAGAAGATTGGAATGATGAAAATTTACGTGCAAATGTCTTTAAAGTCGTTTTACTACTCAGTCCTGTGGTGAAAGGGAGAAACTTCTCATCAAGAAAAGTTCCTAGATATGAACTTAAATCACGGAACTTCAGTATTCCGGACCATAACCTAAACCGATGCTAAAGCAAATCGTATTTTTTTATATCAGATGGTGGGCAATAAGTGTAAAGATTTGAGGTATATTTAAAACTGACAGCGATCGTCTGCCCTGGAGTTCTTTTCTGTGATCAATAGAATGAATTTCCTTTTTTGCATTTAAAATTGAACATATATATTAAGTTATTTTTACAGAAATGATTCATTTAACAGATACATATGGATAGTTTAATTAACATATTGCACATTTAAATTGGCTGTGATGAATAATCCGTTTGACTCCATCGTGATCTTTCTGTCCTTCAACCCGAAATACGATATGCTTTAAAACGATCCTCCGTTTTCCTCATCTATTCCTAATTATCGCTAAATAATTGAATAATTCTCCACCGCCGTGATAAATCATCTTCATTTATGACCTGCACACGACTGTAATTTGGCATTTGTTATATTCGTATAAATTACAAGTCCATGCATAGCCTAAAGTTATTATTGTCACATTTCGTTGATCCACTACTCTAGTTACTAGAAAACATAGATTTGGATTACTATCAAGTTCGCAATCTTATTAATTGCCATCTGACTCGGATGAAGTATTTGCCTAAGGAGACAAGAAAGGCAAAGATGTAAATTTACGAAGTTGTTCTCGATCCAATTCTCCATCTTGTGATTTTGCTGATATTTTTATCTAAATTCATGCTGATCCTTATCAAACTGGCAAAAGAGAGTTTTCCAGGGGATGATAAAATTGATCAATCGTTAGAAACTAATTGTTTGATCAAAAAAATCAAAAGAAATTTGAGTGTCCATGAACTACCACCATTTTACTAATTCATTTCTTTTGTTGTAAACACTACCTGGGCATGATAAAGAAGGATTCCTTCCTTATTAGTATTTAAAGTCCAGTACATATGTGTCCAGCCTTAAATCTGGCTTTCCTTTACCAAATATGTTGTTGTTTAAATGATTGCTTCGGTATTTTAATAAAACATATGGATGGATTAATATTTTTCTCGTAGAATTAGAATTTGCATTTACTTTTGCGCTCAGATCGGATCACAGTTTTTTTAGTTAAGCTGCCAATCATTTGACTCTTTCCATTATTTTACCTTATCTCGTTATTGCTTCTTTTTCACTTATATTAGGTTTGTTTCCTCTGAAATCCATAGTTTTTTGTGCAGATGTGTCTAGTTTTACTTTTTTTGCTACTCTGTATAGCGCGTGCTACTCTTTGTAAAGATTCTTCACTGTCTGCATTTGAGATTTGATCGACTATGGAATTCTTTGAAAATGATTACTTCCCTCCCGCGTCGCAAGCTCTTCAGGACCAACGGCGAGGTCAAACAGATGCGGAATAACACTCCTGGTGAATTTTGAAGCTAAGAGTCTTCCATGCACCTCCGCTGATATTTGGAGCTGCTCTCCCGAAGTACGTATGTTCCGATGTGAGTGTGAAGGTCCGTTACTCCCCTTTGGTCCCAAGCTGCGCCACTGACGACTTAAACAAAAACCAGTCGCGATCGTAGAGAGACAAAGGGAGGCGTTGGGTACTCCGAGGGTAAACGGCCTGTGGATGACGCAGGGGGGAGGGGCCGCGCTATCTTCGCGTGACCGCAGCGCCATAGGGTGGGAAATTTGAGATATCGTGGGTGTCGGCGTTGATCTACGAAAGGAAGGTTTTTATTGCGAAATATAAAGAGCTCTGGCTCAAATATGAGGAATTTATTCTCCTAGGCAAATATTATAAAACTTTGTAAATTCCATTTTAAGGTTTTTATTATCTTATCTTGATTTCAACTATTCGGGCCCCCTTCATGTTACGAGAACCACTTCACACTCACAGGATATATACATACGCATATATATATGCATGTGTATGTATACATACTCGTGTGTGTGGTTATATATATATATATATATATATATATATATATATATATATATATATATATATATATATATATATATATGAAGAAGGCCTCAGAGAGGGCCGAAAGCTTAATTTTTCTAAAATGTGAGTGTCCCTTTACCAGTTATCCATTTTATTTTTGTGTTCTATCGAGTCATCCAAATGTTATATATAAATGTATTCATAGATAGACACACACAAATATGAACTAAAGTTTGTTCTTATCACATGAAGATTGCACTAAGTGTAAAAGCTTGGGCCGTGATAATGACAATCTTGTATGCGAATATCAAGAAGATGCATTATTTCTACCGCCATTGAGGTATTTTGTCCTTTCTGCCTCCCTCCCTTGGCCGAGCAGTGACTCAACGTCGTGTTCCTCCTTCCCCTTCGCTTTCCTTCCTACATCGTCGTCCTCAGACCTCCTTCCAAGTCCCAACGCACCGTTCCCTGGAAGGGTGAGAGGGGTGAACGCACAAAGGGAACGGGGGCGGAAGCATTGTAAAATGGGACCATGGCGAGACCGGCAAGGGAGGGACATTAAGGGTCCTATTAAGTGAACGATTGCTTTGCATTGTCGAACGAGATTTCGACCATTATGGGTAGTTTGTCGGCTTCCTCGCCCTTCTCTCCTCACCCTGCTCCCTTCACCCCCTCCCCCACGTCTCTCTTCCCCACTCCCCCTTTTAACCCATTTCCCTTCCGTTGCAGCGCACCGACCGGGAGGGAAGGGGAGCGAAAGGAGTAGGACCTAAATCAATTTATAACTTTCGCCTTCCCTCCCCTGATTTACTGGTGGAATTGAAGGCCCTCAAAGGAAGAGGCCCCTCCGGCCCCTTCGCCCTCCGGCCAATCGCACACGCACTCGTGCCCCACGGACGCACGGCCATTTGATGAAGTTGTCGCGAGCAAGGGAGCACATAAATTTTTTCTAGCAAACAGTATTTCCTTGGCGACCCCTCCTCCACCCATCCATCTCGTCCGCTCCCTTGCAAACTTTGGTTCTCAACACTCTTTCAAGTTTATATTAAGTGAGCTCAAGGACTTTCCAGAAAAGTTTCCCGGCGACTGTCTTTAGTGAATTGGCCGCGACCGCGCCGATATATTCGGGGAAATACGGAAGGCGGGTGTTCGCGTGGCGAAAGAAATCTCGCTCTAATTCCCTGTGTTTGAGCGATAGTTTTTGGAATTTTAAGGGAAAACCTTGCCTAGGATGTCAATAACTTTTAAAGGGAGCCTGTCTTGTAAATTATTTGTAAGCAATTAGATCGACACTAATGGTTGAGAATATTTATGTTGAAACGACTGTGAGGTGTGCCAGGTCGTTCATAATCTCTTAACTGTTCTTATAATCTCTTTTCTGTTCTGATACATAATGTATTAGTCTGGTAACGAATGTATTATATACTTATTGTTACTCACGGAATTTCTAATCTAATTTGAAGGCCATAACGTAGCATAATTTAAAATTTTCTGAAGGGATTTTATGCTAATAAAATCTAGCTAAAAATTGTCTTCACAAGGAAGATGATATTTTTTGTCTTAATTGGCTGTTCTTTGGTGTGTTAATTCATATCAGATGATGGCACTTAGTGATAAAATTGTGGTCGTCATTCCCAGTTCTTTCCTTACCTCTCCGTAAGCAAGCTATTGCACAGTGTCCAGTGGGGAACAGGAACGTCCTCAGCCTCCATATGCAATCTTCTTTGTTGCCAGCCAGCACCCCATTTCTCCAATATCTAACCAAACGCACCCGTCTCTTTCTTGTTCCACGCTGCATCGCACATTCCTTAGCGCCGAGGCTTACGCGTCCCTCTCCTCTCCACTGCCTCCTTCTTTCTCCCAAATGACTAGATTCAGCTGACCAAATAGTCTATTCTCATCTGTTGATACTGGTTTGTGGAAGCCGAATCTTGAAAGTAAACATTTTATTGACATTAGGTATTACTGTTTATTTGCTATTTTATTTTGATCGCACTTTCATTAATTTTCAATGTCATCTCCGGACGTCCTGTGGCGGTCTTTTTGACTAATAATACGAGCAGACTATTAAACTGTTAATGAAGAATGGAACCCTCAGTCGTTAACCGGAGGACTTGGCAAAAATTATAGAGATTTCCCTAGACACCTTTAGCAAGGGTTTGTTATTTTTATGGAAACCAGGGACAGCAAAAGGGTAACTATTGGGCTACCCGAAATAGGAGCTCTATTCATGTGATAATTCCACACGACTTAGGATTTTTCTCCACCAGCTTAGCTCTGCTTTGACGTGTTAAATCTTCAAGCTGAAAGTGATAGCAATGACGGTGAACCACCTGTGAATTGAGAATACAAAACGGAAGTAATAATTGTAAACGACATTCATTTCATAAGTAAATGACATGCTTAGAACATATCATCGGCAAAGGCAATTGATGTTTACATTTCCAATTGCCACCTCAATGTAAGAACATACATAAGAAGGTTTAGGCAGTTTTTTACCCATGGAGCTTTGCTGCACGTTGTCAAAAAGAGCCATCACGCTTGATCCATCTACATAACATATATATAATACCCTGCAAGCCATCGACAAAGTGTGTGGCAGAGGATTCTCAGCTAAGTAAATCGAATCTCCCCACCACCGAAACAAGACACATTTGACGGCAATCATCATATTCAATATGAAATCACCATCGGTTCCGACAAGTAAGCCTCGTCTCCGGAGAGAAGAATCAAACTGACATATTTTAATTTTTCGAGAGCTAAGAAACAACTCCATAGTGTTACGGTATAAATCTAAGGTATTCAGCCTTTTTTTACTTTAAAAATAATGTTATTCCTAAGTCTTGATTTCGTGCACAATGTTTATATTTCCCGTTGCAAGGGGAAAAGAGGAGAATTTATTGTTCATTGGTTCTTTGTTTGTTAACGGTGTTTTCAAAATTATGAAATTAGTGCCCATTTTGTTTACACTTAAAGGTTATGATGCAATTTACATTTAGGAAATAAGGACTCTGAAATTTGTTCATATGAAAGTGGTAATGGTTTCTGCTTTCCTGTGGTCAAATGATTTTCTTTGGCCGCTATAGTTTTCCATAAAACGTTTCCTACGTTTAAAAACGCCCAACCTTCCTTGCATGGTCGAAGAATCACCGTCTTAGGTTTACATAGCGAGGGCATGGTACTCATGAATTACTTCGAAGGTCGGTGAGACATTGACAATGAGTCGTTATTCATATTCTCCCATTCATGTCATCAGCTATTCAGTCACATAATCCTCATTACTCCCTTATTTTTCGACGGCATTACGCTGATTTAACCAATAAGGTCTTTTGGCAGTCGGTCGTATTTTGAGTATTTGGCGCGAGCGGCTACTGATTTGCGACACTGTGCGAAATTGGCCATCCATTGTGGGAAGTGGGACGACTTAGGGCGGGATGCGATTGTTTTTCGCGTTGCTGATGCTTGTTGTCCGCCCCCTGGTAGTGGTGCAGGAACTTTGGTGCCAGAGGTGGAACGTCCAAAAAGGGGGAAAATACTCACTGGGGACGATTCCCGCTGGAGACGACGCTGTGGCGCCACGACGGAAGGCGTGGCTGGTAGCGGAACTAGAGGACGGAAGAGGGGGCGTGCCAGGGGATTTTGGGGGTGGGGGTGGAGAGGGAATGGAAGGGGAAGGAGCTGGAGGAGGAAGGGGGTGATGCAGTCTTGAGGGTGGGATCCGCTTTCCATGTGAGGAGGAAAGTCTTTAGGCTGAGCCGAAAGGCAAGCTGAGGGATGTTTATGTAAAGACGCGATCGGTTGGAGGATGAGGCGATTAGAAGAAGGGTGAGACAAAAGGCTTTGTAGGAGATACCAAAGTAGTCTAGGATCCAATAGGTCAGTGTGGATGGTGATCGGCACATAATGTCTGTAAGCAGGAAAATGGGAGATGAGGTCAGGGGGCGATCGAAAGCGAGCGGAGAATCTTCTCGGCGCAGCAGGCGAGGCATTATGAGATCGTTACGTAAATCCCGCCAAACTGAATACACAAGACTGCAATTTCTCGAATAACTTTGAAGAAGCAATATCTTCAGGAATTTATTCTTTAATTATTCAATGTGGATTTTTTGGCCGAACCCCTTGCCTCTAAATATCCTCCCCAACCTAATACTATATAAAATAAATATGCCACATTGCCTTTTCTTTCATTCACCACTCTTTATTGATTTTACATTATTCTCTTGTTCTTTTAAGAATAAATATAATTTGGATGCTTATTTTCGAAAATTATAATCCAGTTTCCAATTACCGTGCCATCATGCTCAAAATTTGGGTCTGAACTTTACTTTTTCTATACCCTATTATGTGGGTCTCGGTATTTACCGGAGATCCCGGGTTCGATTCCCGGGAAAGCGTCTCTGGCCACCTGCACCCAGCCAAGATCCTGCTCCACCAAAGTTATGTGATTTTTCGGGTACGAGATCTTCCTAGGAAACCATGCACAGGGCAAGGACCGGCACAGGGAAAGGAACTGGTCCGCCTCCCATGATGTGTGAATTTCATACGCCGTCAGGCACAGAACTGGGTGAACTCCGCCATCACCTACCAAACCAACATTAGGGTTCATTACGATGTTTATGGTTTTTTATATTCTGATACTTATCGTTGATTACCAAATAAATGATTAACGGAAATCATTTGGTCGCTCGCTTAAGAGATGAAAATTTTGTGTATAATGAGTAGTATAGTTTTGTCTGGATATTCTAAAATTATTAGTTATTTTTCATTAACGGAAACAGAAGTATTGAGAGCATTACTATATTTTCAGAGTACAACCTGAAAAAGTGAATTGGTTGATTGAAACTTTTGGTTTTTTAAGAGACAATATATATATATATATATATATATATATATATATACACACACAGAAATATATTTTCACACATATATATATATATATATATATTTAAATACATACACACATATAAATATGTGTGTTTATGTATGTGTACATCAAACTATTCAATTGATATACATAAAAATATCAATGGAATATAAAAATAAATAAACATATATCAATGGAATAGAGTTAGTGACACATTGGGAAATATGCCCTCTCATTTCTATTTTCATGAATACTCTTGTGTTGAGCAAGTTGGAAAAGTAAAATAATTGCATCTTAGATAAAAAAACGTATTATTTATTAGTTGAAAAAGGCCCTTTTTCATGTGAAATATTTTTTCCTTGTTTGAAAAGAGAACATTTCATATTATTATAAGGTAATCTACCGGTTAAGGTAGGTTTATGGATGGACTCAACTACCAACTAAATATTTCGTGACTCCTAACAAAACACAATGAAGTTACCTACTCTATATCAGGCCCCTCTTCATCTCCGCGTATTTCGTTCCTCCCTTCATACCGTCCAACATCCCTATCCTGTTCCTGCCCTTTCCTCGTTTGCCTAACATTATCCTCTCTATTACTATCTTCTTCGACGTCCCACTGCCGCTCAATACGCCTTTCATTCATTTTTCCTGGCTCCATATGTTTTCTCCCAACAAAACCCTCTCTTCACCCACCATCTCCAATACTTCCTCAGTTGTTTTCCTTTCGGTCCATTTCACCTTTTCCATTCTTCTCCACACCCATATTTCAAACGCCTCCAATCTACGTCTATCCTCGTACATAGCTACGCTTCATATCAGAGTCTTTACGAGTATTTTCTTAACCTCCCTACTCAACTCCCTCCTCCTTAAAAAACCTCCTTACCTAGCGCAATTCTTCTCCTTACTAGTACTTTGAACGTGTTGGTCCAGAACACTTCCGAGATACGTAAACTGTTCTACCTACTCTATTTTTTCCCCAACTATTTTAACGTTTAGCTTAGCCTTCTTCTTCCTGGAAAATCGCATAACCTTTGTTTTATTAATATTGATTCTCATCCCATATCTAGCGCACTGAACCTCCAATTCACTCAGCAATGCTTGCAACCCCTTGGCTGACTGAGCAACTAATGCTTGGTCATCAGCAAACCTAACCGATTTTACGAATTCCCCTCCGACTTTCATTCCTACCTCCAGTTCTTCCAATGCCTCTTTAATTATTTCCTCCACATATACGTTGAACAGTACCGGTGACAATGGACAACCCTGCCTTACATCTCTTCCTAACACTGCCCATCCGGACTCTCCGTTCCCCACTCGCACCTGAGCAGTCTGAGGCATGTACAGGTTGCGGATCAGCCTCCTGTCCCTCTAATCCATTCCTATTTTCTGCAATACACGCATTAAATTTTCCCAATTCACTATCAAACGCTTTTTCGAAATCTACAAAACAGGCAAATACGTCCTGATTGTATTCTACATTCCTCTCAATTAATGATCTCATAACTGCAATGGCATCACCCGTGCCTCTTCCCTTCCTAAAGCCAAACTGATCATCCCCTAAGTAATCATTTGCCTTACTCTCTATCCTTTTGTTGATGATCCTGAGAATAACTTTAGCTGCGTTGGATATCAAACTTACTGTTCTGTAATCCTCACATGATCTTGCCCTAACCTTTTTTGGAATAGGTACTAACACTGATCTCACATTGTCTTGCGGCCAGATTTCTTCCTCATAGGTACTACGAATAAGTCCATATAGAGTCTTCTTCCCACAATTTCCTAAACATTTCAACAGTTCCACAAGAATGTTGTGTACCCCCTGTAGGTATATATGTAAAATGCCAGGTGACTCAGAAAGGTATCAGAATATAATCTGGTTAGGCACATGTTTAGGAACAGTGTGATAAAATCCCACAGCTTCCCGGGAGCCGATGCGGACTCTGACCACAATTTAATGTTTCATGTATTTAAGTAAATTCTATAAGAGTATATCTTAAGTACTTTTCGCGTACTTTCCTATTTATTCCTAAATAAGGTTTAGCTTCATGAATCACACCATAAGGGTATTCCTTTTCCATGAGGATAAATAAACTATTTTGTATGGCGTTAGGCCGAATAACCATCATTTGAGGTACCTCGGTCCAAAATATTGCCGGTCGATCTCTTAAAAAAACCGACAAAAAGTTAATTTTATCGATACGATGCTTACAAGGCTGAGTTATGGATTTTAATATCAGAAACTATGGGTAAAGCTTACCCATAGAAAAACTATTCAGGGAGTTTGAATTCTTTTCGGAAGTTTTCGCCGTTGTATGTATCCTATCCTTTCCCGATGTGTACAATTCTATGGCATGTAGGCATCACCAGAATATTAAAGATATAGGTACTAGGAGTACTATATTCAAATGGGCCCTTTTACTTCTGGCAATGCGTATTAGCAGCATTCCATAAGGTTACCATTTTTATTACGAATCCCTTAAATAAACACTTCCCCATTCATAATAGTGCCTCTCACTCTGCTCCTCTAAAAAAATAAATTATAGATGGAAATGAAATGTAAGCTGCAATCAATTATGCTCTATGGTTGTTGAAAAGGCCATTTCATTACTTAATTGAAGGAACATTTGGTCTTAATTTCGTTTCGAGTCCCGCCATACAGTGAGGAGGCAATTGTCTATGTCGATTTTATTTAAGCCAGAGTAGTAATACTCCTCTCTATTTTTCCTTAATTGCTGATGCTCAAATATTTAATCTCCATGGAAGTCTTAAGTAAACAGTAAACGTTTTTCGTTACCTATTTATGTTAATACAATTTGAATTTGTTTACAACTTTAACAAAGTAACGACATGAAAAACGGACATGGATGTAGATAAATTACCTTTTAGATATCATTTTTATTTATTATCACTCTTTTCCGAAGATTGAATGCCTGCAGGCCTATGCTATTCCCTATTTGTGAATGCGTGTATTGTTTTACTACTCGATATTTCTTCCGTTCACTCTCCATTATGCTATGACAACCCCTAGAGCTGTGCCGGCTTCTGGCAGGGCCTCTCGTGCCAGATTTTCGGAGGGTAGGAGCCAAATGAAAGGTAGGCCTTGCAGCGTCTGTTTCTCAGTGAGGTGGCCGGAAAGACATCTGATCCCATTGGAGTGGTCATTTGAGAGTTGATGTCACGTTAAAAACAGAATAGAGGAATACAAGCTGAAGCCATTTATATAATATATCCCAAGATTGTTATCATGAAAGCTATTGATAGAGCGTCACATTCCCTTTGCTTCGAAAAACGACCCTCGAGTTCGATCTACGGAGAGAGGACACTTCTTCTTTGGGAGATGGCATAAGAGGTACATTTGCGATCGCTTAGCTGCGTGTTTTGGGAAAATCCACGTAGCCATATGGATTCGGCGAACTTAAGAATTGCCAACATAGAGCTCTACCCTCCTTGTGAAAAACCTCACCCACCCCGCCGTCGATCTTAGATCGTAACTCCTGCACCATCCTCTTCAATGCGGAGATACGCGTCGTAAGAGTCGCGTATTTGCCGGCGTTTTTGTGACTGGAAACAGGAGGCCTACACAAAGGGGCTCTACGAGTATCTCATGTTATTTAGCTCAAAAAATAAAAGCTAGTAATCTTTAACAAAACTCTAGAACTTCCGGGAACTTGTCACCTGCTGTTTTCCTATGAAATTTAATTTTTGGAGATATCATATACTTGTCTATGAGGGTAAACTGGTGAAACATAATATTTGTGACTATTTTTTAGTTTTAATAACAGCAATCCCAAAAAGAAACTTACACGATAAATTCACTTAAGTATTATGTAATGCATGAAGTATAATATTCACTCCCTCAAACAGTAAAAATTCTACACACAAGGTAACTGAGACTGTTAAGAATTAACACCCTAATAAAACAAAAAAATACGTAACACTCATCGCTACAGTTACAATACAACAATCACTTATTCACAGCAACTATTTTTCGGAACCGGGGTAGAGGAGCACGTAGATAGCATTTAGCTGGTGGGAAGGACAGGTGTTAAATGGAGATTGCTCAGACACGCTCTTTCACTTCAGCAACTCCTCAGAGAATGTAGTCCAAGTTGGTCCAATAGGAATCCTTTGGAGGAGTTTTAGGGCAATCCGCTCTGACTGCTGGCATCTCACTTATTTGAGAGTAACGCTTGTTTGTAATGCTTCAACTTGTGTGCTTGCTTTGGTAATTGTTGAGGCGCTGGATGGCTGGTTGCTAGAGCTGGAAAACGGGTAGTCTTCAGAACGCAGGAGATTTCAGGTGGCAAGGAACGCAACAGCCAAAGAAGTGTGGTCTTTTAGAAGCATGAAGATGGACCAAATTTTTCTGATGGAGCGAATTTAGGGTGTCCATAGCTTAGGTTGGTGGTAGTATGGTGGCTTCGAGTCAGCTCAAGTTGTCAGAGTCATGAAAAACGGGTAACATATTTAGGATTTCGTGGGACTCCTCAATGTCTGGTGCCATCAAGCCATTATCTCATTTCATTTGAATTCTTGCCGAAGAAGTACACGCAATATATTAATTATCTACCGTATGTTATAGGATTGGTGTGTAATTATTGTGGAACAGGATGGGAAGGAAAATGAGTGTAAAATTGAAAGACGTGATGTGATGTTGATGTGTTTGTAACATGGATATTTAAACAATCTGAGGTCAAAATATTGCCGATCGTGAAGATGAGAAGTCACTCAACTGGTGCTTTCTTCGCTGGAGTCGCGTTATTTTAAAATTATTTTTCTCTTTCTAAATGTATTTGCGTACTTCTGTTAAGTTTGAAATGGTATGTTTCAAACCGTTCCTCTTTTCTACATTCGTAGCTACTCCATAAATCTATGTGAGTTCTCGCAAATGCTCGAGTATCTTTGACCATTGTTAGAAAAAATAATCTCCTATTCAAAGAAGATTTGTCTCAGAATGCTACGGAATCGAGTTCGTTTGCCATTTTTTCTCAGCCGAAATAATTTTCGCGTTGATAAAGTCATTTGTGGACCCGGAGATTTTTAATAGTTTGTCGTAGAGACATTTCACCGTAGAGTCCAGGTCTTAAAATCTATCCAATTTCTTGGCTTCGACTTCGTTTGCAATTCTCCGTCCTTGATGTGACCTCCACACTTAGTTAGAAGGCGCAAATTTGTCTGTTTATCAAGGAGTGGTGTGGGTACTTTTGAGACGGCCGTTCATGCATCTATAAAGATAAGACTATAACATTCTGGGTTTTGTATGCAATGCGACATAACTGAGCATGAATACTCGATGGAGACTTGAGTAATAATATTCATTAAATCTCATGGCTTCTCTACAGACATAGGCCAAAAAGTCTTCCATGTCCAGTCAGCAATTTGTGTAAACAATTAATTAAATCTATTTTTTAATCAATGTTTCTTACAGAGTGCATAGTGATATCTACATTTTTTAGTTCTTCCTCTTTATGTCGGTTATTAATTTTTAAAAATTTACTTTAAATATATTTAATAATTTTATTATTAACCTACTGAAATGTGAACATTCGAGGCACATTTAAAATGTTTATGTCATGGATAATTGACTATTAATAGGAGAAAAATGCCGTAGCATGAGTATATCGACATATATTGCAGTCATCTCCATAAAAACATCCAAATACGAAAGTTAAAATGCGCAGCAGCTCTTTATAATTTCATAGTGGTGCCTTCTTATTGATTTATTAAATTTTTTAGTGAATTTACATCTCATTAATGATATACTTATGGAGCCGGTATCGTCAAATTATAGGGATAGGAACATCGAAAAAATTTAATACACGTATTTTATTTTGTAATTAACCTTGGAAAACCTGGTTTCCTGATTAAAATCGACTTCTGTGCTTGCAGAAAAATGTAATGTTTGGATTAATAATTGCATTCTTGATGAATGTTGGTTATTCGCAAATTATTATTGAATGTGAATAAATATTTGCTTAACAAGGCATACAAGCATATAAGTTGGTTTTGATTATTCACAGTGGATCTTTAGGGAATAAAGAATCTGAGGACAAACTAACCGTCATCATCGAAGATCATTTGACGTAAAAGCGGTAATCCCACTATTTGGAAACAATCCATTTACGTTGTAAAAGTCTGGAAATCTCTGGCCATCATTTTACACAAACTACAACTGTATGAATTTAAAAAAGTTTACATGTACATAATGTGGACAGTTGATACCTGTTATAGAATCACCTCCTGCCACACCGAACAAGATGCCTTGCACGCTGCCATGCATTTGAGATAAATATATTTAGGTATTTCCAATGGGACCATGGTGAACCTTCTCCACTACCCTCGCCATCCTAACTTTCCTCCAACCCCGGCAATCCTTAACCCCCCTTTTATTCCCGTCCTCCATATATTGGATCTGTACGACGTTTGCCGTTTGCTCGGTCGTAAATTTACCGCCCTCTCTCTCTATTCCTCCATTTTGTTGGGTTGGGAGGAGCATCGTCGCACTTAATCCCCGTTACTCGGAAGCAGCCGTCTCGACGCAAGGGTTTCTGTGTGTGTGCGCGCCCTCTCCCTCTCGACAATGTTCGGGAGAGGGAGGGAGCGATACATATTCCGTAGTGTGACTCCCGTTATTCCCGGATCTCTCATCCCGGTCGCCTTCCTAACAAATAAATGCCGGCCATACATTTGCATCGCCCCTGCGGGACCGAAGGGCCCTTTTCCCACCCACCGCGAGGCAGGGGTCTCCGCGCGCCAGGGATTAGTGGAGCACATATTGAAGTGTCGAAGGGAAACAGCGAGCGGGCTGAGCAAACAGAAGATGAGAGGAGTATTTTGTCTCCGACGTACTTGATTCCGCAGTCCCACACACAACATGGGAAAGGCAGCATGGAGGCAAACCGAGCCGGGTTGGCCTTCCGAAATGGAGTTAACCCAATTTTCTTTATATTTCGCGAGGGTGGAAATTGTGACCAAGTATGCTCAGTAGACTCTGTTTTTTCTTTTCATTTCATTCTAAGGCATAAGGAGTGTAAATATCATCGATCCGTCAACCCTTTTCTGTTATATTCCACTGTTTCAGCTGGAATGTTGGCTCGCAGTAGTGTTGTCAGACGTCTGGATCGAAGGAAAAATATGATAATCCTCACTAAATAAATAAAATTGGTATTTTTTCCCTATATATTTAGTGATCATGAATGTTCACGAAGTAGATCCTCAAGCCATGAAATTCTTGATAATCCTTGCTTTTTTTAAAATTGGGATTTCATCATAATTTGCTTTGGTTAACGTTTGTGCGATTTTTTTGGTGCATGGAAATGATACTGATTCATCAGTGAATATGTAGAGACTGTCAAACCCAATTCATATCATCCCTTTGTTTGTAAGCCATTCCGCAGATAAATTTACTTCTGTCATCCTCAATTCTTTGCATCAATTTCTTATCTTTTCTGTTCATTAGACGGCAATTCGCCTTACGTCACTCCTTATTCGGCCCTTGCCTTTATTGTTTGTAGAGGGCGCCTTCCATCCATTTTTCCACTTCTGTGGCGATTTAAAGAAACTACGTGTTTTGTATGGTATTTTTCTGCCTACTTCTTCTCCTCAGTTTGGTGCTTCATTTTTTTTTGCCAAAGATGCTGTTCAAATGCATTTCACATTTCCTGCTTCGATTATGAGCTCACCAGATGCCATCTTCTTGTTGTACGGGTATATAGAAACATGAAAGTCGTGGTCACGATGGTACTTCCAAGAAATAATTAATGGCTGTATTCACAAATGATTACTCTGGAGAGTGCTTATAGATGTTTAGTTTAATACATGATTTGTCCAAAATAAATGTAGAATGATTCTTTTCCATCATTGTGAACGGCTGGAGTGGAACGATTTGTGGCGGGATAGGTGGTGGGAGGCCTCGGAAAAGCAAAACGACTCGGGTCAGTTTTCTGTGGGCTGTTATAGTGTGCTAATCACTACAAAACCGGAACCCTGTTCGAGAGTTACGTCACGTATCCACGGTGGGGCAACGATACGCGATAAAATTTGGAGCTAAGCTCAGGAAGTTGGGTTCGGGATACAGCAATGTCCCGAGAAATAGTTTTGCTCAAGCACAAGATGTTCCGGGAGGGTAGAGAGGAAGTTGACGATGAGGAATACGCTGGAAATCCATCAACAACACAATGGGATGAAAATGTATAAAAATTAGACACATGCTCTATTCTGACTGGCCCCCAAGTGTCAGGATGTTAACAAAAGAGTGAAATATTCAGAAGTACTGTCAGAAGACTGTACTGTATACTGTCAGAAGACTGCTTGTGTAAAAATGTTCCCTTGACCTTCTTGGACCACGGTGAAAGTAACCAGAATATTTTTAGATGTGTGGTTACTGATGAGGAGATATGGGTCTTTGAGTGCGACCCATGTATAACCCCTTTGAGTACCACATTGAGCCACTGGATTATGCCAAAGAGGCGTAATACATTCGTTTTACAAATTACAAATATTATCATGTTAGTAACCACTCCATAATAAGCTCATAATCGATGCAGGAAATGTGAAATGCATTTTGAACATCCTGAACATCAAACGTCCTGATATAGAATACAATCAGGACGTTTTTGCCTGTTTTGTAGATTTCGAAAAAGCGTTTGATAGAGTGAATTGGGAAAAATTAATGCGTGTATTGCAGAAAATAGGAATGGGTTGGAGGGACAGGAGACTGATCCGCAACCTGTATATGTCTCAGACTGCTCAGGTGCGAGTGGGGAACGGAGAATCCGGATGGGTAGTGTTAGGAAGAGGTATAAGGCAGGGTTGCCCATTGTCACCGGTACTGTTCAACGTATATGTAGAGGAAATGATTAAAGAGGCATGGGAAGAACTGGAGGTAGGAATGAAAGTCGGAGGGGAATTCGTAAAATCGGTTAGGTTTGCTGATGACCAAGCATTAGTTGCTCAGTCAGCCAAGGGGTTGCAAGCATTGCTGAGTGAATTGGAGGTTCAGTGCGATAAATATGGGATGAGAATAAATAGTAATAAAACAAAGGTTATGCGATTTTCCAGAAAGAAAAAGGCTAAGCTAAATATTAAAATAGGCGGGGAAAAAATAGAGCTGGTAGAACAGTTTACGTTTCTCGGAAGTGTTTTGGACAAATACGGTCAAAGTGGTAGGGACGTAAGGAGAAGAATTGCGCTAGGCAAGGAGGCTTTCTCAAGGAGGAGGGAGTTGATGACGGGGACGTTGAATAGGGATGTTAAGACAAGACTCGTAAAAACTCTGATACTATATGGAGCGTAGCTATGTATGGTGCGGAAACGTGGTCACTGAAGCAGGAGGATAGACGTAGATTGGAGGCTTTTAAAATGTGGGTGTGGAAAAGAATGGAGAAGGTGAAATGGACCGAAAGGAAAACAAATGAGGAAGTACTAGAAATGGTGGGGGAGGAGAGGGGTTTGTTGAGAGAAATCCTATGGAGGCAGGAGAAATGGATGAAAGGCCTATTGAGTGGTAGTGGAATGTTGAAGAAGGTAATAGAGGGGAGAATGTTAGGCAAGCGAGGAAAGGGTAGGAACAGGATAGGGATGTTGGATGGGATGAAGGGAGGAAAGAAGTACACAGAGATGAAGAGGGACCTGATGTAGTTTAGGTTGCTGGATTTTGTTTTGTTTGGAGTTACAAAATATTTATTTGATAGTTGTGTCCATCCAAAACCTACCTTCACCGGTAGATTACCTAATGAAATAAAACCACTCCAAGAAGAAGACAAATAAGTGAACCCATAAAGTGCAAAGCCCTCACAAATTACCTGGTAGCATTCTACTCATGCAGATGAGACAATTCACAAATAGATTAGATGTGAAACTTTATTTGCACAGCACCTCATCACCCAACCCAAGGGAACATTACTAGGGGCGCTAGAGTCATAGCTATGAATTGATTTAACGGGGCAAATAACTTTTTTGTTCCTGTTTTCGCTATTAAGTGTTTATTCCTGTCTTAGTCTTTCCCCTGGAGTGGTTGTCGCTATTGTTGCAAAGGGAAAGGAATACTTGAATCTATCCCTTATGAAAGATATATATATATATATATATATATATATATATATATATATATATATATATATATATATATATACATATATTTCATTTTGGGAAGATTTTCTGTACTGGCGATGTAATTGAAGGTTTCATTATATCATCTTTGTCAGATGCAAGAACCCGCGATTGGTAAGAGGTTAATCTAGATCTGAGACTTCGCATATCTGAAGTTTCCCGTCCTCTGGACATTGTTTAATTCTGCTATCATTGTTTTTTGAGACGGATTCCGTATGCTCACCGCATACTTAACATGTATGGTATGGTACTACTAAAGACAAATACCACGTCTCCTTCATTTACACATTACTACAATTTCGGACTGCGCTTTTGATGAGTACTTCTTAAGGGTCTCTCGGAAAAGAGTGATTTTTTTTTGCCCAAGCAAGCAAGAAAACCAGTTGAACCAAGGAGATAAAATTGGATTGGGAAATACTGACACTTAAAACTAAGAGACTTTAATCGGTTACGATTTTGAATACGCCGTCAGAGCTAAATAGACCTTTTTAATCGATGACGCTGGAGAAAAGCAATACTTTGTAGTTAACACGAAATGTTTCAATATAGTTTGCAATGAATTTATTAATATAAATTTAGGTTACTATCTATTGCACCTACAAAATTTTATTTCTAGTCCGGAAACAGGATTATCAGCGATAGTACAAGTTAGACAGAGAATATTGGCGGAATAATCTGTGGGATTAAGGTTTTCTTTTTAAATGGCACTGCTACTAACTTTCGATTGGACAATTCAGAATACATATAATGTTAGACGATTACTTCTTCCGTGCTTTACTAAGATTGAAGAAGTAGAAGACTTAAGGATTACTCTTTCCGGAAATTTATGACTGCAAATTTTTCCAAACCTAATTGAAGATTTGAATTCTGACACTACCCGCTCATATATTTAAATCGCGGGATAGAACCACACTGACCTTTCTCTTAATGGTAACCTTAACTGTTTCTTCATTATCTTTGATAGGCAGTCTATCATTGCCCATTATACGTTCTTCCTTAGTCCCATTCTTACTAAACCCACACTCAAACCTACCGTCTACGCTGAATTTTCCTACTGCGTTTGTATGTACTACTCCATACCCTTGGGAAGCCTCGGAAAATGGTGTTCACCGTCACAATATAAAAAATATATAACGAAGAGTGTTACCGTATCTGTGAAAAAACTTGCTCATATGCGTCTGCTCCAACTTTTCACTCCATAAATCTGACACGAGGGCGGGCGTCAGGGGACGCTATCTCACCGGCCATGGCTGTAATTTGCTGGCGTTGGTTATTACTTTATTCTCGGGATGTTCAAATTGTCGTATTCGACGATCGGTGCCTCTTGGGAGCCTCTTCATTCTTAAAGAGAGCGGATAGAAGTTTGAATTTCTAACAAGACCCGAGTTTTTTAGAGACGCAGAGTGGATTATTAAGGCACCTAATGATATTTTACGTATCCATCGACCACCGGGATAGCATAATAGTTAAAGACACCGTCAACGACAGATGCAGGAGCTTGCATCTATAAAGGTTTCTCGAACGATACACAGACAGGAAAATCGAACCCAGAGAGCCCGAAAACATTAAATTAACTTGAAAGTTAGAATTTTTTAATTCGGTCGAGTGAAATAATAAATAACTCTTGTATAAAGGCATGCATTTGAAAGATTTTTATATGAAATGAAATGCATTCAAGTGGATATTTGCTCGTTTATTAATATTTCTACAAAATGGCTGGTGCCTCACCCCCCTTCCCCGTTACACGCCCCTACTACAGCCTGCTAGGTAGTGTGTATTTCTACTTCTAGATGATACCCTGCTATCTACCACTAGGGTATACGGCAGGGAATGATTCGGCACGAGGCATGTAATTACCACCTAAATAACTATATCTGCACAAATACTCCAAAAATTACCAAAAAGGTGTGTGGCACATGGTAAAAGCATATAGTATACTCATGCAAGATGGATAATTCATGTACACAAAGCACAATACGTGTACATTTATCTATTTCTCTCATTGCTGTGAAAATTTTATGTCCTGCTTATGTAATTAGGGACTGAATATATTACTTATGTTAGATATAAAAGCTCTGGTGTCTTCGCAATTTGATTCAATCTACTTCTGAGTATTCACATATCTTATGTTTTCCATTATAGTTTAACATTACGAGTATCTCTCATTTCTGGATACGTATTTTTTGCTGAGTATGGGGTTATGAGTATCTAGAGATGTCATGACGCTGCTAATGATATTTTCTAGGACTTAGTAAACATTGGAATTTTGTTTATTAGCGCTTTAAAAGACAGATGTGACGTTTTCTATGTTCCAGTTCAAGGAAACTTGGCCTCCTAAATTAGATTTTTAAAATTTGTATTCTAAGCAGGGCGCGGTTTTTTTTTAGTATTCTTGAGGGAGCATCCTCTGGTCCGGATGAATTGTTTGTTCGCGTTATCCCTTAGCTGGTAAGTACCATGCATTTTGTAACTCTAATTGGCCTGATGATGCCTTCACGGAATATTTTTGTCGCGGGTATAGGCGGTTTAAAAGAAATCAATCGCTCTTTGGGTGCTCTCTGTAAATTAATTAAAATACGATTATTGATAAGCTCTTGGCTCTCAGTTTTTCCCTGCACTTTTCAAATTCAGGGTGCAGCAACTTGACTTCCTTTTTTGAAAGCATTTTGCGTTTGAAAAAATGGAAGTTGCCATTACCTGTTTTTATCGCCAATAGAAACAAATTTAAAGAAGATTCATAGAAATAAATGAAGCATTGACGGTCTAGGTGCGTGCGAAAAATCTCATTTCTCTTGGAAAGAGAAACATTCTAAGCGTTTTATTTTGCAGAATCTATTGTATGTGTATGAGTCTGAGCATATTGGTAGTACAAAGATTAAGGTTTTTGCTTTGCATTTGGGCATTCCTAATAACATAAACGACTCCAATAAAGTGTGTAAATATCCCGAACGTTATTTCAGGGAAAGACGCTAGAAATGAAGTTACACTTAATGCTATTTTCTTTCTTCTTTTTGGGTCTTTTCGACGTTTAGATCGGTAAACATTCAATCTTCCGAATGATGATGAATCATCGATTCTCCTTTTCAAGAGAGATCAATGTCGACAGTTATAAAACCCTGTGGGATTTCTTTTATCTCGCTCCCGGGAGACTCTTTCGATATGCGCAAATAAACGAGGCTCAACTATCCCCTTACCCGACCGAGACGGTCGTTCCATGCACCAAACCCGATGCCTCACCTCGCGACCAAACACCGCCGAGTCAGTCCCGCCTCTCCCCTTCCCTCTTTCCCTTCAAACCCTGAAAGGTCTCTCCGTCGTCTTCGTGGTGCTATTATATTCCCCTTCGGCAGGAGTAACTCACACCCTCCCGGAAGAGAAGCCCTCCCACAAGCCCCTCGTTCACAATACCCTTTCTCGTTTCTCCCCATTCCTCCCTCTCCAACGCCACCGCCTGGGTGTCCATCGGCTGACATTCCCGAGGTGACCATATGAACGCGGTCTGCGAATTCCACTATCCCTCGTTGAAGGAACACTATAACTATGACGCATGCGTTCATAGTATATGACGGGCTATGACGCATAGGCACATTGAACAAGGATCGACGATGAATCCCATTTCTTTCAATTATTTCCTAATTTTTACGTAGTGACAATTACTCTGTATGGACATTGAAGGTACACTTTAGGTGTACCTTTAGGTATATTACTTCGTATTGGTAGGTTCTGGGTGGTTTGTGACGAAGCTTTGTAAATATTCCGTGTTGTTTCTCTTCTTTAACCCCATGCTATATTCGTTTTTTATAATTTTAACCTGCCTTCATACTATATAAAAATCCATGGTCTATTTTCATTTATGGATAAATATTTTTTTTAGCTGTAGCACATTTTATTTATAAAAAAGTCTACTATTATTAATAAAAATTTCAGCAATTGTATCCTTTCAAGGTCTTATATCTACTTGAAAGTAGGTTTTTGACAGTTCTTAACGACTATTGATTTCTACACATCATGTGAACGTCCTCCTTCTTTCCCCAATATTATCTCTTTCTTCGCATCTTCATAAATTTTGTCTGCTTCGAGCTGTGTAAAAGCACACTCTCAGCTTTCGTATACCCAGCTTATCCAACATTCTCCCTCAAAGGTTCACGTATTTAATTTAATTAAAATGTTACATCCTTCGTATATTTTAATAAACAAAAATATGGTGTAATTAACGATAGATTATATTTACAAAAAATTAAACGGCAGGAAAAACAAATAAAAAAGAAAAGAAGAAAAAAGATAAATAATGTCTCGAGGAAAACTTGTCCAAACAGAAATCAATATGTGAACGAAATAAAATAAATATATTTCAATGTGTTTTTTCGTCCATAAACGTATCATGTATGCTACTGCGTTAAATACGCTATTTATGTTCTTATGTTATAAATTAATTTCATACAAACAATCCCCGTACGAACACATTGAATCTGGTTCAATGAGTCCAATTCCATCTCCAAATTCATTTCCCAAATACACTCCTCTTTTGCTGTCCCATGCACTTTCTTGACCTCCAGTACCAACATCACAATATTTGGACACTAACATCTCCCTTCCCAACTACCAGTTTATCTCCTCAGTTCATATGAAACCCACTAACTCTGCCTCTGTTTTAACCTTTGCCACCATCTTCACACTTAATGCTCAGTCCAATGTTTACTCTCGATCCAAGCCTCATCTCATTCGCAAATATTCATTGGTCACTCAAACTCCCTTTGAAAAACCACAAAGCCTGCCTCCTGAAATGTGGCTGTCCACCATCCCCTCCTAATCCACGCGTCCCTCCCTCTTGTCCACACACGCCGTGCCCCAAATCGAGTACCGAATCAATAAAACCTCCACACTTCCTCATTCCCCGAAATGTATAAGGTGACTAAATTATTTGAAGGTCTTTTCTCCATGCTTCAGGACAACTCCCTCCCCTCAACCCTTGTTTCAAAATACCCCTCTATCTCCTACAGGCGACTCGCCAACCTTCACAACATTCTACGTCGCCACCGCCCTCCATATACAGCTCCTTCCTTCGAAGCCCCCTAGGTCTAATCCCTTTCTTAGGCCACGTTGTAAAACATTCCCTCTTCATCCGCTCCCTTTCCGAATTCACCAGGGCAAACAGTCCCATCTCTCTTTCTATTCCATCACACGGCAATTGAACTTCAAAAAACGTCGTGAATACTAAACCTTTAACCCTACCCTACTAAAACCCTAAACCCGGCTCAAGTGTAACCAGTGTCTCCTGTTTTAAGTGGATAAGACCTATCCCCCTTTCCCCCCTCTTTCCATTCACATTAAAAACCACAAGGCACCTTCCTCACAGCTCTTGGTCCCAAAGCATACCATCACCCGCAAACTATCATTCGATAGTTGTTTTTCTGTTTCCAACTTTCACGTCATACTTACCCATATGTCGGTTACAGATATAAAAATGTTATGGAAGCATGAAGAATTGATCTGTTAACTTCATTCAATCTGCAACGAACCCACAGTTACCATTAAAGAACTTCATCTTTTATTCGTCAAACATTGCCTTAATCTTTAATTGTATGGTTAGCCTTTCTGTGTTTCCATATTATATCTCGCTCCACCCCCACTCCATTGTAGCCTACCCCCTTCTTCCTCTCCCCCTGTTCTGTTATCGCCCTAACCTTTACCCACGCCCCTCCATCCATCATTTGAAATACGTAGAGTAGTACTCTCAGAGCTAACCCAATCTTCTTCTGACGAAGGGGCCGACGACTCCTGAACCTTTAATGTCCATCCTCGTTGGTTTCATGACGATCCTTTTCTAGTTATACTAGTGTATATTATTTTACCCTAGAGTTGCTCGCTGTGTACTGGAATTATTTTTTTGGTCCTGCTAGCTTTACTTGGCCATAAACTTTCAATTTGAGTTATTGCCCGTTTGTGCTTATTTGTTTGGAGGGAACTATCATTCGTTGCGAAGGTTGGCTTTTTTATTAGAACCGACCAAAGCAAGTCGTTAAGATATGAATTTGAATCGCAAACCTGCCATTTCTTATGGCATCACATCTAACTATGTACATTTGCATAAAGTATTCTTATTCATATAGCTTTAAAATTGTAAAGCTTTTCCTCTTCAAATACACAAAAATGGGAACAAATTAAAATGAATGGTAAAAACGACCTGAAGTGGACCTTGTTCAAATTTTTTAAACGTTCAGCATACGTAGCTTTAACTCATTCGTATAATGAATAGCAAGCATGAGACAAAGGTGCAACCGTATGTTCTAATATTCGCTCTGTCGTCATTACTTATTATTTGTATAAATTACTTGAGCTCTTGAATTCCTGATGGTAATAATGAAAAGAAAGAACAAACTGTCTTTAGATATTGCTTAGTTAAATATGCCAAAACTTTACTTTTAGTAAATATGATATTTCTACGACAGTTTCTTCAATGCTATCACTGAATCGGCTCAAAGCAATGCTTAATTCCTTTAAATGATAGAAACTATTGAAATTCGAACCCTTGATCTCGTACGTGGCCACCAAAGGTGTGAATGAGAGTTTTTTGTTTCGGAATTCCGTGTATTTCCGTCAATTTTCGTTTGAACTTAAAAATATTCGGTGAATAAAGGAAAACATAAAAAGAATAAATAATCACTAATTTCCATAGTGAATAGAAAATATAATGAGCATACCTCAATGCCTCAATTTGGTAACAATTTTCAAACTCCTATCGTATTTTTTTATATCCGTTTATGGTTGGTTATGTGGATAATTTTCATGAAGATGGAAGACGACAGGAAATAGTAAACACTTCCATGAATATTGGATCAAAATTTGCGGAAGTTTAGAAAAGTGTGCCAGGAATAAAAATGAATGAATTGTTATAGCAAAGGATGCTTTCATAAAGAAAGTTACGAGCATTGGACATGAAAGGGAGTGCTCAACATCTAATGAATATACTTTAAGGAGAAATGAATAGAAGATGTACTGAGGAGGGATTGTTTTCTATGTGACATGTTAGATGGAACAATGAAAGGATAAACAAAATGAGAAAGAGGGATAGTAAGGAAATTAATCTATGAATCTGAAGGGGAAAGATGAAATTACATGCATTTGAGGAGGATGGTACAAAGCAGAGGAAGATGTAGAAGAGCCAGGGAACTGTGCAAGCAGGCAACACTTGATGGTTGTTATACCTAATCATTTTGGTTATTTTTTGAAATTTGTTTCTCGTGGAAATTTGCTGCACTGTGAATATCTTGTGTGCACAGGAGGAGATACTCATACAGTGGAGAAAAACGCTCTCTGTACATCTAGTTTACAGCTCTAGTCTCTTTTGGAATGCTTTTGTTAAGTATGCATCATTGTTAGTCACCCTATGTGTTGACCTCGTGTTCCTTCCCCTAGACACGTGCTTTTCTCAGCGTCTGGTTTCTGTTTTATTTTCTTTTATGCCGTCCGACGGGTGCAAACGGGGAACGCGCCGACCCCTGGAGTGGACTCGACGTTTCATCTTGCTCGGTCAAGGGTGCTTGATTTTCGGGTAGGCTACACGGCAGCCTTATTTGTGAAGGGGTCAGGGCCATCTATCTGTTTCGTCCTTTCTTGTCTCCTTCCTGTCCACCTTAATCCAACCAGAGTGTGCCGCACCTTTGGGCGCTGGGATCGCCACCCAGTCTGAGGGAACCGATGAATTGGGCTTGCTGACTGTTATAAAATGTAATAAGATGTTTCATACGTAAGCCAGCATAAAAATTTAGACTCTTTTTTAATATTATTAATATTAAAACTTACATGTTCAGATAGACAATGTCAGGTGGCACAAAAGTCCCAAGTACTACAATCAAACTAGGCTTGGAAAAATAACATAACATCTTAATTACAATCAATATCACAAAAGATAATAAATGAAATGGGCCAGTAAAAAATAATAATAATAAAAAATAAACTCAAATAAAGCTTCCAAGCAATAGATATATCGGTCTATTGAATGCTTTGAGTTGCCTTCAAAGGTGAAAGTTGATGCGAGAAAGCTTGGATCGGGAAGAGATCAATACAGAAATAATTTGATAAGTCGAAGAAGATGCATTATTTTGAACACCCTGATAGAAAAACGCAGACATGTACAAGGATGGTCTGATAAGTTTCCGATCAAACGTATATATACACACTCACACACGTATTACATATATATATATATATATATATATATATATATATATATATATATAGTTATGTAATTTTAAAACACTTAATTTTTGAAGTTGTATATATGGTGTGTAATAATCACCCGCTGCCTCACACACTTATTGATTATTGACAGCATTCCAGAAAACGTTCTGGAAAGTATTGGCATCGTAATAACAATGGCAACATAGGTTGCTTATTATGGGAAACAACTAAGAGCGTTATTGCGTAGAATTATTAAAAGCAATAGGAAAAGCTAATATGACAACCTGACAGTATAAATACTTGACAATCTGGGTCGTGAACAAATAATGTTGTGTGGAATAGCAATCAGTAGTTATTTATTCTTTTTTTATGAATCCATTTCACAAAGTTACTCAAGACATGGCAAATGTTCTGAAAACTTTTCCTTTAAAATTTTTACTTCCTTTGTTAATGTTTACGCTTACATTTATTTTTCCTTGTTTCTTTTCATTGAAGATTTCTTGTTATTCATGAGATATACTGCTGAATTCCTCTCGCTCCTCTTGTTGTTCCATCCAATATATTTCTTATATATTCTTTGCCTGTGTCACTTCATTATTTGTATCCTCCTGAGCCCCAAGCACCGACGGAATGATTTTTCTACCCCTGAGGCATGCGAAATTCATCTCTCCACCTCCCTCCGTCCCTCGCTCATCTCCTCCTACTTATTCCCAGCCCCTCCTCACCCCAGCCTCTCAGTTTTATCCATGGGCATCCCACCTGCCCATTCCCCGCCCACTCACAATCCTCTACCCTGCCTCCCATTGCCTTTGTCCCCGGAGACGTTTTTCGTCGACTCCGTTTTGACATCTCACAATGCCGTATTAACCATTCCCCCGCAAGTTTCCCTACTTTTTTCATTGCTTATCCTCGCAGGCCTGATATCGCTTTACGAACGTCTCCGAAGCGAGGCACAGGGAATTATGGTAGAGTTGCTATGGGTTAATTTTGGCAAATGTTCCAGTTTTAGGGTTACTTCGGAGAAAAAGGAAGCGAAGTGACTTGAATATATAAATACGAATATGAATGTTAACGTGTACGGAAACGGGTAAAACGATGATTACGAAGTATATGTTCAAAGAGAAACATCAATCTCAATGCTATCCCAAACGCATGATGAACTCCTGCTTTTAATTGTAATGTAAAGTTTTTTTTTAATGCTGTACATTTTCTCTATCTTTAAATCTTCTTGGTTCGACCGACTTTTATGTACAAAATATCATTCTTCCATGTTTCCTCTTTACAGTTTCTTTCCAATATTCTCCCTCCTATCACATTCTTCAAGATTTCATTTTTCTCAATATCTTTTCAATCTATTTTTTCACCTTCTTCAAGTTTCATCCGAAAAATTCTTCCTTAATTCTACTTTGCCGAACAAATTTAATTTTCCCTTCTTTCGACTTTTCCTCTCTGCATCTGAAATTTTTCATTTTTATCCATTGCCACATCGCAAAATTATTCAACCTATGCTCATCCTCATCCGTAAGCGTATTTGTAGTAATTCGGTATATAGCTTCATTTTTAGTTTTTCATCAGCCATTGTAACCCGGGGACACGGGTTAGGTGTTATTAGTTAATCACCATGGATGCTTTGGATCATCATTGGCCGTTCATTCCTAAAATTGGTTGTCTGCAGCCCTCCATCCTGCCCTTTCCTATGCTAATTGGCTTACTCCCTGGTATTTCTTGCAATGTACATTCTTCATTATTTGTCCCATAAACATATTACATATTTGTCCTTGTAATAATTCTCCCTTGGCCTTCTTCTTGGGACTTTCCCGTCTATTTTTCCATTATATTATACAGGATGCGTTCCGAAAGTAATGCAACTGTTTTTTTTAAAGTGATTTATTGAACAGATTTGCACAACCATTTAATATTCTTTTAAGTACGATCCTTGGGCCTCTACACATTCTTCCTGTACGGTCCTTGGGACATATTCTTTCCAGTGACTCTCCAATGACCGGTATGCGCCCTGGAAGGCGTCTTCGGGGACCTCTCGAAAGGTCTTCGTCACGGCTGATTGGATCTCTTCTATGGACGAAAAACGGGTTCCTTTCAGGGATGCCTCAATCCGAGGGAGCTAGAAGAATTCTGTTGGGACTACGTCAGAACTATAGAGGGGTGGGACAGCGTTGGCACCTGGTATTGCTCCAGAAACTCGCGGACTCGTAGCATGTTGTGGCAAGGCACGTTGTCGTGATGGAGTTACAAGGTAGCGGAGGTGTCTTTACTCGTCCTGATAACCCTTTTTCGGAGTCTTTCCAGAACATCCACGTAGTAGGAGCATTAACTGTCTGTCTTTGAGTGATAAACTCCTAATGGACCACTCCTTTACTGCCGAAAAAGACAATGAACATTTTTTTTCACTTTTGATTGGTTAATTCTTCCATTTTTGGGCTTGCGGGACTGGTTGGTGTGCCACTCAGAGCTTGGGCGTTTTGTTTCTGTGTTGTATTAAAAAACCTAGTTTTTATCACCAGTGATGACGTCCAAATAACCAGGTTTATTTTCAATACGTTGCATAAGTTCCCTTGTCATTTCTGCTCGGTTTTTTGGTCGTCCGACAACACCCCAGGCATGGGCTAGGCACTCTCATTCCTCATCGCTAAATCTTCAGTAAAAATATGATATACAATAGTAGGTGACAACATCAGTTCATTGGAAACCATATTGATACTCGATCGATGATCAAGAGTCCAACAAATTTCGAGCACCAGCCACATTGTTGTCGGTTTTGCTGATTGACGCCCGTCCAGAACGTTATTTGCCATGAATCTCCTACCGGACCTCCTTGTCCACCTCAACCACCTCGAAACTTGTGAGTAGGACATGGCTGAGTCCCCGTAAACCTCACGAATCATTTTGTTAGTCTCCTCAAGAGATTTATCAGTTTAGCACAAAATTTAATCGCGTAACGTTGAACGGTCGTCGATTCCATTTTATTTGTAATACGGTGTTGCTCTTACGAAATTAAACCATCCGAAGCTGTGCTAACTAAGGCGTAACGATTCCTTTATGCATTGTTGACCTATTCAAAAACTAGAGCTCTTCTTGTAACAACGGGATTCTTCCGTAAGGGCAACCGTTAAATCATATTTCTGACAGCTACAGAGTGATCACGTGGAAGAGAGTAACTGTTGATAACTTGAAATATTACTACAATACCTAGAAGTATTTAAAATATTTTAGGATTTGGGTGTTCAAGTGTAAAACTGGTCTCATCAAATATGCATGAATGTAAATGAATCAAATTTCTATGTGCATGACCTGAAATGCACCTGGTTAACAATTTTTTGATGCGATCATTATGTGTAGTTTTAATTCATTCATAGAATAGCATGCATAAGAAAAATGTGAAACGTGTGTTTTAGTATTTTTTTGTAGTCGTCGTTACTCATCGTTTATATTTATTATTAGGATCTTGAATTCCTAATTCAAGTGCATTCAAATACTGATTAGGTATTTTTCAAATGTTTTATCTTTTATCGTACTGACCTCTTATATGGCGTTGTTGCCATTTCTTTGGCCTCTTTTGCCACATTGGTCGTGATGGGGGCTTGGGACGGCATTTGTTCCTAGACCCTGGAATCTCGGTAATCTGCTTGAGTGATTGGGCGAGCGACGGCTGCCCCTTGCAAGCCGCAGCAACACGGAGGTGGGGAAGGGTAAGCGTATGAGAGGGAATATAGAGTGGGGTACGCAGCACCCCATGAACCGAAGCGAGATCCCCGGGGGGAGGGGGCGCCGATAACCTGATTTGCATCATGCGACGATCGCAGTCCCGACACGGTGCCCGCCTCTCGCCCCCCTGGGTCCGGGACCTCCAGGGGCCCCGGCAGTGTCCTCACCGCCACCCTCGCCATCGCCACCCCTCAGTCAACCGCCGCCGCCGCACCGGGCTCAATCCCCTATAAATGTCACTTGATCGGTTCGGCTTCCCAATCCGAATGACCTGGTTCAATAACTCGTCCATTTGGCGTGAAACGTCTTACACTTCAGTACTCATTGGGGAGAGGGTGGGAGGGTGTCACCTTGGCTATCTCAGTGCCAGACTTTCGTGTTAACGACCATTGTTAACAGTGCCACCCTTTTATTTCTCCTACATCAGTAAGCGATATATCATTTAAAATAAGTAGGATGTAACTACAGGATTTAATAAAACTAATGAGATCGTTAGGGGTATCTACCGATGAATCGTCAGGTATCGGGCGGTCCCTTACGATTATCTACTTCAAAATTATTTCAATATGGCATATCTAAATTATTATATCCTTCACTTTTCAAAACTTCTGCCTGGCTTCCTGATGTCTTCTTTCTTTTACCCCGCTCGCCCAACGTTCTTCCTTTCTGTTGCGATCTTATCGACACCTTATCACGGCGCAATATTTCCTCCATTCATTTTTTTTCTGCCATTTTCTGATTGTTCTCAGTAATATCTTCTATACGCTCACTCTGTTGAAATATAGGTGTTTGCCTTAATCTGAGTTCAACTTATTTTTTCCATTTTTCGGCAAACATGCATCTCAAAAGCCTCCAATCGAAGCTCGTTCGTTTGCTTTAAAGGTGGTTTAAAAAGAGGTATCTGAAAACCTTTATTTTTGTAAAAATGGCGCCCAAGAAATTTAGATGCTCATACTTTAACCTCTAATGAACCAGTGGACGAGTGATAGCAGGCAGATACATTAAAAAAAGTACCTAACAATGTTTAGCCACATAGAAAATTTTACTTATTTTATTCTGATCCGAAAGCAGTAATTTCACTTTCACAATTTCATTAACCTTTATATTGGATTATAACAACTTCTTAAAAAGGTTACGAACCTTATTTATGAAAATTATCCCGTTCTTTAACTATGTAACTTTACGTGTACTGTAACTTTAATCTCACAAGTTTACGATGTCGATATTAACTGCTGTGCATTAGGGAGAAAACTAACGAAAACGGACGGTGGTAGAGGAATGTTTATAAAGGTAAAAAAATTTAAAAAGTTGCACCGGAGTTTGAGCTGAACTGCCTATTCTCCAAATTGTAGGAATTTTATCGGAAATATGTGGTCCAGTAGTAGCTTGAATTCCTCTTTGATTTTTCTCTTTGGGGCGCCTGTTTCCTTCTCATTTCTGCAAATTTGTGTTCGCCATCTGGTTAACAGTTATATTTCATTCAATACTTTCTAAGTGGTAACATAGATCAAAACGTCGTATTTTTTGGTTAATACATTTGAACAGACAGAACGGTCAGCTTACGTTGTTTTAAAGAAATGCTTTTTTTCTTTTATTTGGCTGTTCTACTTTTTCCGGTGTAAAATAACTGGTGAATTTATGGCAAAATTAATCTTATTGGTCATCCGTTTTTGTTGAGTGACTTACCCAAAGTCACCTCGTTTAAAAATTTTAGTGCTTTATGAATTTCCGTTAACGCAATGTTTTCACAACATGGAATAATATTCAAGCATTAATCTTAAAATATTTCCTCCGTTATCGCTCAATAAGTATAAACTCTATCCAACAGACATTCACGTATGTTAGGCTCTTCTCAGATTCATCACCTTGATCCAATAACTAACTGCTTTCGTTGAATATGCTCAAATTTTACGTTTGTCACTATTTTCCACGTCAGGCCTCTCATCCTACCGTTAATAATACCACCGTAGTCTCCTCCCTTCCAGGAACTTTGGTCTCTTCCGTAAGGATAAGCACTCCTCATATTTTTCAATACCTACGGAGTTACCGAACGGAAGCAAGGAACTGGGAATAGCATAAAATTTTCATACAAATATCTTGAAATCACTTTTTTTCCACTTTTAATTTTAAATTGTTGATCCTCTCACAATGTTATTCCGGAAATTTATCGTGGGTACGCCTCTCTGATTTCAATTTTGTGAGATGGAACACGTGGTCAATCGTAAATTGTTCTAGAGGTAGACCCCAATAAATATGAGCCGATTGCTTTTTCACTTTAGCTTAACGAATTAAAGGAGTGGGTTTAATTAATACGGATCGAATTGGATCTCCCCCTCCCTCCACTCCCGTATCCCCTCCCATGCTATCTCCCCTACCCCAACCCTCGAATACTTGGATCTTAGCTCCCCCTGCCCCCGCTCATTCTGTGGGTCACGAGTGACCTCTGTGGTCATGACCCTGCGATACGGCCACGATATCTACGTATCTACTTGGTTGCGACGAACGTGACATTTGCAGTCTCCAGCCGCCCTGTGGGAAGAGCTTTCCGTCAAAATGAAGCGGATCCCTCACGTTGGCTGATAGGCGATTGGCTGGGACTCAAAGTGTGATATTCATAATAGTGGAAACTGGAGAGAAGGATAGTGAGCAGAGCAGGTGAATGGCATAATATTAGCACCATTATTGAGGAGCGCACCCAGTTGGTTTAGTGTTAATTCACGGTGTAGCGTACATCCCGACACGCGGTCACAGGTAGAAAAAAGGTTATCCGTATGAATAGATAGAGTTATTACGAGAATACCTCGAAGAAAACGAGTGAGAGTAATGGAAGTTTGAAATTTTGATGGAGGGTAAAGGGAGACGTAGGAAAGAGGTATGAGAGTACAATTTAAAAGAAAGAAATGACTAAATGGAGTAAACGATGCATTTTTATCATCCGAAATAACTTAATTACAACTAATACCTGATTTGAGCAACACAATAGATGTGGATGGATATACTAGTGATAGTAGTTACAGTATTACAAATAATAATTGATTTGAATGTGGGTATATTAATTATAGTAGATACAGGAAGATATCAATAAGATTGCATTATGGTTAGGCATATATTTGTGAAGAGCGTGATAAAATTTAATGTTTACAGATTTGGAATGATGATATTAAATCAAATCCCAAGCTGCCATTTCATGGTCGGGAGAGCGTTTCATTTTTTGTCTTTTGTATAATATTTGTGAATATTAGCTAAATTAATTGCATTTCATTTCTCCTTTCAGGTGAGCGGTGTACCGATTATTCTGGAAATAATGTGGCCGGTGAGTCCAATTTTCATATTTGGCTAACTCTTCTCTGCAGAGATTACTTCTAGAAACACGCTCTAGGCGTATGGCTTGCTAGTCAGTAGCCTACGGACGTTGGAGACGTAACACGAAGTAAGTTTCGACTGTAATGATTTAAATGTTACTTAAACAGGTATATATGCCTCATATATACTTGATTAATTTTAATACAACGCACTCTATTCGGTATGGGCGGCAGGTGCTCATTAGAAAAGAGAGCTGTACCTAGGATATTGCCTGGCGATTGGAACCTTTTTGATTTTCCTTTCCCTCTATCTACGAGAGTATATTCATAATAAACCTCGGTGAGCGTTAACGTGACACTTATCTAACCTCCCGTCATGACAGTCAAGGGAATTGGAAGGATGAAAATTTAGGAGACTTTCTCTCTTACTTTATGAATTGTGAAGCGATGTCTTAAAACGAGATTAAACCTAATGAGATCCATTTGTTTCCACTAGTTTAGCACCTGGTCGTGTTGACTTTTATGCGTATGATTTTTTTTGGAAGACTGTGAAAATGGAATGAAGGGATGAATTAGTGAAGATTAATATTTTTTTTAGTGATTCTAGTGATTTATACTGGAAAAATAGAGGTAACACTTCCACTCTAATTTGAAAATTGTTAATACCTATCGTGCTCTCAATTGGTTAATTACATAGTTACATTCCGCCTTAATTACTTACTGTCGGTGCTATAACAAAAATAGATGTTGTTTTTTCCTTTAATCGATGATTAACAAGTAAAACCTCATGCTATGGAGATCAACATTGAGAAAACTTTCATAACTGATACGTAAATTTGCCCATACTCATAATTCCTACGAAAATATTAATGCTAGTCTCATCGCATTCACATACACTCCCAATAAAAAGCTTTTGTCTAAGAAGATCTGAAGCTTCCTCTCCGGTTATTTTTTTGAGAAAGGTGAATTTGACAGTGCCACCACTCTGTGGGCTATGAAATTTCGTCATCTGAATCAAGGCTCCAACATGTGATACGGTCAATAATTTGTTTACGTACGCCAAGTCTGGAACACTTCAAGACGGAATTCAATTCTGTAGATTTTGTAAATTCTTTGAGAACTCCAAATTAGCCACATTTTACAGTCATGGACAACGTTACTGGAATTCGATCACTGAGGTGATTTTCATAACTCGTAATATGTTGTGAAAAAAGATTGGTTATTATATCTGAAAACGTTCTAAAAAATTTATAATATGGTGGAACTGAAATGCAGATGTGAAATCTGGAGTAAATTCGTGTAAAATCTTAAATTTCCTCGTAGGCATCTTTCTGGTAGGTCTCTGTCTAAAACACCCAATGTCTCTGAACGTCACTTCGTTTACCTCCCTTTTCGTTTCGGGAAGGATACTCTGATGCTGGATGCTAATGGGTTGTGCTGCTAATGGATGCCGGTTGCTAATGGTGATCTAATGCTTTACGTGTGGGCGATAAAACAGATATAAATGTGATCCGAAGGATAAGCCAACGGGGTATACATACTTGTGTGTAACCTGCAACCCAACGCTAGGGTGTGTGGCAGGTGATTATTTCACACCAGACTACTTCTGACACAAAATCTTTTTCTCCCCTAGCGCAGTCGGTAAACGTTATTCTGTTCCCTTACCGTTCGTGGAAAAAATGACAAGTTATAACTATCTCGTCAACACTTAGTCCCTCGAATTTTTATTTACAACACCTCTCCTACCGTAGCACGATGGTGCTAATATTGCATTTTCAATGTCATCGCTGAAGAGGCATCCATCCAATTTATGCGAGAGATTTAATCAGTAATTTAACCTTCGCTCCGTGACTGATTCCAGTATTCATGATAGAATACGTGGCAAGTGCGAGATATAACGGCTATATGGATGATCCACTGGGTATATGGGTTATCATATAGGGATATTGGTTATCCAATGGGTAAATTGATAATAATATGGGCAGATAACTGATCCTATGGATTTATGGGCGATCCCATGTATGTACGGGGTGCTACAAACTCTTTTGTTTTACGTCAGTAATGCTTTTAACTCTAACCAAATTAAGACGGAATTTCTGTTAAGGGATTTCGTAAATATTTTTCCAATAATTTATTTACAAAATTAAATTTTGCTATCCTATCATCTTGCTGTGTAATGCGAATGAAGAGCTTGATTGTTCAGTGGATAGGGGGCCCTACCAATGAATGGGGGTCCTGGGTTTGATTCCTCGTGTCTCTTCTGGGCCACTTTAGCCTCACTCATCTTGTGTTATTTTTTGGGTAGATCTTACTGGTAGACACTTGCTGCACAGGGAAATAAACCAACCCCTCTAATCTTATGATTCCTGAAATTCACAAACTTTTGTGTTTTAGCACAAGGTGAGCTTTTGGTTTCCTTATCAAACCAACTTTTGGGTTGATATCTCTGGGTTAATAAAAATATGGTAGAGGTTTCTTAGTTTTGACTCAATTTTTAATAAACTTACCACATTTACTTTGTGAAAGCGATCCATAATTCAAAATAATTCACTTAGTATCTACATATAAATCATGTATTTCTGGACAATCTAGGTTTTAACTCGTAGAGTCATCATCAGGTCCAGTTTTGACTCAATACATGTATGGCGCCATCGGAAACCATCACATATATAAGAATCTTTAGTGTTTCAACATCTGCTACTGATTGTTACAAACCGTTTCGTGAAGTTTTTTATTCTCAAGGGGAATCTGGGGTATTTGGAGGGAAGATGAGGGACATTCTTTGCATTAATATTTGCATTTATATATACGCGATTCAACAATAAGGGTTTCGTGGAACTAACTAATGAGTTCACTAACATGTCTTCTGTACAATTTTAGAGTTAACCACGTGATTGTTATCAAATGATATGTTCAATATTTCTGATAGTGCTCCTAACTTCGTTTGAATATCTTCTTTCACAGTGACAGCCGGAGTGTTAGTGTTTACATGCGTAGGAGCAGTGACTGGAGCTCAGGGTCCATCCTCCTTTGAAATTGATTACCTCTTCCCTTTGTATATTTTAAACTATTATCTATCTGTATTTCAAAGAATAGCACACTCCTAACTAGCCTTCTGTGGTATAGAATAAGCCTCCGCAGGCAAATTTTATGGGGAAATAAAAATTTCAATGCAGTGTCTAATGTGACTCACTTCGTTTCAGTGGTTGAAATGAACGTTCCCAATCCTAATGGTTGCCGCCGAAACAATATTGAATCCAATAAATATAACTTTTTCCATGTTTACCATAAATGAAATCATAAAAATTTAACAATAATTCCATTTTCTCAGTAAGCTACATTTAAAAAAAATGTACGATCGCTCTTCACTGTACAACTGTCTTAAATTTATGGTAACTTATTGGAAACAGTTACTTATTTCATTGATGAAAGCAAAATTATTATTTTATAAATAATGGTTAATAATGAGTGTAAATGTATGAAAACAGAGTTTTAAATAAGTAGTCATTAATATATGAAATATTCAAGTGAATTGACATTTCCTAATTACCATCTCTCCTGTTAACGACCGTGGGAACATTTGTCTACTGGATACTGTGTGCAGTCCCCGGTAAATGAATTTGTGCAAATAAACACTTCAATTTGTAATTTCATTGAAAAATGAGATGTGACACGGTCATTCGGTGTTTGAACACAAAATAAAAAAAAATCCATCTTTTAATCAAGAACCGTGGAAACAAAAAGTTTACTTTCCACGAGCTTTGTTTGCAATAAAATTGGGTAGTAGTTCACATTCGTTCCATCATCACTTGGGCAGTTTAAACGCTTTGGCTCCTCGGGCAGCCGGGAATATTTGAATCCTATGGCCCAAGGCCTGGCGCTCGACTCGCAGGGTGCCTTGATCAGCTTAGCACCAAGCGGCGAAGTGCTGAGTTTCATTGTCGCATCCTACGTCCGTATTCGGAGAATCATTTGGGGCAGATACTACTTTAGTATTTCTGCTAAAACATCAGGGTATGTGAAATGTAAGGGACAGAAACAAAACAACACGAGAATAGCCTTCATTTTGTCATTCTTGGTCATTGTTAATTGTTATCAATCCAATGATTGGCTTTGTTGTTCTGTTATCCGTCGTTTTATTTGGTGGTATCTTTGTTCCCTTAAATATTTCCTTCCGCTGAAGTCTAGCATTACTTGTTTATCATACATTATCCTTTGCGTTTCACTATGAATCTTATCCCACTGTTTCCTTAGACTACGATTTTCTTTAGATTATTCTGCTTCAATAGTCGTACAAGTAATGCCCTTCTTCCTCTCAGAACCATCTTATAAAGGTTTCTGTATTCACCCTCTCTTTTCATTATTTTCTCAGTCGATCAATTTTACGCCTAATCGTTCTTTCGTAGTATCATTATAATATTGCCCAAATTTACCGTCATAGTGAAAGTGGATAGGTACGTATATGGGGATTTTGAGGTGAAAAAGTCATGCGTTCTTAACTGATATCGAACAGATATTATCAGATCTCCACTAGATTGCTCTATTCATATCTACTGAATGGTTTTAATCTCCCCGATGGGATCATAGACATTAAAATATGTATAAATATCATCTTCAATTGTGCCTTAAAAATATGTAATTGAGGGGTACCGTATTTTATACAAAATTGTGTCTATAGAAATTGTGAAACAATTTAAATATCATCTTGGGTACGCCGTAAAAACAGTTGTATGTTGAAATTCATGTCATCATTGTGAAAGCAATTATCGGCAATGAATATTAAAACACTATTTTTTTCCTTTTGCGGAAACTAGTTTTCGAAAATTAATTGCCGTATTTTTTACTTTTGAAATCACATTTATTGATCAATGATGAAAGAAGAGCACGATTTCTTTTGCTTCACCAACTTTAAATTTATTTTCGGAAAAATTCGTTTTCGGAAAAAAAACGGCACTGTTTTTAACTACAGTGAGAGCGATCGCTATTTTATAGTATGTATTTGCGTTCTCGTACTCGGAGAGTAGACCTTCCTCCTTGAATGACGCGGGAAAGACAGACCCCAACTCCCTCCTACCGCCCCTGATTTTTTTCCACTTGACACCGGACGGCGGTGTCAGTGTAAAAGCGACTTAATATTCTCAGCATCTGACATATTCCGGTGAGAGATTCTTTATTTTTCTGAAACACCAGAAGAAATAGAAATTCATAAATTCGTATGCCTTTCTTTTCTTTTTCACGCCCTTAGAAACGATAATGTGCGAATTCTGAGGAAATTGTATTCTTTTTTAGATAAACGTTGGATATTCACGGTTAGAAATTTAAGTATTGTGAATGCATCCATGTTCCAACATTTTAACGGAGTATGCAGGGTGGATGAGGTATCGTTTGGCAAACGCTCTTGGGCATACAGATGAGAGAGAATTGACGTTGGGATAATCATATATTTAAAATTTATGTACACAATCTCCCACATTTGTAAATCTGTTAATTATCCGACATTTATATTGGAATTCGTACGAGGAACCCTTTTTGTTCATATGCGATTATAATTAACTAAATTACAATCATTGGTTACAAATATACCTATTATCATTTGATTACCACTTCCGTTCCGGTGGATTGAATGCGTACGATTTGCATTGTAATCCATCAAGAGCCATTAATCCGCGGTGGGAGACTCCCCCTCCGTATATCTTTGCCCTCCCCCCACCCCCTCCACACAACGTTACACTTGCCCTATATCAGCCTGGAAGAAGCCCAGGCCCTTCGCCTTCCCTTCTTCGCCCCTCATTTGTCCTCATTTGCGAATTCCTTCCTCCCACGATACGGCTTCCCTCTCCCCGCCCCTTCCTCGCCCGCTCGACCCATTTGTCCCACTCCCACCGCCCACGCCTTTGTCCTCCGTATCCATGGAAACCTTCCCGCCAACTTCCCGAAAGTGACTGTAAATAACAGTGTTTTCTTCCTTTCGCTGCTGCGGCTGCCTTGCACGTGGGAGGGAAGGGGACCAGGAATGTGACTTGGCCGCCGCCAAACAAAAGGCACTCGAGCCCTCTTTATGTTAACCCTGGGGGTGGAAGGCGGTGCGGGCACCGAAAAGCCAGGCGAAGTGAACACCTTTGAGGCGGCCATTCATTCCTGTTTTGCGCATGAGTTCTTTGCGCGTATCGCATAATACTTTTAGCCACGGACGAATTTTACTCGGCGCCTAAAGAGCTTACACGTTTTCATATTGGCCTCTGTGGGGACTCGAGCCATTTTGGCCACCAGCTTCATTAAATTCTTGGTCATCGCAATATTTAGTCTGTCTGTTGCTTTCTGCGTTGCCTCTATGCTACCCATTAAATCCTGATATCCTCCTCCCCCGACGCTCTTCCCTTTCTCACGGCCTGCAGCAGCACACTCGTTCAAGGTATTGTACCTACCATTAAAAGGTAGGGTTTGGTTTCCTCCAAAGGCTATTATACTCTACGTACCACGTGAATTTCCTCTTCTTGTTTGCCCTGCATCTTTTCTTTGTTCCGTACTGGTTAGTTTTACCTACCTTCATGCCACCTAAAAAGTATATTGTCTTTATCCTGCGCCCCGATATTCTAGTGCCTAACATTCCCACTTCTATCACGGTCTTCAACATGCGAATGCTTCTCGATATCTGTTCTTCCCCGGATTTTTTTTGCCTTTCTTGCATAGTTTCTAATATATTCTCCTTCTAGCTCACACGATAATGGCGTTATCGTTTGTCTTCATTTCTGTTTAACTTATCATAAATATTGATATTTACCCGTCTTCGTACTCGTACGTGAACACAGTAACGGTTTCATTGCCAAAAAAGTATGAATATTGGTAATGTTTTGAATGATATTATGACATTTTGGAAGCATATGGAAAGGAAGATTATGTAGAAATAAATTGGCCTTCTTTAAGTTTCCCCAAATAAAATCATGGCGGCTACGTGCATCCCACGGAAAATGTGATGTCTACCCGAAAATGAATTAATAAATAATGATCCAATTACATTAGTGGCCATTAGTAAACGCTTGACTCAATCTATCTAATGTAAAGTGGAGATTTATACAGAAATAGGTAGTTATAAGAGGTTGAAAAAATTTACTAAAGCTCAAGTTGTACGTTTTAACCTGTAAAATATACGATTAATATTTCTGTTTTATTTATAATATCTCATTTGTATCCTCAAAAATATCTTGGTATATAGTCTGCTGCAGTATCAGTGACGAGACGAGTTGAAAACGTAGCCGTGTCGACAGGCTTGTTGATTTTATTTTTTAATTGAGAATTACCCTTACTCTGTGATTAGCTATGCTAGTTGTATATACTCTCCAAGGAAGAGTATAATCAAAAGTGACCCCGGCACCTAAAACCATGGTGGAGTAGTAAGTTAATGGCATAATTCTGGTAGACTCGGTAATTTATGTAAATAATCGTCAGGGTCAGTACCTTAGACGACCATTGGTCTTAAAAATCATTTGTCCGTGAAATCAAACCGGTTAAAAGTTCCACTATTTGCGTCTAAATCGTAAGTTATGCGAATTAATTCCTAAAGTTTATTTTTTTTGTAATTTAGCCTCAAAAAAATAAAATATTAGGGAAACTAATAGTGCGTAGTCTGTTGTCTAAGATGTGTTTGAAATGTTTTTCAATCGAAAAACGATGCATTTCTTTTCTCTTCATAATGAAACAAAATCTGACGCCCAGAACTACGACCCGAATGCTGATTCATCATCCCGCCAGTAAATGACAGTAGGAAGCGGGGTTTCCATTGTGGAACGGAAGAATAATCGAGAATGTAGCTAGATTAGGCGACTTTACGAAAGGACTTTGTACCGTTCGCCTTTTTTAGGTATCCCTTTGATGCTCCATTATCTTCACAAATTCTTTCCTCTTCTTCTCTCGTCACTTCCAGGGTGCTCGCTGCTCATTCAGCTCTTTTTGGTGTTTCATTCGCAGTCTCCATTCAACTCCCTTTCTCCATTCTTTCTGCAGCACACGTTCATCAGAGCACACATGCGTCGGATTTCACTCGCCATGCCGTAGCCTCTCCCACGCGCGGGCTTTCTCCGTCCAGAAGAAGCCTTGATTGGATTGACGCGGCCCGCCCACTTGATCTCCTTTAGCGCTCTTAACTGTATTTTCATATCCTCTGAGTGGCTTTTCCTGTTAACGCCGTAGTCTATGCCACCAATCCAGGTGCATGGTCTAGTTTTCAAAAATAAATGAGAGATTTCCCTTTTCTTTTTGCTGATAATACGATGGTGAAAGCGGACTGTGTAATCTGGAGAGCATCTCAATGTGAATAGAGCCATTGAAAGGAGATTTTTTTACTTGTTTCCCTTAAAATTTAGATTACTTGACCGAAGGCACGCGGTTAATATTTAATGCGGGACATTTTGTCATTACCAAAATAATTTCTATAATTATCATCTATGATTAAAGCCTGTAAATGAATCTATTGAATTCAGTTTGTACACGTGTTACATAGCTGCTTTCTTGTTGGTATGTAGGTATGTTTTTTTCCCAATTTTCTGTATTAGGCACAATTTTGTACGGAAATTACTCATAGTTTTATTACTTTCTAGCAATGCGTTTTCTGCCCATTAGTTCTGTTTTAGATGATTTATACTGCGAGTTGTCAATAAAAATGTGGGAGGCAATAAAAATAAAGTTAATTTTTCACTATTATTGGAAAACGCAGGGCGTCTACAACGTAAATAATATGCGTTACCCGATCTTCGTCAATCGTGCCTTTATATTATGCCCTCCTCTGAAAATCCCTGTGCCTAAAAATGCCTCTCCATTTAAAAATAACTCTTCCTTATATTAGCCCCTGCCAACGCCTACTTCGTAACTGTTGACTCCCATCTAGCGCTCTCAAATATATTTTCATATCCTCGGAATTGCTTTCCCTGTCAATGCCACAGTCTTTGCCTCACATCCCACAACCTCCTCTCCTTTTCCTCCCCACTTTTTTGTGCAACGGTACATGCCAATTTATAAACATAGGATACTGGATGAAGACTTCAAAACGAGTTTCTTGTTTGCAAATGTATTGATGATTGATGAATATAATGGTTTGAGGCGTCATTTTGTGGAAGCGATTCATGTCGGAAAATAAAATATTTTGTTCTTCTACAATATTGTATTATTCACGATCTAGGTTTCCACTTACCTGGCGATGACTTTGTAAGTCGAAACCTAGGTTGTGAATAATAAAATATATGTGGAAGAAAAAAGTATTTCGTTTTCCGATACTTATAACTTTATTTCTTTACACATTTGGACGAAATTGCAAAGTTCAGCAGTCAATCTTATTTATCAGCCAGAATTATTCATTGAATTTGTATATTTCTGTAAAATAAATCCTCATTATATGCCGAGCAAATTTAGAGCCAGTGCCCTTCCTATTGCAATAATTTTAGGTCAAACTACATCCATGCCCGTCCTCTAACCCTCGAACTTTGGGCTGACTCCTCACATTGAACAACGGGTTCGCCCGGGCGGCGAACGCATTTAATATTTGAAAGTTATTTGTCCCTCATAAATTCTTTAAAAAGTCGTGTAGTTAATTCGTTTTACATTTCTTTCCTTTTCTCCGAGAGAATTTCTTTTCTCTCCGATATTGCTCTTTATCACACGAGATTAGTTCACGATTTCTTGTATGATCTTCTCTTAACTCTTTCGTTACTTCTATCTTGTGCTCCCTTTTCTATTCTTGTTTTGTCTATTTTTTTACATGTCGCTTCCTCTCAACTTTTCATTTTCGGTTTTCATCAGTTGTGAGTGATATTTTATACGAGCATCTAATGCTTCCAAGCCCTTCTTGTCTTTGCTGCTATTTATCTTAATACAGACGTTTCTGCTATTAAAATTTTTCGTTATATTCATCTTCTCTTTGATCCTTTTACATATAGTATAGGGCAAGTGTTGAAAATTAAATACTTAGGGAAACTTATAATTTGAAATGGTCACATAAAAAACGAAAAAAGTATTGGAAGCGGAAAAAGGATTGGGGAGTTTCTGTGGAGTCATTCTGATTAAATAAAAGAAACACCGACGTCTTCGAACAAAAATTAAGAATGCGAAAAACAGATTTTAGATACATCTTGACACATTCCATTCCATGGCAAACTTCGTCGCTTCGTTTTTTTTGCCAAATTGAGGAAAGCACTTTTCTCTCCCAAAACTTCTTCCACTCACGTCAGTTATGTCGATCGTTTTAATGGTAAAGTTCACCGTACACTTACAGTCGTCCGACCAAACCCTTAACGAGGGGAATTATGCCACGCAGCTAAATGAATGCGTGTTCTGCTTTTTTATTGCTCCACCCATGTGAAAAGTCTGTGCGTGAGAGTTTTTCACCTTTCGTCCCAAAGGAAGGGGGGGCAAGGAAGAGACGCTTCCACCCCTACCAAACTGAGGGCACACAGGGGTATCACTCAGGGGGAGGGAGAGGAGTATGGTGGAAGGGTGGAGGAGGAGGGATTTCTCGCAACCCGAAAGGGATTGCTCCGCTCTGCGGTCTCTGTGGGTCCCGAGAGCAGTCCTTTTAAGACATTACCCAGCACTCCTCGCTCCCAAGGAGTGAAGAGCGCCTTGTATATATTGAATGAATGCCCCGAAGGACGTAGGGAGAGAGAGAAGCTGGGAGGGGAAAGCGAGGAGCACTATCAATTCCACGGATACTTAAGGGCGGGACGTTCTAGGACATTAAGGACCTCCGCGAGAGGGAGCTCTCGTAAAACCGTTCCAAAAGGTCATTTGACAACTTGGGAATTTCGCATTCTAAGGGCACACCATCCCCTTGTTACTGCGTATGGGTGTGTGTGTGCGTGCGTGTTCGTAGATTAACCACGGGTGGGTGCCCTTCCACTTCCCTTCAGCCCACCCCTCTCCTTTCCTCCCTCTTTCTCTCCTATTTTGATCGGCCTCTCCGTCACCAGGATAGTTGTTCTAGTGATGAGGAAGGGGAATGTGCGGCGATCGAATCAAAGCCGTTTGTGGCGGAATAAGCGTGAGGTCAGCAGAGCCAGGAAGAACTAAAGGACGAGTCTGTGGATACCGTTTTGAGAAAAATTGCCCGTCCGTTCTCAAGAGCCTCTTGCGTAATTAGTGGTGTCCCGCAAGGCTTTGTGCTTGGACTTCTGTTATTCTCAGTACATGTTACGGATCGGCCAGAATTTATCAAATTAGGTATGTGCATTTTTGCTCAGATGGCCTTCAAATTTATACTAATTCTGGGGTCAATGAAATCAAAGAAACTAGCTGCAACTAATTCTAACATTGACTCTTTCTCCTTTAGGGTAATTATATGTAATTTCACTCTCGGCAGTCCAGGACGAAATGTTGAGTTCTTGTATGACAAGCTACCGCAATCTTAATAAACTTGCAAAAATTATTGTTGAAAGAAATAAAATTGAGTACCCTATGAGAGTTCGAAATCTTGGTGTATTTACGTATGAGCAACAATCTCTTCTAGACCACTTACTTGTAATACATATCGAACAAGACATTTTACGTCCGATTACTGAAATTATATAGCCATCTGTTTTCTGCATACTCTCATAAAAACTTGTATTGTCTCTCATTTTTACAATTGTTTATTACTGATATCTAGCTCGCAATTTACTAAGTAAATAAGTCACTATAAAATAGCAATACATACCTTGCTAACTTTTGCACTAGGTTCATTTATAATTTCCAAAAAAATGACCCGAGAACATTAAGGTAGAAGTACCTTTTTGGAGAGTTTTCTTACACAATACTTAACATTGAGAGACTCTATTACCTGCTTCATAAGCCCATCATGTCTCCTTCAAAGGCCTATGACACAAATACAAGAAATTTCCATGGAAATTTCTACTAATCTTTGCTTAGAACGACAACGTACCATACTGTTTTACTGTTACAGCGGTTAATCTTTGGAGCACCTTCCTGAACACTAAAAACATGTTAGCGATTTATATTTGCGTCATATTTGGCATCTGGGCATTCTAAAGTATCGTTTGAACAGAGTATTCTTAATTGTGCATAAATATTTCACTAGAGTTCGTGATATACATGTCAAATGTTTTTTTATTTCTTTTATTCGAATCACTCTTATTATGGTACATTTATCGTATCCATTGCAAAGAAAATTGGGATATTAAGATTTACAAAGGAAAATCACTTGAGAAATTGTTTCAATAATTGGATTAAGAACATTTTTTATACCTACGTAGCAGTGCGTTATCCTTCAAAAATGGATTTTCCTCACAAACCCTGTCAATGGGGCATCAAGGTGGGAAGTGGGTATTTATTCTATACATTTGGTGTTGAGAACAAATCGTAGACGTGGAATGATGACCCGTTCCATTAAATACACACCAGGCAAAATTTTAATTCATCATCGATTATTTTAACATCGAAAATGGATGAGTCGGTACATGTCAGTGGATGAGTAGTTTGGTGGATGTGTCGCATCGATGTTTTATATTTCTTTGAAATTCATTGGAAAAAGTTGCTTTCCATTTCTGTGAGATGTATGATAATTAATAAGCAGAAAAAGACAATATATATTGCTATTATCTCTGCTCCCTTCTTTTGGAATTGTTTTTTGCTTTGTAATTCCAATAGAACGTCAGTAATTTCAGAAAATGCCATAGTTCAAACAATATACGATAAATGCCAGCAGCAGATATTCGAGCCGTTAAGGAAGCAAAAGGCAAAATTATTTCAATGACGAGTTGAAATCGTGCTCGGAAACATTTCATTTTCTCCAAATTCACGCTTTCATGCTCATTATCATGGCATCACATGGCATTATCTCCCACGTAACGAATGAATATCTCCAGTATGGTAAATGACATGACGGTCAAGCATTGCATCTTTATTGCTTGGCTTTTTTTGCGAATCCGTGGTTTCGTTCGAAAACATTTCTCTCTTATAGTCAGAAGATTGGCCTCTGATCAGAGGAATGGGGATCGAATTAGGTGTGAATTCTCCAAATAGCCGCTCCTTCTTCACGTCGGTATGATTTATCCTTCCTTACTAGGCATTTCTGGGGAGCAGGAGAGTGGCACTTGGAATGAAACTGACCCCCAAACACGTGACATTTGATTTCCCTTAAAGGCCAAACACGATGAGCAACATTTATTAACAGTCATCTGCCGTTAAAGCTAGGTTTTTTGTAGACGCAAAAACAAGGATTCGCTTCTGACTGCACAACTGTGCGGCATTGAATAACCTTAAACGACACAACTAGAAATCATTTTTTTTAACTCAGCACTCCTTCTTTCCATTAAATCTTTTCCGCCCTCTACGCTGCTTACGCAACCTAACCTTTACAGCTTCCAATTTTCCATTTCCACGTACCTTGTCTGAATTTCTCCCTTCCCTTGCCTTGGCTCGCTCTTCATCTTTTGTTTTCTTTTGTGTAAATTTTATTTTTTTTTCCTTTCTTCTCCCCACACACTATTCACATATTCTTCTCCAATATATATCTTTAAATCCTGCAAAGTAAACACCTCCTTCTTGAACGACAACTTTTATGACGCATACGAAATTACACTCCGTATTAAAATTTTAACTAATCTTTGAAACTGTACTTAAGGTCCTTGGCGTAATTATAATTTCTATTGTTGAATTGCCTTTTTCCAGCATTATTATTATTTAGTTTGTCTTAATGCTTTACCCATTATCGTTTTAAACACTTTCGAAATGATTGAGGTCTTCTACTCTCGTTTTTACTTTAAAAATTTAATTATAAACGTCCGTTAATTATAAACGATCCCTTGAGAGACTGGCCAAAAATATCTATGTCCTCCACAGTTCTTTGTGATCAGGTCAGCGTCCCAACTATACCTTACGATGTGGTGATCTCTAATCTCAACAAAGAAAAGTACCTTGTCCTTTATCATAAGGCTGAGGTATTGCATGACAGAACTCCATCAGCACGCGTAGCTCGCGGGAATTAGAAAATTGGGAAGTCACCTTCTTGAACTCCAAGAAACTACTGGAAACATCGTGATAGTAGCTTTTAACGGATTTATCCACTAAACTTTCATTTCACGATCTGCCAGCGTCCATACTCCTTTCAGTTAATTCTTTTGCTTTAAGCGATTTGGTGCTGCATTTCTTTTGTATTCTCCCACGAGTTAGCTCATAGTACCTTTCACCTGCCTTGTGTTCGTCAACAAAGTGGACGACATTTGGTGGGCTCTCATTAGTCTTACCATTTAGGCGCCTCGATAAACACCACTTTCTGGAAGAGAGCCGCGGGGGCGGAGATGGATGAGGGGAAGGGGTGGCCATCCCTTCCCCCTTCCATCCGCCCCGCTAATCAAATTAATTGAATGGTTGTGGAGAGGTGCTTGTGTGTGTGTGTGCGGCGAGGGTGTGAGGGGAGGAATGTGAGGGGGGGAGGTTGGAATTGGGAGTTGCCGGTGCGAGGAGGTAGGGGTAAGGATTCGTCGTAATATGTGCGTCATTATGACCTTTCCGCCCTTTCCCTCCGCTCCCACCCTTAGCTCCGCTCGCGCCCTTGTTTGCCCTCGTCGAAGATGGCGCAAATAGTAATTAAGGGCGCGCAAACACCGGGTGGTGCCGTGTGCGCGCGCGAACCCTCGCGCCAGCTGAAGAAAAAAAGAAATTAGGTCGGGACATCTCTGTTTCGCCGGCCGGGGTGAGGCGCGATGGAACGCTTTGGGGGTCGGATGCCAATGCAACACATTTTCGATCCGAGCGTCATTAGAATATATCAAGAGCAATTAGACAAATGGAATGACGTAATTCAAGGTGAGATAATAGCATGAGTTTATAAAATTGCATGCCATAATTGTTGAGTTTTGGGAATTTGCGATTAATGAGTCGAGAAATCAGCGCTTTATCCATTCCGAATTAATGAAACTATGGACATTTACGCAGGCAAATCAACGCCTCGAAAAATATATTTGTAAACATGTTTACTATAGTTCGTGGATGAATCTAAAGGGGGTATTCCCTACACTTAAATGATAATGAAGTAATTTTTTAAAACTTAGCTATCTACCGGGCATGACAAACGATTAAGTTTCTAAATGAATTCTAGTTTGAATAAAAGGTCAAACCCATTAAATGTTTTTTTTTTGACGGATTACTTTTACACAAAACATCGAATGATTAACGTGGATGATGCCACAGAATTATCAAAATGAATATTTTTCATAATATATCAATGTATTTTTAAAACGCACCGCTAAATTGTACTTATCGATCCTGCAACCCGTTTGGGTGTAGTTCTCGTGCTCTCTTGGCCTGATTCTAGCCCTCCCGCAGGATAAACTTCGGTTTTTGGACTCCCACCCAAACCTCCCTTGCTTCAGTTCACAAGAGACCGGGCAAAGAGAAGAGAATCGGATAATTCCTGGCGCCGGATTCTCCTCGATAGCATGGGCACTTGAAACAATTGCATTCCGAAGCTAAGGGACATACTTAACTCCACAAACTACCATTTGAAAGAGTTAACTTCGGAATAAGGGAAGGCTATGAAAACAAGTCATTTTAAGTGGACGGTTTGAGTTAAGTCATGGGTATGTAGGGTCAGAACAATCCTGGATCAAGTTTTTATCCTTTTCATCAAGTTATGGTAAAAAAGGCCTCAACAGTTAATAAGTAAATTCCGTTAATACATTGATGTACGTCTAAAATACTAGTTATTGATAAATAAGAGTTCAGGTCTTTACGATCAAATATATGAGTGTTTAGCATATCGCCGATTTGAATTAGTTGTCTTTCTACAACCCGCATTCTCCTCACATTTATAGTCGTTTCTATCCAGTTCTCTACTGTAACTTGTTACTGTTCCTTCCGGGCAGTTGGATTACAAAAGGCAATTGCGACTCTGCTTTTGCTATGAACAGGCATGACGCCCGGAGATCCCAAGGCCACAATTTTATTTGATACTTTAAACTTAAAAATAAACATACGGGTACTATCTTATTTTCTCATTTTAGATGATAGTTATGCCATATTTCCAGCAAAAATGTTATGCACGTATCTGATGTGATTCTTAATCCATCTCAAGAATGAGTTAAATATATTTGTTAACTTTTGTGAGAATGCATCTGAATTAAAAAGTAGAATGAATTTATCTCAATTTTGTGACTTAAAATGCATTACATTTGCATCGATACAGTACCCTGCAAGCCACCGCAAAGGCGTGTGGACGGGGGTGTTAGGACACCACCCATAATTTAGAATAAAACCTCACACCGCAAGACGAACAAATTCACGCCTATTCACTCACAAAAAATCGTATGCATGTATATTAGGGTGGCCCTTATTTTTCAACTTTCTAAAAGTTCAGCTCCCACCCGCCTATCTTGTTTTAATCAATAAAAAATGATATGCGCAAAAATTTAGCTCAATCGCATAACTGCGACATGACCCTAATCGACCATGAAGTTTTCAAATTTTCGATCAGAAGATCATATATATATATATATAAAACTTAGTAACACAGCACGAGAACACATAAAAAGAACACTCACAATAATATCTTGGTAATTTCGACGGACTCGAGCTCCGTCTTCTTCGGAAGATAAGATATGACTGAGCTGATATATATATATATATATATATATATATATATATATATATATATATATATATATATATATATATATATATATTAGCTATTTTATTTTATGGTAGAATTGCTTTTCCATTTGTTATTTCGTCAGTATTTAACAATTAATTAGTGAATGCGAAAGGAAATGAATGCGAATCGGAGTATAACATACAATTTTTTCCATAGCGTGTGATTTTTATTACTAAGCTAATATAAAAGATACTAAATTTCAGCCGTATGAATTATGTCATATGGTTTATCATTAAATATAAATTTAGACTATTATTTTTGTGTGCTTCATTTATTTATTATGAACCAAGCACGATAATTTATTTTTTTCAAGCATCGTTCCAGTACTATTTGTGCTGCTGATTTAAGTTGTCTTTTATGAATGATCTTCCTAAACTTGTAAAATGGCATTAACTTCATCAGGTCATTCGGCTCACAAGTTAAGAAAAGATTTTTATGTAACTCTAGTTGGCTAAATTTCCAAACAAATCGTTGGAGCTAAATTTCCTTTACACAGAAAAGTGTTAAGCGTCTATTTCTTAAATCTAAGAGTTGTAAATATTACAAAAAAAGAAAGTGCAGCATTCAAGAAGTTTGTGTTTTTTGGCTAAAAGCACGAATTCCTACTAGAAGAGCTGACCACTGCATCGATTAGTTAGTTAAATTCTATGACGAATGGAAACATTCACAGAAAAAATTGTCTAGAATTACTGTCAAAGAGAAAGAAAAAATAGATCTTTTCGTGGAAACTCTGGACAATTTGCTTGACATAGCACATTCAGATGCTTTAGGACAAATGAAAAATGGAGATTACAAAAATTTCTTAATACCTCAGCGCCAAAAGGGAAGACCGGGCTCCATGGTTGGTGTAGATTGAAAACTTAAATACAAGGAAGAAAGCGCACTAAAGGACACTGCAATAGAAGCTGTCAGGAAAAATGACTTATGAAGAAATGGAACGACATTTTGAGATATCAATAACTGACGGTTATACATTAATTTGCCAAAAAAGGAGTGATGGTGATGATGACAGTGAAAGTTCTGTTGACATCGATAAGCAAATAACAGAAACAACTACAGCAACAGGAACAGTTGAAATGTGTCATACTAATTTAGTAATATAGTGGTATTCTCACAAAAGATGCAAATGAAAAACATTTTGTTTTGCAGATCGTTACGGAAGACCGTAAAAACTACCCAACTACTACTAAATCTACTTTTATCAAAAAATAATATTCAATGTTAATTCGTTCCCACATTTATGCTTTGATTCTATCCAAAGTATTGCTCTGAATAAAAGTCCTTCTCCTAAAGAAAATTGTAGCTTTATTAAAAAATATAACATTTTCACAATTTCCATTTTATTTCAAGGATTGTTCCAACTTCAAGGTGTTTGAGGGTGGTCTATTAGTTGTCCGATTCCAGTGAATTTTTTTACAATCTGATTTTTTGTTTATTGGGATAAGATTAGGGGGTGGAAGCAGTTTCATTTTGATTCTCGGAAAATACCTAATAGCTAAGGGCCACCCTAATGTATATACCTGCAAAAACCTTTGTAACTTACACAAATGCATGCATATACTATGACACATTCATTACCCGCTACACCCCATTTTCTTTCATGGCGGCCAGAAAGCTATGACGGTGATTGACTACCCGGCAAATAATTTCAGGAAATATTCTGCGCTTAGCGCCTGATGTTTAGACTTGTGTCAAGGATGAATGAAGGTAGTTTTTGACTGGAGAATGCCGGGCAAACACGGTGATTTCACCCTGTTTACCAGCGCACGACCTAATTTCTTGAAAAAGTCTATTCGGTATTTTGTATTCCAAAACGGGAAGTGATTGGCATGAACACGTGGCACACAATATCCCCCACCTCTAGCTGATTGGTCGACAATGAGATGGTAGGGCGTCGACGTCTACGGTTGATTGCTGCGTATTTAGTCCCGTGTCTCGTTTTTGTGTTTTTATTTTCTGTTTACTGGAAAGAGTGAGACGCGCCGAGCGCAAGCACATTTGCATTCATCGCTCTAACTGGCGAATATTGATGCTGCGGGACCGCCGGCGCCACGGGTGGTCGCCAGAGAACGACTGCCGGATCCAGAGACACCACTCTTTCACTCGCAATAGCCTAGCTTGACGGTTCTAGGAGAAGAAGAAAAAAAGCTCTGCCACATAGGCGCTAATTGCGGGAAGGATTACAGAGTAAACGGTGGTGGGGATGATTCACTGCCTGAAAAATGTCTCCACGTGTACTGATTTTCTGTGCATTCGCAGACCAGGTTGCGACGTATGGCACTTTTTCGGTATAATTATTGCGCACACATTAATTACCCAGTATGGCTTCTTTAATTTACGATGGCACTTCCAAATGAAAGTAAACACCAACGTACTGGTGTTGATCAAAGGACGAGAAGACAACCTTTTCTTCATAAAGTTAACATTCAGGAGTTAAACTTCTCTTCTTTTTGTCTGACAAAATGTCTTTGGGCAGGCGGACGAGGAGGGGGAGGGGTGAGGGTGGAGAGAGAAAAGCCATCGGGGGGACCTCCCCATTCCATACTTTCGGGTCGCTGACATCACCAAATCTACCACGGCAGGTTGGTATTGGTGGAATATATGGGAAAATATGCTTGGAGAAAGTTTTTGCCAATTGAAATAATTCTTCAACTATTCCTCCACTGGGGAACTACTTAAGTTTTCTCTCACTAAGCACTCAAGTTGGCTACGGTATTGAGTTCGTAGCGACAAGGACTAAAGCAGTCCCCTTTGGATTTTGAACGCGACGAGGCGATTTGAGTGCCACCATAGCGATGCTGACATTTGGAGTTGGGCGTGTCCGATGCGATTGGTGTCAGTTGAGTTGCTTTGAGGCTGTTAATTTTTTTCTCTTCAGTGACTGCTTGAATTCATTTCTACAGAGAGTTGATGGAAGAACGCTAAAATAGCTTTAATGTGAGAAAAACACAATAGGTTTCGGTGGAGATGAATTAAAGACACGACAGGAATATATTCGGATGAAGGGGAGTCCTCTGACCTCTGCATGAGCTTTGAATGTTATTAATAATCTTCGATCAGTTTCTTGGGTCACAGGATGGAAATAATTATGAATTGTAATAAGCCAAAAGAAGCTGTTCGTCTCTAAACATGTGTACAATGAACAGAGCTAAGTGATTACTGGGTAACCAAAGGTGACTCGTGTCTCCAAGATTGCATTTGGAACTCGACTTATTGAAAAAATGACTCGGGGAAATATCTCGGGAAATCCTGCTTTGTACTACTGTGGTCGTTTATGTAAGGACAAAATAATGTTTAATCCCGTTTTCCGAGAACGGTGAACTAGAAAACTCAAACACTCTCTACATATTCAGGGATGTATAAAATCCAACAAATGAAAATTAGAGCTAAGGATTTCAGTTAGAATTGAAGAAGTTATAATTGATATCTAAATGCCAAGAATGAGCTAACGAAAAACATTATATGAATGGATACATAATAGATTTTGAACTGTCCCTTTTAAGTTAAGTGTTCAAATTGGGAATTCAGTTCCACTTAAAAATCTGGATAAATTTTGGGTTCTCCCATAAAACATCTATCAGGCTAGGGTTTGAAATTCCGTTTTGAAATCTATAAATACTTTGTCTTAAGTAAAAATTAGAAATGTTTTGACTGTCAGTTGCTTTAATCTTCCACCGTAAAACTCTGTTCGGGTCATAGCTCATGCGTCTGAGCTATCAACGTCATTTGTTACAATAGCGGAATCATCCTGTGCTGTAAACTGCGTAGCTTGTTAATTGATATCTTTAATGAGCTTGAGACTTTAGAGGGAGGGATTGACCAAGATAGTTGTTGACTAATGTGGTTCAACAAACATAAGAGAGAACAAATATCTTCAGCTTCAATTTATTATCAACGAAATAACATAAACAATTAAAAGGCAAGTAAAATATAATAAACAGGGTAATGTGGAATTAAATAGTGAAACAGAGTCCGTTTTGTAGACCATAATCTAAAGTTAGAATAGCTTCAAACATACGGCACAAAATGTGTCCAAAATTGCCCTGTAGAACATCAGAATAGATGGAGTAAACGAATATCTAGTATCTCCGCACAGGGGAACTTTGCGTTAGCACGTTACGTGAGGGCTTTGATTGAAATGGATTACCGATTGACGTGGTTTAATGTGGTACGTGGCCAGAGAAGATTAGCCGAACAACGCATACCTGGCAGGGAAAGGGTCCTGATCAGACGTCGGGTCTGCTGAGATACACTCTTTCGTACCCGAATTCCTCCAACGGTCTCCCTCCACGCGAGGATGAGTAACGGATCCAATGAGAGCTGTCAATTACCGGAGAGGGAACTCCACCACCTGAACGGACTCATCATCATCCGAGGAATTCACGAAATTTTAACGATCCGGAACGGAAAACGTAGTCTGTGTCTCTGAAATATCTGCGGTCTTCGCGTAATTAAAATCTCGGCCTCTCTTTCACTTTTGCACACGCGATTACATTAGAGTTTCTGGCATTCGGATTCGGCAACCCTAGATCTGAAAAATTGACAACCCTCAATTTTTTTTTCTTCTGATGGGCTGAGCCCCATCCAACGTCCGACGGTATTTTATCCTTTTAACGTAATTCGATAAAACTTTACGTGCATAGCCAAAATTGTACCTATTGTTGCGTCTTTTCAGAAATCTAGACCCATCGGGAGATGTGAAGCTGCGCTTGCCTGTGTGGACGTTTCGTCGCGAATCTACCTCGCCAACCATCATGACGAAACGCCATTTCGTAGTCCTTTCAATCATCCGCGTAGACATTCGAGAGGGTCATTTCGTATGCACTTTGATTTCCATTGTGAAGAAAAACTGCTATTATACACTAGAACATATGTCCTCATTACGTTTACTTAAATTATACGTATCAGCGATGGGTTGCAGGAATGGATTATTACAGTTTGTGAAGTAATTGCTCGGTTAAATGTGCCAAGTGTCATCGCAAACGAGAAAAACGTGAACTTGGCGGAAAGAAATATTATTGATGAGTAAATTTAGTTCACTTTAGTTACAACTATTTAGTGCGATGTTCCTACCTCACTTTCCTTTGTTTGATTAATGACGAATATTTGAAGGAATGAAAACCTAGTTTGGGAATGTCCATATCTAATGAAACCGCATTGGATTAGAAGCCGGGACCATTATGATAATTAAGAATAAGTTGACTGCCGAAAAGAGCAGTTTAAGTAATCATTTTTCCCTCGAACAAGTTGCGAGCACAGCATTAGGAGAAATCGAATAAGACGCTCCAAAATTCTCGGAAATAAAATGATATCGTATGGCAATACTCATCAACTAATTAGTTTTTTGCAACCCGACACTCCTTGCACCCAATTGACCATCAATTAGTAGGATAAGATTCATGAACAGTAAACACGATTCTTGGTATGGAATTAAATTATATAAGTTCGTCAAATATTTATCTTAGTGAGCAAGCTCCAGAGATAAATATTACACAAATGTATAGGAAGATAATTATTTCGAAAAATTTCACCGCAAATTCAGAGATTTCGCAGTTTAATTTTGGTTCATTGATAAATAAGTTAATTGAATAGTTAAATTAAAATAAATTATTGTCTTTAAATTAAAACTGGGTTGAATTTTTGCCGAAATAATTACATGGAAAAAAACTTATCGAAAAATATATTTGGCCAGTGAATTAAATGCTCTGCACGTCTGTCCACCTTGCAACTGCCGTAATTAAGTTTATAACATTTTCATTTGAAAAATTGCTCATCCAGAGTATGGGTACAGTTAAAATAAAAAATGCGCTGTTGATTTTATGGATTTCATTTTTTATCAAAGGTTTTTACACCGGATTCTCTGGAAAATATGAGTTTTTTTCAATCATTTCAATTATAGAAATTTATTTCCAATTACGATTACGTACAAAAACTTTGATTTCCAATTCCGCTTCATTAGTTACGAAGTATAAAATAATTAACATCGAAAAAAATGCTTTGAGAACAAAGCTTGATCCTTAGTCAGCTACACATCCTTTTGTTCTAATCTGGAGGTTACTGGCTCAATTCAAGGGTAGCTCTGTTTGTATGCTAGAAATGCTTCTGGAAATATGGCGACGGTTCAGACGCCCTTTCAGGAAGAATCAGCAGGGCGCGGAACCTTTGGGTACTCAATAAAAGAATACCTTACGCACCCATTCGACTGCGCTCACAATTCCAGGTCACAACATCGTCGTACCAGGTGACTGGTTGTCTTTGACCTCATTCGTCTTATGCTCATCCTCCTGAGCCGCGTCCAGGTGGACCCAGATTTATTATTTTGATATTCGTAAGGTATTTCCTCACTTGACCCCTTGATTCTAACTGCTTCATAGTTTGGCGGTGACCTTGTTCCCCGGCTAAAAGCGATTTGGTGAGAAAACCAGCTCCAGAGAAAACCATGGGTTGCTCGTTTCGAGTAAAGGTGTATCGAAGGTACCTTCAAACCCTAAGTTCCACCCATCATTCTGTTGAAGTTATTCCATCATTTAAGTGTACTTAGAGGGACTATTGCTCCAGTCTATTAAATTATTTATCAGTCTTCATGAATGCTATATTTAAATTTTTAACGTAGTGTTTATGTATGTGCATGAAACGTACATGCCAGAATAACGCATAGTCAAATAAAAAGAAGCAATTATTTGATAACATTCACCAATCATTCAAACGTCACGGACCACTAACTCACAATTTTGAATACCGAATACTTTTAGCATGAATATTTTTTAATGGAACAAACATGTACATAATATGAGACATGATATGTCCATTTATTTAATGGAAAATGTTAATTAAACTGGTCTCATTATTACAAAATCATTAGTTTGATGTTTTTTCGCTGCGGTGAATAACTAAACTAGTGTCGCGAACCACCGATTTCTCGCCCTCATGGCGAATAAAAGGCATTGTTATAAATATATTACTCTGCTCACTATAGTCATAACAAAAGCATTAGGATTGAAGAGCTTCTTTCCGTAGTTGTTATTAGGTAATCTACCGGTTAGGGTAGGTTTTTGGATGGACACAACTATCAAATAAATATTTTGTAACTCCAAACAAAACCCAATCCAGCAACCTAAACTACATCAGGTCCCTCTTCATCTCTGTGTACTTCTTTCCACCCTTCATCCCATCCAACATCCCTATCTTGTTCCTACCCTTTCCTCGCTTGCCCAACATTCTCCCCTCTATTACCCTCTTCAACATTCCACTACCGCTCAATACGCCTTTCATCCATTTTTCCTGCCTCCATAGGATTTCGCTCACCAAACCCCTCTCCTCACTCACCATCTCTAGTACTTCCTCATTTGTTTTCCTTTCGGTCCATTTCACCTCCATTCTTCTCCACACTTACATTTCAAAACTTTCCGTAGTATGTAATAGAAATTATTTGTTAATACTAAACATTTGTGGAGCATTTAAATGTTTTATGTTAGACATGAATGGAGAATTTTATTTTCTATCTACCCAACCAAAATTTAAAAACACGATCCAGCAATAATATTTAACAGTATTGCCCTGGAAAATTATAACAGTTACAAACTGCTTACTTTAGTTTACTTCAATTTTATGACTGTAGTGGTGTTTCGGTATTATTGCAGAAAGTTTACCGTTTGATCAATCTGCTCCTGCACCATGAAGCAAGAAAGAAAATATGAGTAGGTGGATTTTAATGGATGAAGCTGGTATTATGCTTGTCCTTTGTGCTGCAAGACTACGTGTAGCTATGGGGTTGGATGTGATTGTTTAACGGTTAATACGGATGCAATCAATCAAAGATATTCTACCCATTCATATAAGGTTTTGGATGGTCCAAAATGACTTCAAGGTTACAAGTCGTCTCGAGAACTTTCTCTCGTTTGCCCTTCATTAGTATTGCCTTCTGTTCTTCTTAACTTCTACCCACCTTCATAAGTACATTGCTGGATCAATTTACGTCACGTCGTGGGGAATAGATCTTTAGCAAATAGACATTTTTGAACATCTTTCTCTCCTCGAAAAAAGATTTTGCAAACTTATCTGGCTGGAAATCCGCTCGTCTAGATCGTTAGTCCGCGCTTTAATCAAAGGAATTGCTCGCCGTGAATAACGTCCGAAATCTGTAATGACGGAAAAAAGTGATTAAAGGAAATCGCTCGATTAGTTTGTTTTCGACGGTGTGGTGGGAGTAAGTTGGGAGAATTGGGGTTGGAGGTGGGGGATTTTTAAGGGACGGTGAGAGGGGAGGGGTAGAAATATCCCCCGGGCTAATTTCGGGACCCTTTGGCCGGAAAACCATTTATAAACCCTTTCTGTTTGATTAATCGAATGAGACCGTTTTTATTTTAACCCGGATTCCTTTCACCAATTAGCCCTAATGGGAGCGATTTAAAATATTTTTTTCCCAGAATTCTGCTGCAGGAAGCAGTGCCAAAATTTCCACGGACCGCCGTGGGGTCGTCGAGGACGTGATTGAGTCCTCCGCGGAGGGTGCGTGGCCCGAATGGCAATCGGACGTCCGGGTCCGACTCTCGCGGCGTTACTCCTCTCTTTGTATTGCCAGAAACACCTTGATGGAGATCACATGGACACCATGGCATTTGAGTCGCAAAACGGCCTTGCGCTCAGGGCCGGAAGCTTTTTGATGGCTTGGATATAGAAGAAGTGGTTCTAAGTACATCTTTATATTAGAGGCGGCAGAAAAAGTAATTCTAAGTATTTTTTATATGGTAACCTTGCAAGTGCAACTAAAAGAAACACCACCGCTTCTCTCCACGTACTTCTGATGCGATAATTAAGATTACGAAACATTTTGTCACTTTTAAGACCTAAATAATTTCATTGTGTTTCGAAGCTATGCTGTTCGGTGTGAAAATTAGCCAACCGGAGTGTGTTACATTTCATCACTGTAAGATTAGCATTACAGATTTCCAAACAAGTTGAAGCCGGCCACATTTAACAACATTGTTTAGAAATGTTGATCTCCTTGTCTGTTCTCCTTAGTTTGAGTACTCAAAAATTCAATTAAGACCCTTTCGCTGTAATTACGGAAGCAATTGTTTGTGTAGATGGATCTAAATACCTGTATTAAGCAAAGAGCTGGAATGTTTTTCAATCATTTTCATTGTCACCATCTTGAGTTAAACGGTGCAAATTTTTAGTGTTTTCGTGTGTTAAAAGATGACAACTGGGAACTTATGAAATAATTGCAAGCAACCGTTTCCCATCATAGCCGATGAAATATCAAAAATTAAATTAGAAATCAAGAAAAAATGAAATTGAAATTAAAAATGAATTTAAAATTCATGAAAAATTACTCTGAAAAATTGGAAAAAACTTTGTTCTCCAAGTTGTATCAATTTTATCCTACAAACGTACGTGTGCTAATTTAAATTGAAAGTGATAGATTATCGGTGTTTTATATTGTAATAATAGGAAAATTATTCTTGCACCAGTTTAAGCATAAATAGGCAATTTTGGATTTGTTTTGATTGATTCCTTTCAAAGTATTATATATTATTAATTAGTCCAGTAAATTTTTAGATTTAATTGTTATTGAGAATTTATTTAAACGAAACGAACATGGTCAATCCCTTCCAATTACTTATTTTGTACCAAATTTAACCTTAAACTAATGAATTGCATTAGCAATTCAAGTTACCGCTAAACCTTTGGGAAATTCTCCCTTTCCTGCTTCCTAGTAGGTATATTTTGAGAGTTAATCAAGGATGGACTTATTTCAAGAAACTGTAACAGTAACTTTAACGGAGTCACCCGCTATGTGTGCATTATAATGCAACAATTTCAGAGAGTAAAAATCATTCGCCCTACGTGCGACTACTAATCGTATATTTAAACTCGTTAAGTCTTAACTAAACACAAAACCGTCTTTCCAGTGATGCGATTAACAGATACTACTTCAACTCATTATCGACAATGACCCCAGGTAGATGTTTTCTTAGTGCCAGGTTTAATGCTAGAGATGAACGTGTCAATAATAAAACACAATATATGACGAACCAAAGATAAAGAATAAAGCTGAATCAGCTAGGGTTATAGTTGTAGCAGTACCCCGATTCTACATGGAATAAGAAAGGCCGTCCCTCTTTCGGAGCGAATCATTGAAAGTGAGCCGAAATTAGGCGGTCAGCGTCGATCGCTATCCATTAAACCTTCCTCGTGCAGGAACAAGAAGTTGATTCGCGTGGGTAGAGATATTTTGTGCCAGCGCACAAATAATTCGCCAGTCACATGAAGTTTTATGCATCGGCATTGAATGCGCTATTCTTTTTAATCAAGACTCATCGCTTATATGTTATTAATTCAATAATTTCGTAAGAATTCTTGAAGCGGAGGCCAATTTCGTACCGGTAGTTCTCGCTTCTAATCCTGTCCTGGCCGGTCACCTCTGACCCAGTCCTCCTACTGTCTCTCCATGCGAGAAAAGTGGCGAGCTAACAGTCATCGTGCCCCCACCGAAGAGCTGGGCAAGGTGAGGCTGTATCACGGCGATTTCTCCTAACCCCCATCGGGGTTTAGAGCGATAACTGAGGTTTTTGTTTGATGACCCACATTTCGATATCTTCCTTTCTCCTACTTCTTGGGAAGAGACTGGAATGTTAGTGGATATTTGTAGGTAGGATTATATAAGTATAATTCGGGGTACACCCATATCCATGCTGTTGAATGCTGCCAGGGAGGGGGGTGGTTGCTCTGAAATATCCACTTTCGAGTACCACGCTTCCACATGCTCCCTTCCCCTCCTCCCCTCCCTTCTTTTTTAAACCTTTCCACACGCCACTCCCTTTCCACTTCAATCGCTTCCTCATTGCATGGTGATAAGCGTAAATGTACAATTCCAGCGCTTGCCGTACGGAAGAAACATGCTTGAGGATGGGAAGCGGTAAAACACTCGAACACATCCTCCACGCGGCAGTAACTACACCCGCCTTCTGCATCTACATATTATCTCGATGCGATAGTGAATTTTTCTCATCAATGATTACAGCCCCGAGAGCTATTTTGGTGCAGCTTTTGCACACAATTATAACTAGCGGTAATATCATCACAAATTCAATCATTAAAAAGGGCACACACTCTCGTTTTCAAAAACTAAAAAAGCATCATCCAAATCCATAGGTTTACCTGGAGGCATACATTAGATTTATAAGTCGAATGAGTACTTTCTAGGTGCTTGGTACTCCAGTGGGCAGAGCTTTGGCTTTCTGACTTATGGGACCGGGTTCTATGGTAGTTGGCGTTTCTGGACATCCTCAGCGTCTACCAAACTGTGTGACTTTGTTTGGAATCTTGTTACGTTCCTGGAGCACCATAGACGATAAAGGAAAATAGTTACCCCATTTATTATCCTCTTATGCGATGCATGACTTTCAAACACAGGTGGGTTTATTATTGTGTCTCTGCTCTTATTTCGCATACTGGACAAACCTTCGGGTTGATTGCAGGGATTTAACTTAATGTATTTTTCTCTTGGCTTGCTTCTAACACTAGGTTATGTCTTTGTCTTTATATTAATGAACGCAAATTGAGTATGAAAAATATCTTTCTTAATGTCTTTTAGTTTTTTCGGAAGTTTCATTTACGTAAATTATTATGGTGATCTCAACTCACCAAATAATTTAGTGGCAAACCTTAGTCGGAGAATCGATACTTCGGCTTTCATTGACGCTCGTTACTAGTTCTGTTACAAGTCCTGATTATATAAATCCTCATGCCGCTGGCGTCTTCAACTCACAGTTTTCAATAACTCGTGTCAAGCCTTATTTCCTATTTTGAAAGTATATTCGAATCAAACGAATTCGGCAGCTTTCGTCTTGTGTTTTCTTTTAATTCGAAAATCAATCAGTTCTACGATGAATTTTAATCGCTCGGGGCGCATTCAAGATGAGATCTAACAAAAGCAAGACAGCGGTTCTTCTCTTTCAACTCTAAATCAGAAAAATCTTCCGACTATTCATTTTGATTAAGCCAAGTTTATTTAACGCAGAGCCACCTCCCGATATTTCATTTACCCCGCATGCAATCGAAAATTTTCGGTGCTAACAGCCGATATATTTCATCTGAATGCCGGTTGAGGAATAAATCCGGAAATTCCAACGACTAGGGGTGGACTTAAGTGTGGATCGATGGGGCACTTCGCTGCCCTTGCCACCACGCATCCAGCATCCAACACGAACCGTTTTTCTCCGTCGAATAGTCGTTAAAATGTCTGGAATTCTCCCTCCGCGGTGAGGATTCTAGTGGTGGAAACGGGAAACTTTACACTTGGAATCGATTCCATTCACTTTCTCGACGACGAGCAGTTGTATTTCTATTTCGGCGTGCTGGGGGAATTCTGATACCTATATAAGGACTAATTGGGGCCGAATTCTCTATTAGCGGAACAAACCCGCTAGCACTCACTTCACGCTGAGAAATTGAGGGACGAAGTGTAACGCCGGGATCGAAGCGGGAGGAATGCCTTTACTCCCGTTCCGACAATTGGCCCGTGAAATTAGATCGTATGAGGCGTTAACGCTCTTGGCTCTGTGAGACTTGTTAACCAGATTTTGCTAAAATTAACCCTCAAATTAAGAAACCTGGTTCAAATTTACTTAAGTGTGACGATTCATTTTCACTCATCATCACTGATGAGTTTGAAGGACGGATTTCTCATATCACCATATATCATTATAATGCCTGACCTGGCCTATTCTTTCGTTTCCTGACGAGTAAAGAGTAAAATCTTTAATGAAATGTCATATTTCTCACGGGCTCGAGATTGTCCCACGGTTATTGATGATAATTTACGGACTCAGGTGGGTTTTGACTGGACAAAAACATTAATATCGCTGAATTTCTTACCATCGAATAACCAGGCACACAACCTACATTCCATTATGTATTCAGTTTTCTTCAGTTTTTAATACATTATACCTCTACTTGCATTATCTGTGCTGCTGTTTCCGATATCTCTTTACCAGGATTTCGTGATTGACATCCGCGGAATCCTTGTCCCTCCGGTTGCCAGGCACAACATCCGGGCCGTGTCCCATGGTTGTCAAGACTCATTTTCATTACGCTGTTCATGCTAATAGTTGAGGGATAAATGATTGAGGTGGTTTTCCATTGACTTCCTCAATAGTCTTTTTAACATGGTAGTATAAAACCAAGTTCACCCCATTGGGGTGAGATGCCTTTGCAGCCACCTGAAGAATAGATGCTGCACACTTCGACCTATCTGGCTTGGGTGACCCTATCAGGAACATTGAAAAAAATTATTCTACTGTTGAAGGGACCTCTTCCTTGACCATGGAGAGTCTTCATGTATGTGCATTCTTCTGTTATGCGTACTGGAGTACGCCCGTGAATTTCGCGGAGAAGTCTGCTTTTATTTCTTTGGATGGATTAATATTTGAACACGCAAACACACAGACATTGATACAATCCTGAAGAACGTGTTGATCAGCAACAACTTATAATAAATATTAAGATCACTATTTAAGCATACGCGCAAATAAAAAGGCTCAAATAGGTATTTTAACGTTTTGACGGCTATGCTGCCCTTATCGAACGGAGAAAATAATGTTCTTTTTTATTAATATTATATATATTTATATGTGTGTGAATATACACAAATATATATGATAAGAAAAATATTTATCACTCATCGACATCAAAATAGTGGTAACGAACTTCTACCCAGTACGTTGGAATACTCGAGCAAATAAGAGCAGCTTCTTCATTGCATTTCTTCAGCTGGCCATTGGAAGTAGTAAGTGATATCTCTATCATAGAAATCTTTATTTGCTGGGCACGTGAAAAAATGATAACTTTGAACGTTGTGAATCCTAGGAGTCAGCACTCTTTGCTCTTGGCGCTGGCGGCCTTTTAAAATACCCGTGTTTATTCTAGCGTTATTATCTCATTCGTAATGTACGCTGCAGCCGTTAATGTTTCTTTGTGTGATAATGACGGGTTTATCGCTGAACTGGAAGAATTCACGTTGTTTAACTTTTATTTTATATTTATATAAATAAAAATAGACACTTCTTCCTCAGAGGGTCCACGGGAGGTTGCAGACAAACTTGGCAAATATCCAATGGGATACCGGCCATTCAGACCGTAAATACGAAATGGATTAGTGAACGCTTTTCGCTTTCTGCCTCTGGAATTTATCCACAATATGGATTGAGCACCTAATGATTTTGCGTTTTTCACATTCCATTAACAATTGAATCGTGAAAAGCATCATTTGTGGACATTAAGCATCTCTTGAATATTCCACACTTATTATTGTGCAATGCGATTTCCTAAAGAGACTAACTCCTATATATATTTTTTAGGTAGACCAAGTTCTAGAAGAATTCGTTCCTTTGAGACTCTTGAGCGTTTAACTGAAAAAACATCCATATATTATATATATATATATATATATATATATATATATATATATATATATATATATATATATATATATATATATATATATATATATATATATATTGATGATTCTGATGACGACGGCCGTGCCGTCGAAACGTAAATATCTACTGTAAGTGTCCTTCTTTTATGTTTCTGTGGGTTTAATATTTATTAACCTAGTGTTTGTATATATATATATATATATATATATATACATAAAATACGAGGTGTGTTCAAAAATTAACGGGAATTTTTTCATTTCGCGGGCTTGGAGAGCCCGATTGTAAAATTTTTTTTATAATGTTGTTTATATGTTTGTTTATTATGTTACATACATGTCCCTGAAGTATGATAAACCTTTCAGCTGTTTTCATTGTGGACTTTGTCTGTGACAGCCACCAAGGTTAGACGTGTTTTATGAGCTCGGCGATTTTCGTTTGTTAAAAGAAATGGACCAAAGAGTTTGTATCAAATTTTGCGTAAAAAATGAATAGAGTCTAACAGAGTGTGTTAAATGTTAACAAAGGCCTATGGGGAGTCTGATATGAGTAAATCAAGAGTTTACGAGAGGTAAAAGCGTTTCCAAGAAGGCCGCGAAGACCTCGAAGATGACGAACGCCCTGGACGCCCCAGCATATCAACAATCGATGAAAACGTGGAAAAAGTGAAAGAAATGGCTTTGAACGATCGCCGAATCACAACTAGAGAGGTCGCTGATGATGTTGGCATATCGATCGGATCATGTTATGATATTTTTTCCAATTTTCTGGGCATGAAACGCGTGGAAGCAAAATTTGTTCCCAAATGTCTTTTGCACCACGATGATGCACCAGCTCACACTTCATTGCTTATTCGTGAATTTTTGGCCAAAAACAATACTGTAACGATTCCCTAGCCTCCATATTCGCCAGATATGGCTCCATGTGACTTTTTTCTATTTCCACAAATTAAGAGAACCTAGAAGAATCGTCGTTTTACAGCCGTAGATGACATGAAAAGTGCATCGCTGAAAGAACTAAAGGCTATCTCAAAGATCGAGTTTGAGAAGTGTTTCAGGGGTTGGAAGAAGCGCTGGCACAAGTGCATCATCTCCAATGGGAACTACTTTGAAGGTGACAACATCAATGTATAAGATTAAATAAATATTATTGTCTGAAAAGTTAAAATTCCAATACATATATGTTGTAAATCTAGAATGGGAATCGCTAGAAATACGAAAATACTAAACGCAAGGCTTAACTCGTTGCAGAAAGCAAACACAAGAGTTCATTGCCGACACTCAAGGAATTATACTGAATGAGGTCGCAACGGCAAAATTTAGGAAATAAACATATATTAGACTGCCATAACAGGAGAGCCCTTTTTTTTCGCGTTATTTTCATATATGGAAATCTTGAACACCATTCAAATAACTGAAAAATTTGTTTTCTAGCCTTATATATGTGATTGTCGAATTTACTAGTACATTTAATTGGCGAATGGCCTAATCATCCATTTCATTAACCCATGTGGTGATTGCATTATGTAATAAGAATATGAAGCACTTTAGCAATGGAAAAATACAAAGGAAGGTTAGTCCAAAAATTTATTGAAAATAACTTTGAACGATTGATGATTCAGAAGAATTGCAGGAGTTGTAAATGAGCGGGGATACACTATTATTATTTTTTCCTTATTTTCTTAAATGAAAGGGGTAATATTTTATCCTCAATCATACTTTTTAGAAGGTGATTGATAGGTGTCTCGTTTTTTCATTTTAATATATACACATGACTTAAAACCTTAAATTGAAATCTATAGACAAGTTATTCTTCTTATTTTCTTTTTTATTTTTACGTAGTGCAATCAAATTTGGAGACACATCCATATATAGGAAAATTTTCAAGGTGGTAATTGTTAATATTATTTATTTATAATTAGTTACCATGTGCGAAAGGAACTCAGGGATGTCTGTGCAAGGGCTCGTCTGACCGTGGTCCAATCTTGTGCGGCAGAGTAAGCGACGTGCGTGGCAGTTACTGGCGTTGAGTGTTTCAAAATAATAAATAATGTATAGCTTACCAAAATTTGGACTAATTGGGAAGTAATTGGCATTTTTTGGGATACGGATCCTCTCCCGCAGCGGTTACCGCCTTTGATGGCCACAATTTAAAAGATTGCCTTTGTTTTCCATTGATGGATTTTAAAGTTGCTGGATTTCTGATCAGGCCTACATGCGAACGACCCTTTTAAATCGTTTATCACTTGGAATACTGAATAAATACCGATACCTAATTTTTTCTGCTAATATCATTAATGCTATCGTCTGAAAAAGTTCTATCTACTTAAGAATGATTCAATCGTGATACACTTTTAATGTTTATATTTATGATTTAATGGCATGAGAATTAAATGAATTCCCAGTACAAAAGTGGTCCTTTTGGGAATGTTTTTCCCTTTGGCACAACATGGTTGTATTCATTTGGGTTTATCGAGCAGTCTTGACGTTTTCTCATGACCCTCCAGCAGTGCGACGTCGTCTTTGCGTCTCATCTCCCAGGAAATGTCATTCAACCTCCGGGAGATCACCGCTCCTCCTCGGCGGGGAAGGGCCCCCGACCCGATCCCCGCTCCGGGTTACGGGAGCGGGCAAGGAATAGAAATGGGTGGGGGAACTATGGAGAGCACAAGCCTACTTCTAATCCTCCGACACCCGGATCCACCCTCTCATCCCCTCCCCAATCGATTCCTCGGCCAGGGAAAAGAATTCGACCCACCCTTTCTTTTTTTCTTCTTCCCCCGGCTGCCCTCTTGTTTTGGGTCTCTCGATCCAACAATCTCCAAAAAACTCGCGTTTGCCAACTAGGGCGCCCAGGAAGGGAAAAGAATGCCGTATGAGAGGAAGAGGGTCGCGTATGGGGGCTGAGGAGGGGATGGGACTCGATTCCGACCCCGGCGTCTCCTCCTGATGGTCCCTCTCGTTGCCCTTCTCCCTCGTCTTTTTCTGGCTCCCGTCAAGCGACGAGCTCTCGCGATATCGGTCCCTTCCCCTTTCTTCTCCCACCTCCTCCTTCATCTCCCTCTGATGTTTTTATAAATTGTGGTGTATCTGTAATTGTTTTATGGTTTATTTCTATTGCAGTTTAAAGCAGAATAATATATGTTAAGCTAGTATCTCTAGCGCTTATTTGTAGCAGGAAATATTTTAAATTGTAATGCAACAATTTCAAGAGTAGAAATCAATCGCCTTGATCGGAATTCGAACCCGGATCCCTCGATATCCGGCCGAGTGCTTTAACCAATTAAGCTACCGAGACGTCCTCTTACACTCTGAAATTACAATCCCGGTCAAGGCGAATGATTTTTACTCTCTGAAATTGTTGCATTGTAATGCACACATAGCGGGTGACTCCGTTAAAGTTACTGTTAGAGTTTCTTGAAATTTATTTTAAATTGTTTTGAACCTGAGATTTAGACCAATGTTAATATATATATATATATATATATATATATATATATATATATATATATATATAGTCTGACCTGAAGAAGGCCTCGGAGTAGGCCGAAAGCTTAAATCATCTACAGTGTGATTGTCCTTTTACGTGTTATCTGTTTTATTCTGTGTTCTATTGTGCCGTCCAAAAGTTATATATATATATATATATATATATGTGTGTGTGTGTGTGTGTGTGTGTGTGTGTGTGTGTGTGTGTGTGTGTGTGTGTGTGTGTGTGTGAAGTATGTACGTTTAATTTTCGAATAATTTAAAATGTGTAATAAATAAAAATATTTCCATTTCATATTGCATTGGTGATGGCTACGAAAGTGGCTCCGGAAAACAGTTGGAGACAGATCACGAATTTCAAAGATTGGCCTGAGTTTTCGAGAAGACATCAAAAATATAAATTTTTCCTCAGCCACAGTACTTAAAGCGCATACGAGCGGAAGGACGAATCGGAGAAATTTTAAAATATCATCTTAAGTTGCATCTGCGAGGCGTTTCAAATGCACCTTTGATATTTTGTTTTCGTTCCGAGGCCGTGTACTGACAAAATACATCATTCAAATTCTTCGTAAATTCAAGAAAGTGAGTTAGGTATGGCTGCGGATTTCTGTATTAAACTACACTAACTTCTAGGATACTGGAGGGGGGCGTAATGGCGATGGCCCAAGACGACGGGTGCGCCACGGAATCCGTGGATTTTTCCCAAAGCCTTGTGACTTTGTCTGCGATACATGCATAAAAGCTTTGCGCTCATTTTAGATGCTTTTCAAGGAGGAAAATTGAAGAAAATTCTGCGACAATAGAAGTTAATATCTTAGAGGGGATATGTGACACAACAGATTTAAGAGTTTCAACAGAAAAACTTATTGCGAAGGTTTTGAGTGATTCAAAATACGAGATAGACATTGGCCAAATGGAAAGGGTTAAAAAATATACATATATATATATATATATATATATATATATATTATAATAATTTGGTAATCTACCGGTTATGGTAGGTTTTTGGATGGACACAACTATCCAATAAACATTTTGTGGTTCCCCACCTAGCAAACTAATCTATATCAGGTCCCTTTTTATCTCGGTGTACTTCTTTCCTCCCTTCATCCCGTCCAACATCCCTATCCTGTTATAATAATATATATATATATATATAACTATATAGTGCCCAACATTCTTCCCTCTATTACCCTCTTCAACATTCCACTACCGCTCAATACGCCCTTCATCCATTTTTCCTGCCTCCATAGGATTTCTCTCAAGAAACCCCTCTCCTCCCCCACCATTTCTAGTACTTCCTCATTTGTTTTCCTTTCGGTCCATTTCACCTTTTCCATTCTTCTCCACACCCACATTCCAAAAGCCTCCAATCTACGTCTATCCTCCTGCTTCAGCGACCACGTTTCCGCGCCGTACATAGCTACGCTCCATATCAGAGTTTTTACGAGTCTTGTCTTAACATCCCCACTCAACGTCCCCGTCATCAACTCCCTCCTCCTTGAGAAAGCCTCCATGCCTAGCGCAATTCTTCTCCTTACGTCCCTACCACTTTGACCGTGTTGGTCCGAAACACTTCCGAGATATGTAAACATATTACCTGCTCTATCTCTAACTACTCTGCTCTAACTAACTAAGCTCCTCTCTAACAACTACCTGCTCTATTTTTTCCCCGCCTATTTTAATATTTAGCTTAGCCTTTTTCTTTCTGGAAAATCGCATAACCTTTGTTTTATTAATATTTATTCTCATCCCATATTTATCGCACTGAACCTCCAATTCACTCAACAATGCTTGCAACCCCTTGGCTGACTGAGCAACTAATGCTTGGTCATCAGCAAACCTAACCGATTTTACGAATTCCCCTCCGACTTTCATTCGTACCTCCAGTTCTTCCCATGCCTCTTTAATCATTTCCTCTACATATACGTTGAACAGTACCGGTGACAATGGGCAACCCTGCCTTACACCTCTTCCTAACACTGCCCATCCGGACTCTCCGTTCCCCACTCGCACCTGAGCAGTCTGAGACATATACAGGTTGCGGATCAGTCTCCTGTCCCTCCAATCCATTCCTATTTTCTGCAATACACTCATTAATTTTTCCCAATTCACTCTATCAAACGCTTTTTCGAAATCTACAAAACAGGCAAAAACGTCCTGATTGTATTCTATATTCCTCTCGACTAGTGATCTCATTACTGCAGTGGCATCACGCGTACCTCTTCCTTTCCTGAACCCAAACTGATCATCCCCTAAGTAATCATTTGCCTTACTCTCTATCCTTTTGTTGATGATCCTGAGAATAACTTTAGCTGCGTGGGATATCAAACTTATTGTTCTGTAATCCTCACATGACGAAGCCTTTGCCTTTTTTGGAATAGGAACTAACACCGATCTCACAAAATCTTCCGGCCAGATTCCTTCCTCATAGATACTACGAATCAGTCCATATATGGCCTTCTTCCCACCTTTCCCTAACCATTTCAACATTTCTACAGGAATATTGTCCAGCCCCACAGCCTTATTGGCTTTCATCTCCTTTAATGCCCTTTCTATTTCATCGTCGAGTATGCCTGGACCTAAGCTATCTTCTTCTACGTCATGTTCCTTTTCCATGTCTAACCTTGTCGGCCTAAGTTCTTTACCATACAGTGTTTCTATATATTCTTTCCATCTCTCTTGGATTTTTCCTGGTTCAACTATTATCTTACCCCATTTATCTTTAACTGTTAGCACACATCTTGCCTTCTTACTTCCCGATAATAACTTAACCTTGCTGTATAGAGCACCAATTTCACCCTTCTTCTGTAAACTTTCCATATCCTCGCATTGCGTTTTCCACCATTCTTCTTTTGCTTTATTTGTGGCCCTTCTCAATTTATTGTTTAACTCTTTGTACTTCATTTTGCCTAACTCTGTGTTTACATTTTTCCATCTTCTTCTCTCATCCATCTTTGCAATCATCTCATCCGTTACCCATGGTTTCCTTATCCTTTTCCCGTTAACGGTTCCTATAGTGTCTTTAGCGGCTTCCAATATCCCTTTCTTGATACATTCCCATTTTTCTTCGATAGTACTCAGTTCTTTACCGTCATCCATCATTTTCTCTACAGCCTCCTGATACTCCTTCCTCGTTAATTCATTTACTGCTTCTAAATTCCATTTTTTAGCCCGCCGCCCTTGCCTTATCTTCTTGAAACGAACATTACATTTCATAACAACTAAATTGTGGTCAGAGTCCGCATCCGCTCCTGGGAAACTGTGCGAATTTATCACACTGTTCCTAAACCTGTGCCTAACCATAATATAATCTAACTGATACCTTTCTGAGTCACCTGGCATTTTCCATGTATACCTACGCCTTTTGTGGTGTCTAAACCATGTGTTAGTGATGACTAAGCCCTGTCTCCTGCAGAATTCAATTGCTTTCTCCCCGCGTTCATTCCTCGGGCCTAACCCATAGTCCCCCACCTCACCACCATCTCTTCCTTCGCCTACCGTCGCATTCCAATCCCCCATCACTATCAAATGTTTCCCTGCAGGAACACTCGCGATGATATCCTCTAACTCATCATACATCCTATCGACTTCTTCCTCCTTGTGGTTGCTCGGTGGCATGTATACCTGAATAATGACCAAGTTCGTCGGCTCTGCTTTAATCTCTACGAGTAAAATTCTATCTGTCGCTTGCTCTATGTTGACTACGCTTCTTCCTACCCCTTTATTTAAAATTACGGCAACCCCTCGTTGGCTCTCGTCCCCGCCGCTGTATATTACTCTATAATTGTCACTCCAGTAATCCCCGCTATCCTTCCATCTCACCTCGCAGAGGCCTAAAACATCTATGTTACCTCTTTCCATCTCTCGCTTAATATTTTCTAATTTGCCTCTCCTCAACATTGTCCTGACGTTCCAGGTTCCTATTCTAACTACTTTCGTCTTCTTCTGCATCTTCTGTCCTGCTGCTGTTATTTCTCCCCCGCAAGGATTTCGTGGGATGACGACCGCGGAAGCCTTGCCTCCCCCGCTGCCGGGCACGACACACGGCCCCTTGGGCCGAGTCCCGCAGTTGCCAGGACTCAATTTCTGTTTTGCGTCCATCATATTTTCTTGGGAATGATAATTGAGGTGGTTTCCCGTTGCCTTCCTCAATCTGTGTAAGTATAAGTTGCCTTCCTCATTCCTGTGTAAGTATATGTAAATATATACGTATATATGTGTACATATATGTTTAATTAAATATGAATAAGTAATACAAGAAAATAGTTTTTAAAAACCTTCAATAGAGGAAACGATTCATAAAATGCAAATTACATATGCCTGAAAAAATAATTTATGAAACTCGAATTTATATATTCAACATATTCAGGCGAGATGTAGTGGAAGTTCAATATTATGAGAAAAACAAAATTTCCCTTTTCCACAGATTCATTTGTAACTTACCATCTTCAACTACAAGACAAGGTTCAAATTGTAGTACATCATATTTATATCTTTTGGAGGAAGGGAGAAGAAAAAAATGGGAGTAAGGTAGGAGGGAACGAAGAGGGGAAATAAGGAAAAGACAAAGAAACGGAGAAAAAAAAATGGAGAGGTAAAAAGAGGGCAAATAGGGCTTTCATACTACAAAAATTAAGTGGAAAAGTGCTACTATCCGTTATTCATTATGGAAGATTGCGGAGGAATTTTGATGAAACATCACTCCTAGCTAAATATCTACTACAATTGTTCCACTCATGTAAAATTAATCCGGGGATTCTATGCTACAAAAATAAGGGTAAACGACTTGATATTATGGAGCAACTTGAAATTGTAAAATTAAATATGAAAGTTCTTTTATATTAATATTTACATAATGACAATATTTTTATAAACCACCCATCTCTCATTAAATGGAAAACTAAATGTATATTTCCGCTGTTCTTTATTTTCGTAAAACTAGTTTCAACACATACGCGCCATCATCAGGTAAGATAGTGATAGTTCATTGTTTTATAGTATGGTTTGGAAAGATTTATTATTTGTTTGTTGATGATTGGTACCTGATGATGATGTCTAAGCTTTGAATCTAGTTGTATGAAAATAAAGAACAATGGAAATATACATTGTGTTCTTCATTTAATGAACATAAACTTCCACAAAGTTGAGCATGAAAAAATGAAATACATTCTCCTCAGAATCCCGTTTCCACAACAAACAGTGAAACTCCTTCTCTCCAAGCGGCTCCTTCCTACGCGTATTTTTCCATCCAACCACCCTTCTACCCTCCACTCTCAGCATATGTTGAACAACACTTCCCTGATAATGTCCTTCTTAGAATCACTTATAACTCATCCTTCAACCTGCCTGTATCCCTTCCATGCCCCCTTCTCGCTTAACACTTCTTTATTCTTCCCTCCTTCCTACAGCCAGGATAGCCTGCCATCGTCCTCTCAATAATGACCACCAGTGCTTATCTTCCCCGCATTTTTTTCTGCACCATTTCTTTAGTTTCTCTGTTTCCTTTGGCTTTCCATATTTACCCTGATTGTCCCAGCTTACCACACTCCTCACCTTCCTTCCATCCCCTTCCTCAAACAGGTATAAATAGGATGTATCACAATTTGAATATTGTGATGTACCTGAAGATGGTTCGATGAACGATGAACTGAAACGCATTGTACATTATTAATAAACCTGTGGAAAATTAAAAATTTGTTTTTTTTTTCATAGAATCATTTATCCAAGAATAGGAAAATAAGACATTATGATAAAGTATTAAAGCCAGAATATATATGTATGTATATATATACATATATATATATATATATATATATATATATATATATATATATATATATATATAAACTTTTGGATGGCACAATATAACACAGAATAAAACAGATAACACGCAAAGTCTGACCTGAAGAAGGCCTCGGAGTAGGCCGAAAGCTTAAATCATCTACAGTGTGAGTGTCCTTTTGCGTGTTATCTGTTTTATTCTGTGTTCTATTGTGCCGTCCAAAAGCTATATTGCTCTCGTGAGTACTTCCGCATCATCGATATATATATATATATATATATATATATATATATATATATATATATATATATATATATATAATATCTATACATACATACCTGTACTTATACATAATATACACACACACATAATAAAGAACACATAAATGGAACACTCGCACGTTATTTATTGATAATTTCGACGGAATTGAGCCCTGTTATAGGCATATGCCTCTTCAGGGACTATTAGGACCGCTGTGAATAATAACTTTTAAAGCGGTTGCAGATAGAAATAAAAAAGGCTTGGAACTCTTTTCTTCGGGGCAGCATTGGCCTGGCATTCGCCCGCGGCGAAGGGGAAATCCTAAAAAACCCCCGCAGGTTGCATATCTGGGTGCTCCAGTCTTTTAAACCCCCCGGGCTGAACCAAGCCCACTGATTTCATCCAATGCTGCCTACATTTCCCCTCCCCCACCTGGCCCGCTTCCTATTCGTCCCTTACCTTTCCTCCCCTCACCCTTCCCCTGCACATATCCTCTCCGCTCCTCTCGGAGAACGCCATTCTAATGACGACGGTCGAGCCGTCTAAACGTCAAATACAAACCGTGAGTGTCCTTTCTTTATGTTTTTGTGGGTTGTGTAAATATAATTATATATACATACACACACACCCACACACATACATATATGTAGTAATCTTTATGGCGTTTAACAATGTTTGATGCACACGCATATGTGTTGATAATATTTTTAAAATTAAATAACTAAATAAGCTAAGGTGGGCTGTTTTTTAGCTATCCAGATGAAACTAGGGATGTACTTCCCCTGGATTTGTATTGAGGCAGCTAGTCATATATTAATCTCACTTCGTTTACGCATGTCATATCTTCATGTAAGCGATGTTTCGTTCTGAATTCGAAGTCTATATTTGTCTTGAACCTACCCATCGGTACAAGTACTACCTACCTATATATTAATATCCGCAGCGCTGTCATCCTTTTTTCAATCCTCACTTCAGCACTAAACGTCAGAAGGAACAGCGGGGACGCCTTTGTACTCCGCGTTCGTGTTAAAAGGCAGCAGCGATCGAAATTCACTTCCTGCTCGAGTCGAAGATGAAGGAACACGAGTTTTTCATACATATGTATAGCTTCGTCGGATCGCCGTGGAGGGCGTCGCTCGTCTTGCGAATTTTTGAATATTTTCTGAGGTGTAAAAGAGGTCGACGGGGAATCGCTTCGTCGTCGGGGATCAAGGCTTTGTAGTTCATGGACGTTTAAGGCACTTGACGTTCGGCACGTCTAACGTTCGACCCGCGCTTTGCATAAAAAAATGGATCGGGTTTCATATGCGGAGGAAGGTTGGACGAGTCCCCAGTAAGCCTCCGCTCCTTATCCGGGAGGCGGCGGGCCCTTTGGCGCGCACGTGAAATTCACTCCTTCACGTTGTTCCCGACTTCATATTCTGGGATAAGGACGGGCTTCCGCAGGGAAGATGATTCTTTCGGAAAGAGATAGAGCGTCAATGCTTCCGTTATTTACATCAAAAGCTGACCGTAGTCATTTGAAACTTTGTCCTGAAAGCCCCTCTTACAGTGTACTTCTAGCATATACCACAAGGCATTTTCATCCTTTGAAGTTCTCTCCAGCTGGAGAACTCTGGGCCTTTTTACGATTGGAACCGTACTTGAAACATTCCATGAGTATTTAAACTAAATTCAGAAAGGGACAGTAACCCGATCTCAACTGTGAATCTTTCTATAGTTTTGACACCAGCTAAAATCGATCATTCCATACCAATGTCCCGCAACCTTTGGATATTAACGGAATAAAAAATATTTTTAATATTCCATCCGGTTCCATTCTTCATTAATCGCATTCATATGAAAAAACCACTCATTAATTCTGCAAAATACTATGTTTCCAATAGACTTTATGTCGGAGGTCAACGACCAAATATCCATACTCTTTACCAAGAATTACAATAGTTTCTTTGCAGCCGTGTTCATTTGGAGTTAAATTAAAATGTAGGTTTGACACAAGGAAGTAATATAGTGCCCCTTTTATTTTTCATTTATGCCTATTTACGATTTGAATTCCTACGTTTGCAGCCACGTTAGATTATTTGCAGTCGACCTTGTGAAAATGTTCAGGGAGTGTCGGCTATATTTGCTGAAAATTACTACGAGAAGAGAGAATTCTTGGCGGATTAGCTGGAGGTATCAGGCTTTGGGGTTTCAGGTATTCTTTTGTATATTCAAGGTATAAGAAAAAAATATTATTAAATTGTTATTTACCATGAATAAGAAATCTGAAAATAATCCCTATATAAAATGGGTAGGCCAAGCAGGAGAACTTTTTTGGATAATACCCAACGCCCGTTTTGTAAAATGTCATACTAACCTTTTTGATTCATGAAGAGAGCATGCAGAAATTTACCTCTTGGAAATTGTTGAATTTTCTCGTAGCATCGAGGGAATTAATATTGCCCAAAAATGTATTTGGTAAATTCAAACATAGAGATAAAGAAAGGATTGATTCCGTCACAGATGTGTAAAAGTTTTTCGTAGGACTTCACACATTAAAAACAAAAAGCGGATCAATACCTGAATATTTTTATGCAAAACCAAAATTAAATAGAATATTCAAAAACACTATTTAATTAACTGCACATGTCGGCATGTTTACATGTATGTGTCTGTACGATCGTTTATGTGCATAAGCAAAAATTAATTTATGTAAATGGACATGTAAACTAATATTTGTGCGTATGGGGCTGTTGACCTAACTATCGCCGCCACGGCTAGCGGTAGTATTGTGTAGTTTATGTTGTGCAGATGTAGAAATAGCCGTTTAATTTGAGTTAGAAGCTTTGACAACCATTTCAATGAGGAAGTGACGCTGCGCGGGCTTCGCACATAGCAGTACCCCCGGTACCAGAGAAGCTCTAGGGTTAATGAAAACGCACAAACCCTCACACATCGTCAAGAACTTAGTCCATTGGGATTTAGAGTAGAAGATGAATATAGAGGGTTCTGTGCTGTGATTCTGCAGAAGGATAAAATATTTTGGATGAAGAGGAAGAGTAATGACTTAAAATATGGTCAGAAAGGAGATGGATTTACAAGTTGAAAGACGAAGAATGTATGAAAATGGAGGTAGAGAGATGCTAAGGGTTAGTGGGACATAAATTCCTCTCATATTTGCCAGACAATTAGGTAAGTTCGTAAAAAGAAAGAAGGAAATCAGATTTTTGGGCGGCATGAAGGGAGGTTTACAGTAAGTTGAACTGAAGAAATAAAATCCGCTTCGGTAAGCAAGATGAAATCAAGAAATCCACTTAATGCGAAATACGTAGTAGTCGTTTGGTACTGTTCAACAGCTGCTTATTATTGGTAGGTCACCTGCTTTGCTCTCTAAAATCACGTAGAAATCTCAATGGTCAAAGATTTTTTACTGAACTTGATCTTATTGACTTAAGAAATTAATATTATCTTTGCATTCTACGGAAATCTCTGTAGAAATCAAATATAATATTAATTTCTTAAGTTAAACATGGAATTCTACAAAGTTAAGGCCTCAACCATTCAGTGCATTGATCTTATTGCCTGTCATTATCTTCTGATAGCAATCCACCTAATCGTACTTAATTCCAATTTCCTGAATGTTACATCCAGTCATCTCTATGCCGCTTCCTGGTTGTCGCACTTCCATTTCTAAGTGACTATATTCATTAAAATTTTATTTTCTTGATAAGTATTCATAATTAAAAACTTTCTTTTTTCTTCCATCATTCGTCATTTTTTTCCGTGGTAAAAGAAATTACTTCCACATTCTTTTGCATTTGATTTCCGGCGCTTCCTACTGAAGCTATCACCTTCACTCGGAATATTTGGGGTGGAAAACCAGCCTAGTTATAGGGAAGAGATTTTCAGAAAAGAGAGGGTGTGCGCGAGAGGGAGAGGGTTGAACTCAACTCGTATGTTGCCCTGTTGCGCGTTTGAAATTCTTGAGTTGGAGCAGTTGGAAACCCCGTGTTTCTCGATTACCCCGGACAGGTCTTGGATCGCCAAGAGAGGAACAAAATAATGTATTTCTGTTTTAAAATTTGCAATCACTATTTCTCAGACCTGCAGGGACGGGTTTCAAAGGGGAAGCTTTAATTTTTCAATTAGGCCTGCTGTCTCCGTGCGCGCATTTTCATGCTTGGCAGTCCAGGAGCCATCCATAAAGGGCGTACCACAATTTCAATTTTTTTCCCTCGGCGAATCCGTGTTTTAATTAAGTGCGCCATCTAATCGCGTGGAAACGCGTCGAGCAATAATTTCCCGGGAAATTTCTTCTGACCAGGAGGCTGGCGGCGGATGCGGTCGGATCCGCGCTCGGCGCCCCCTTGGTGGGTAATTGCGTCCGACGCCGCAAACATCAATCTCAAACAAATGAACAGCGGACCTGGACGCCTGGATTTTCCTTTTTTCCTCTTCCCCCCCCACCCACTCCCCCACCATCGCCTCCCTCCATACTGGACATCGGGGTTGGGAGATGCCCGGGGACCGCACGGATTGGCGGCGCTCTGCTCTGCTCATGATTGAAGACCGCGGTAATGCCAGCCACGAGGGAAGTGGTCGTTGGATGGAGGGAGCGGCGTGGGAAACTGATAATCCCTTGTGCGGAAATCGACGAACGGGGACATCGCCTCCGAGCCGTGGTGCATGGAAGGAGCGGCTACATTCGAGGACATCGAATAACGAGACTAGGCCAAGCTAATGAAGCCCCTACGGGAAAGAGGTGGATGCTGCGCTCGAAGAAGATAGGGATACTACGAATAAGCAGATAATGGACGCAACCATTCTTGTGGATTGCAGTATTCTATGAGTCGTCGGCATGAAGCATTGGTAGGGCACCCTAGACAAGACGTGAGGCCTTGGAAACCTGGCCCTGAAGGAGTGTACTGGAAATCAATTAGGAGTAAATAATGCACGAAGAAGTGTGCATACTGGGAATTGGTGGAGGAAAATACGAAAAGAAGCATGATGAGGGTAAAGGAGAATTAGATATATCGACCACACACCTCATAACACGTGATAGATTTATCAGAACTATGGTAGAAGGGAAGGTAGGATAATGTCTCTATAATCATTTTTTCAATATTTTTTTTATGTTCACTGTACTAACCGATAAAACAAGTTACTTTTCTCACCCAACTTAATACATGGACCATGTTTTCAACACCCAACATTTTAAAGGTGAAATTCAAGCTAAGCGATCTCATATCCATACCAAAATTCGAAAAATGGAAGGTAGGATTTTTGGAAGTGGTTGCCATTAGTGGGCAATGGGTTTGAAGGTAAGAGAGAAGGGGATGAGAGCAATTAATCAGTGTTGGTTGTGTTGGCCCTTTGAAAGACAATGCAATTACATGCATGGGATGAGTGGGTGTGAGGATGGAAGGGCACCGTCTGGGGAAAGCACGAGTTTTGTTTTTTGTCGGTGAAATTGTGGTTATCAGATAGGAAGAAGCAACCACTAATGGTGCCACGTGGAAAGAAAGCCAAGGGACAAATTTGCGAGGAAAGATGGTGTGGGAATGAAGGACTATCAGTTCTTACAAAGAAATAGCCTTTAGAACAAGGACGGCAGCAGTCAATCGCTTTTCAGATTGGAATGTCGATGATGATTTTGCCTGTTAATACATGGTTTGTGTAAAAAGTATCGGGAAAGATTTCGGAAAAATAGATTTATTTCAGATTTCAGATATTGCTACAATGTCTCTACATTTTAAAGGGAGTACATCCCTTGAGCGTCGACATACTCTTGCATGCAGTTTTTCCACGACTCGAAAGCTCCTTCCCTGGTAGGCGAATTCCGGAAGGTCCTTCAGGGTCCACGTGCAGCCTTCTTTGACGGCAATTACTGGTTTCCGTTGAGGGAGGATTTCATCTTCGGAAATAGGAAATAGTGAGGTGGTACCAAAGTCGGGACTGTAAGGGGATTAGGGAATCGTCGCGATGTCGTTGCAGAAGGTCTTCGTAGACAGACATTTGACTCTGCTCTTGGTACTCCGTCAAGGCCTTTTAGTTTAGCGCAAATGTTTCGCACCGCCAAATGTTCAGTGATAATAGTTTGCACTGTCATCTTATCAATGCCAATATGACCGACGATTCGAATTCAACACTAAATGTACACGTTAAGAAAAAATAGTAACCTATACTTTTTATACAACCCTTGTTCGCGCCGTCATGACTAATGCGCGGACATACCTTGGTGTACAGATGGTTCGCTATTAAATATCAAATTTTTAATAGAAACAGGTGAAGTTTTCTTCTGTTCAGCGTGTTGCTAACAATCCAATTTTGGTTGTCCATTTTTTCACTGAATACTTAATTTAGTCTAAATAAGAACAATACCGACTGGAATTTTCCAGTGGTTTTTTGCATGTCAGCCTAATTATTCCACCAGGCCGTAAAACGACCCCTGATTATAGTTTTCGTTGCCGATCAAGGTTTTATTACTTTATTGCAATTTTTTAAGCTGTTGGAAGTCACAGTGAGAGATTAATACCCTTTTATTTATCGGAAACCATCGAAAATGGTTCTCTGGGAAATTTAAAATTTAAGATGATCCTAATCATGTATACGATTATGGTGATCCTGATCTCGTATACTGGTAGATATATTAACATTCAATTACTATGTGTTTTGAATTTCACGTCAGTTGGATTTCAATGAGCTTGAAAGGGATTACCTTTTTAGTTTTTATAGTTACAGGGAAATGTAGATGTTTTAAATGGCAATACGTGAGTAATGGATGGCGATTTACTAAACGCCTATTGAATCTTATTATGAATATGAGATCCCATTTGATTTTGATATTCTGTTAACTTAGGCGCAGTAACATTTCTTCAGTGCTTGTTATAATATAACTCTAATAGATATTTGACCACTGGTACCATTTTGGGGGTCATATGAACATTTTTGCACTGTAACCCACCTGCGCACAAGTCTGACGTACATAACACGACCCTATCTAGAATATTTGCTAACACCACATAAATGCTTTAGTAATTTCTGATTAATATTTGATATGATGTATGAATAACTGCAGAAATCTTCAATGCAAACGATAATATAAATTCTCTAAAAATTGAGGAACACTGAATTGTATCCGCATTATAATGTTTTGGGTCGAAGCGCTCCTGCGTCAAGCCCTCGCGGGCATCTTCTTATATTGAATATTATCCACTTCTTCATTGTAAGAATATTATGAATTCCCCCCGTAAAAGTTAAAAAGACCATTTATAAACTTTCTCAGCGTAGGTGATGACGCGTTTAGAAATAAAATTATGTTTTGGTATTGGATGGAAAGGAAATTATTTTTTACAGAAAAGATGTATTATAAGCCTCATTTATCCCTTCCCACACTTCCTTCAAGCCAGACGTCTGTCGCCTTGGTTACCTCCAAAGGGGGAGGGAGATAAGCTGTAGGATAAGGGGGATGCTGGGATGTCATCGTCTCCTGCAGAAGCTTCATTTGATGGGGAAAGCTATTTTCGGGATAGAGCTTATTTGGAGAGCTGTTTAGAGCTGGGAAAAACGAAATTACGAAATAAATCGCTGTTTTCCGCATTTCTACAGAAATCACGATTCGGTGAATAATTTCAAAATGATATGTTATGTATAGTGTTGAAGAATGGATTACCATATTCACACCAATGGAGCAATCAAGTAACACATTCCGAAATTTCAATAAAAAACTATGGTGATATTTAGCTCAATCTTTAATTCAATGCTATATATTGCCGAAAAATTACGTTTTTTTAACAAGAGGATGCTTAAAAAGTTTTTGACTATTTTTTATATCGTGGAGTAGATGGTAGACATATTCATTGGCATAGAAAGATCTATTTTAAAAGGCACTGGTCTGGCGGATGTATAGCTAGGATTGTCATGTATAAATATTTACGTATACATAGCCCAAACAATCAGGCATTTTGAATACATTAACCTTCGAGGAATTCAGCAATGAATAGAGAATTTTGATGAGTGGGGAATCTTCTTCCTTTCTAGTTTTGTGTTCATTCTTTTTATGGACTCCTCATCTGATTATCTCCCCCTGTAGGTATTATTTTTGATTAAGCTTAGGTATCATTATAACCCATGCATCGACGCAGGCCGAAAACCACTGTACTTTTAAGTCTTGCCATGCAAATGCACAATAACATCTACTATATCAAGTTTGTGTTCCACCTATGTTAATTTCTGAGTATGAGAACCAATGAAACAAAAGAAGGGTGTGAGTTTTTTGAGAAAGATAAAAAACGACTTTTAAGCATATGATTGTTCCTTTTTGTTTTCTATGCACGAATGGGGCAGTTTCAATGTTTATGTTTTTCTTCTGTAAATGACTAGCATACTTAAGCAGGATAATTTAAGCGGAAAATCCTACCAGTCGCTGTTCATATGGAAAATATCATGCGCGTCTCATTCACGGAATGGAATAATAAACGAACCCTATCTAATCAGACGTTAGATAAGGGACTATGTTTAACAGATGGGAGTTCCTGCCGTAATCAAGCGTATCCCATCTTCGGGTCTTGTCTTCACTCCTCTCTTTTCTCTCAACCATCCGCTTCGGCCACCCTTTCTTAGATTACTCAAATACGCCCAATCGGGGAACCGATTCCCAAGGACCCAAAATCCCTTCACACACAAAGCAAAAACTTCGAACACATGGAGAGTAAAATGGCACTCTTACAGCCGTCGAGTATTAAAAACGACTCCCGCTCCCACTGGATTAATCCAAAATGCGTCAATTCTGGAGAAACTTCAGCATCGGAAGTGGGTGTGTCTTTGAATTCTGTGCCCAAGATGCACATTCGTTGTCTATTAGCCACCCCGCAGGTACTTTCTGAATTTGAATATTTAGGAAAGTTGTAGTCAATACAGAAATTACTTTTCGAATATGTGTTTTAACATTATTCGTTGCAAAAAGTAAATAAGTAAATGGAACTATCAAATATATTAGAATCTAGATCAAAATTATTTTTAAAAAATCGACATCAAATTCTATGTTTTTTTCCAGTCCCTTGACATCATGGAAGGGATTTATGGAGGTTTTCAAAGGAGTGTAGGTGTATCGGGTGCGTTCCCCCCTCCCGTAGATGAAGGGATTGGGGTGGGGGTTAAGGAGGAGGTCGAGGGGGTGGGGGAGCTGGGCGACCTACTCGTGACCAAAGAATTTCATTAAAGAGAGGAGCCGCCCCCTCTATTTATATCGACTGCCAACAACAACTCCTAAAAGCCAATACGACGAATCCCTGTCCCTCTTGTGTGTGTGTGTCTGTGTGAGATAGGAGAGGAGAGGACAGGTTTAAAAGGGGCAGGGTGAAGGGTTTTGGGTGAGAGGAACCCTTGCATTGGAGACTGCGGCCTCTTTATAGGAATTCGCTCTTTCCCCGACGAGCCACCTTCTTCCCCCGCCCTCCCCTGCACCACCCTCTCTCTCTACACTCTCATTCACACCTCCATCCTTTTCCTTCCCTCTGAAAGGGTCAGGCACCGTCTCTCTCTCTCTCTCTCTCTCTCTCTCTCTCTCCCTTCCCCTCCCTAACCCTTACCCCTTCCCACCTCTTCACCCCAATCCACGCCATTTTCTCTTTCTCAGTGACGCTGAGGGATCATTGTCGCGGATTTGGTCGGCGGACCATTGCGCCCTTGGGGGAGGAGGAGGTTATCGGTGGCTTAATGCTCGGTGGTCTGCAAAGCAATGTGGTCTATCTCTAATTTGGTCTCGTTTGTAATTGACATGTTATGTCTGTATTTTATGCCCATATTCATATGGTAATTGATTTTAAATGTACGATTTTAAATGCCTCTAATATCTATTTACATTTTGAACACTCTAAAGTCTATAAACGTAAACCAGCAGTTGGTGCATTACCGTATACGTGACCAGTGGGTCTCATTACTTGAAAATACTTGTATCATCTATCTTTACGTTAATGTAAAATGCACGATGAAATAAGCCAGATAAAAAGCCATCACACGTTACAAAATAATATCATTTAATTGCACATATTCTGCGCGCGTATTAATAGCATACCCGTATTGATCATAGAATGAATTTAGCACTAAATTAGTAGTGGTGCTACTAACAAGAGAAGAGTTAATAAAAGTCACAGGCAAAATGCTCTTGAGTTGCTTAATTTGTCTAATTAAATACAGACTTTATATTACAAAAATTTATTTACCTGAAAAATAAGTTGTTTGCTTAAAAGGTAATGAATTAAAAAATTATTTTGTCATTGTTTCAGTTTGTAATAATTGCAGAATGATACACTTTCTCTTTATTCCTTTTGCAAATAGTCAGGTGATTTTTGAGTTTATCACGCATCATCGCAATATATAAATCACTCCTGAACAGCGCACACACATTTATCTTTAAAATGTTTCTCTCTTCAGTTGCTCAGGTTTTCTACCCCAATCCGTGCTGTTGTATACGCAGACATTTTTCCAGATTTCTCGTAATTTTTCTTTCCCTTGCGGCATTATCCAATTCCCCCTACTACACTCAATATCCCTTCCATTCTCTTTTCTGCCTACAAAATTCTTCCAACAACCACTCCTCCTCCTCCTCACTCGCCTCACCCAATCCTCACTCGCTTCTCTTCCGTTTTGCCGTGCCTATTTTTTTAATGCTCCTCGATGCCCACATCTCAAGCGCCCTCAGCCGTACGCCCGTACTACTACTGCCTCAAAGGCCAAGGAAACTTGATTTTCTTTTTTATCGTTGGAGGGCGTTTAAAATCGAGGAAGTAACAATTGGCGTACCTGAGCCGCAAATGTTTTGGGCCTTGACGGAAATTCCACGGTTTAAAAATACCTTTTTGACCGCTGAGAGAGAGAGAGAGAGAGAGAGAGAGAGAGAGAGAGAGAGAGAGAGAGAGAGAGAGAGAGAGAGATGAGAGTACGATATTGGGTTTGGTGTTTAGACGTCAAACTCCCCGACCCCAGCAATTCATGGCGTTATCGTACTTTGCTTCCGTACTTGTTCCCCCGCATGAGAGGACCTGAGGGTCTAGTGTTCAATTCCAGCGAGAAGAGAGAAATTTGCTTTGCAAACTGTGGTACATCGACAAAATAGCTTCATGGCTCTAGTATATTTTTAGTTAAATTTCTATTCGCAAAGACTTCCTTTTTTTGTTTTTATTTGGTCGTTAAATGGACTTTGCGTTATTTCATTGGTAGGAATTTTCGACCTCTGGAATCAGATGTTTCGAATTAAATTATTCCTCTGGGAACCCTCAACTCAGACCCAGTTTGATTTCCATTGTACTAGAATTTTCAAAGGAGTCGCGCTCGGTAGAGGGAAAGTAATTTGTTAGCTCGTATACTTTTGAATTTCTTTGGTCGCGGGGATTAGTAAGCTTAACTTATTCCCTTTGAATTGGCCCCGGATCGAACACTTATTTATGTCTTCTGAGCAAATAATAAGTTTTTTACATGTTTTATACATCCATTACGATCTGTGAATAAATAACAAACCCACCTCTTACCGCGATCTCAGATTTGTCCATCATGCTACTGAGAGCCTTCACGGGAGTAATTTTTCTTGCGATCTACAGTACCTGTAAGTGCAGTTGTTGAAATTGTAATGGACATGAAATTTTTGCCCAGCGAAGGAAAACGTGTGAATTTTTTTACTTGAGTCCGGTGTGGTGAAACCTGAATCGGTTGTTTTTCGGGCATGAGAGTGACGAGATGGATACATAGGAGTGAAATACGTGTCAGTAATCAGAAAAAATACCCGTACACGTTATGCAACAAAGGGAATCGATTTAGAAAAATTCCTTTATCAGGCAAATCGGATAAACTATGAAAAAGAATCGTAGCTGCCCAAACATCAGGATATTTTTGGATATTAATTCCTTCGTGGCGTCTTCGATGCGTTTAGATTTCAGTGACTCTTCTGCAGTTACATATACTTCAACATAGTGTATTTTTAACTGCCACAGATAAATGGCAAGGGGTGTTCATTCTGCAAGACTGCATTCGAAGTAAGAAGGTAAAAGGGTGAAAAGGAGTGTTATTTGTAATATATTGATGTTAAGTGCAGCATTCTGTTTGTGGTGATCATAAAATGATAAAGGGAGGGCGATTCCCGGAATCTCTCTCTTAAACAATAGAGACATCTAATATTGTCTTTATCATCCGACAGTACTGATGTATCTACTTGTAGAGCGAATTTAGGTGTTACACAAGTCATCTATTTCTTCTGGCTGCGGCTGCAAAGATGTGAAACCCGTATTTAAGATTACGTCATAAATTCTGTTGAGAAGGTTCATAGGAAACGACCTCAGTTATTTATCTCTTGATTTTATGATTGATTTTAAGTGGAAATGGACTGTTTTAAGAGAGAGTGGAAAAAGTTGAAGGCGCTGAAAAATGTTAGATAAGCGAGGGAGGGTAGGTATAGGAAGCCGCGTTGAGGGGGATAATGGGATAGGGTAGAAAGTAAGTGGTCTTGAAAAATGGTTTTCTGTAGATAAGGATGTTAATGCGTTACCCTCGTGTTAGATTAGGCTAACATGTGTAGCTATATACCATTAATCCTGCATATGTAGTGTGTCCATTTGGTTATTTCGTCGATGCAATTTTTAGAGGGGTAGGATATAAACCTCGTGATAAAATAATTTCATATGCTATTGAGTCCTTGTGTCTCAAAGGGCCACTAGGGTAAGCATTGATCCGTTGACACTTTGTGTTATTTCATTTCGCATGTTTCACACGAAACTTCAACCCTCTTTGAAACCTCTCTTCCTTATTTCGTTCAATTTTTGAAATTCTATGTTCTTAAGCCAGTTTGTGTAGAGATGGGGGAAGGAAGTTAGATGATCAACATGGCATTGCTACGGCAGGGAAAAAAAACTTGCGGTTTCCCCATCTATTTTTCGGATTATAAGCCTAGAACACCAGGCCGTCTCCTTACGGGAGTATGCACTAGGTCAAATCATTATCGAGTGAAGTGGCTTTCACTGTCGACGCATGTACAATCCATTTACCTCAACGTGACCAATGGCGTCACGTGAGGAAGAAAATACATGCTCTAGTGGGACTAAGTTTGAGGGGTACGTGTGAGAAAGGTGTTATGCGCAGTGAGTGCTTAAGCCTTGGACAATTTCTGGTTAAGTAATGGTGCTCATCGAGGGGAGAGCATTTTGTGTGACCTTGTGAAATAGATGCAGGGAAATAACACAGGCATTCCTTCGATATTCCCTACAGTAACCATTTTTATCTATAGTGATTGATCTACTAGCATGCTTCTCCGAGGAAGTGGCACACCTCCGAGTGAGTGTTATTTCCTCCCCTAATATATAATATATCAGAGATAAACTAGACCTACCTGCACAGTACGCTACTGAGCGTCTTTTGGTCAGGTTATCGTTAAGTCTATACTTCTCTGGAGATTAAGTTTTGTTCACAGAAACACAAAGGTTCCTATTATTTTCAGTACCCATTTCCCAAAATTAATGTTTCTACTCCTAACGGAAAAGATACGTAGTGAATGTTTCAACTTCAGAATTTAATCCATCCGCTCCATGTTTTCTATCGTTTTGTCATAGTATACCGTTAAACTTCCCTCTCCGCTAAAGATTCTCACTCTCGACCTGAAAGCTTTGAGGGAAGGTTTAATTCATTTTACCTTGCACATTTTTAATGAATCAGACAGCAATACGTTGAAGCTTAACGATATGATTTATTTTTTCTCGATTATAGATCATAACTCTTCTCGGTCGAAAAAATCCCGCTGAGGGATTTTTTCGACCGAGAAGAGTTATGGCTGAGACCATTTAATGGGTTAAATGTAATTCACCAGGTGAAATTATCTGATACGATGGACTAGGCCCACCTGTGCAATGAATGGGCTCTTAAGACTCGACCAACTAGTCCGACTCGAACTACACATGTAAAAGCCCATATTCTGCTCGAGACAGAGGGTGTACGATACGAAATTTGGCAACGTTGTTGTTGTCGTTTTTTATGGGAGCTAAGGTTATTAAGGTACATTAAGGATGGACAGAAAAGGATGAAGGATGAAGGGTGGAGGGAAGCCCGGCGTCTGCATTAGCCTACTCTTGTCAAAAGGCGCAAAGGGTTCCGCAGTTTAACGTCCCATCCAACGGACGTCGTACTGACTCAAAATGCTCTCCATAAATGACCTCATATAGGGATCGATGTACCACTGAAAAATATTTGTTATCCCCAGGATTTGAACCCGGACCCTCTTGGTGGGAAGCTTGTACGTTAGCCACCGCACTATTCCGATCCTCATTTGGCAACGTTGGGCAAATTTCCTCTCCTTTTTTTGGATGTTTCGAAGTTTTCGATTTGAAGTTTTCGGATCCCCTTTTTTCCCTTTCGCCTCGCCACAGTTGATGTCTCGGTCTCGTCACCTCTCGCCGGCCCTTCAGGTTCGTTCTGCACAGCGTGTAGTAGCGCCCTCAATCTTGACCCTATCTCTTGACCGGACCCTTGCGGCCCTCTCAACCAGAAGAACACTTATTTCACCGTGTGGATTAAAAGAGAGCATTTGAGGAGGAATCAATATTTGATCGAAGACTTATCGCCAGTTTGATAATTAGGTCATTTTTGCTAGAACCACGGGTTAGTGGGGGATCAAGATGTTGTGGTGGCTAATGTGCTGGCTTCCCTACTCAATTGACCGGGTTTGAATTCTAGAGAGGGCCGAATTTTTCAGGGTTAACCCGATTCGACTCGGGATTCTATGTGGAGAGCACTTCACGAAGTCATTCGGATGGTACGTTTAATTGCGTGGCAGTTTGGTACTTATTTAGTAAGTGTGGACTAATGTCGACGCCTGATTTCTTTCCACCCTCTACTAATCATTCCCATGAACCGCTGAACAAATGCCAAAAACTACGATGCTAATGTCACATCTGCATTAAGTACGTTTAAACAATGCAATAGTACTCTGTGTAACGAAATTCCCATCGTGTGTTAATGTGAATGGTTGTGAATGATAGGATCTCAATCCATATATTCAATTCTACACGTCGTACATTCATACCTCAGCCATCCAAGGGATCTCCCACTGCAAGTGGAAATTCTCAAAGAGTGGATTACCATGGATGAGGATTGTAGGGTCATATTGCTTGGCTCTTTTTTAGTAGCTCGGCGTCAGTTTGTTCAAATATAAAAGTACCTTTTAAAAGACTTTCATGAATATCTTGGATTATCATCCCGAAGATTATTTATAGCAGGTATTCGGTTTTATACAGTACATTACAGTCCCTCTCACAGACGTCTGCCATTACCTGTTTTTGATAAATGATTCAATGATTTTCAATCCACTACGCCTTAGTAGCCTTAGCGGTTGGAAAGGCGCAGCCCCGGGGACCAAACGAGGAACCCCCTGCAGACAAAATGCTGAAGTGCATCAAAACAGTATGTGATTTCTCAACTTGCAGTAGCCAGTTAGCATGCTGATTGATCAGCAAAGAGTTCGTGTGGCTGAAAGAAATTCATGAAATGCAATCACATAGATGTTGTATTGTGAAATTTGACTCACCGTCGGTTAAGACGTTTAACGTTTTTAGTCATGAATTAAGTTTTATCAATTGTATAAGTTATTTCCAAAATATATTTTTTGATGCATGCAACATTTTAGTGTTAAAACGATAGTTTAAAAAATATTTCTTTTTACCGCAATTAAACATAAATAGAACACAATTGTTCTAATAATCTTCAGATAAAGTGCATAATCTGCAAATTTCTTAGACATTAAACTGGAAAACAAAGCAAAAGAACCTAATTGCATTTAAATCAGGGAGCGATATCTTTCGGAGGAGAGAGTGAAAACATTGGAGCTTTAACCTTAGCTATTACCCAAGATAACGTCTATAGGTGTGGATGTTGTGCACAAATGCAGAAACTGCATAAATGTGTTCAATGATATTTTTTTTTAATTCCAGCATTCTACTTCATAATTTTAAATCATATTTCTACTGAAATTTATTAATCATCGTTCACAAAAGCTCGCGTAATATGTACTTCCTAATCTCGATTTATGGGATAAGTATCGCGGAAAGCCCATCTATTAAAACTTTCAAACTGTCTTTAGAGATGCTTGGTTGAAACGCTGGGAATGTCTGGGGTCATTCGACTTGAGAACAGGACCAAACCTTAATCCTCGACGCCCTCGCCTGGGCGAAGTGATGCGTGGGTGATGGGGATGGGGAAAGCACTCCGAACCCAAAAGAAACCCACACACCCTTAACTGGCCAGTTAAGCCCTCAAGCTTAGTATTAATACTATTATTATTGCACTACGTTTGTAGAAATCCACCGCCGAGTCTCAGGTAGACGAGTTTAATTGTCGCCATAATGGCCTCAGGCTCAGAAGGGTAGTTTCTCTAGCGCTATCCGTGTCCACCCTGGCCGCCCCATCGGACCGTGCGCGTGGAGACAGACAAGAGGGAACCTCAGGGCGGACTTTGGCCCTCTACGGGTGCGTCTGTCTTCAGACTGCAGACCGGGGTCGCTTAATTCAATCTATCAGCTCACTCCACCTGACACCCACTCCCCGGTCAACACTACCTCAGGGTAGCATGGGTATGTATGTCTCAGTTGGAACACAGATTTTTTATATGGTCCGTTTAAATGTTTTTTTGTCTTTGCATTTCTCCGCTGGAATTTAGAGCAGCATATGGCATAGTCAAGGGATTTTTCAGTTGAGGTCCCATTAAAATGTTTGCGCCGACTACAACCTCATCAATCGATGGAAAAATTCAGAAAAATATAACAATATTAACCCGAAAGAAGTTTCCTTTCCGAATCTGTGCATAATGAGTTTTCTTTAGGTGCAATAACTTTGTTTTACATCTTTCAAATGAGTTGAAAGAAGTATGCTTCTTAGAGTTATAGCTAAACTATTGCACACTGTTATTGCTTATTCGTCTAAATCTAAGTATTTGGTTACTTAATAACTTGTTCATTTTTAAAGCACAGTAATTGCTTCTCTACACGCCCTTATTAATTTGGTCGTGGGAATTAAAAAATATGCATTCAATTATTGTTTGGTATTTTAATACAATATCTCCTATTTAAAACACTAGACATCGTTCTTTTAGAAAACTATGTTGCTCCTAGATGGATACAACAGTGTCACATTTCAGGAGCACTATTATCTCCTATATTCGAACGTGCTGGTAACTAGAGACATCCCCAATCGTATCACATTTTATCTTAACGTTAGCCACTAACTGATAATATTTTCACTGCCAATAAACATCTGTATGTATTACCATTTTTTTTTAAATACACGTGTTAAAGCGTTTTATAAACCACGATGTACCATGAAGTCACGTAATATAGTCTTTTAATAAATGACTCAACAAAATTGCAAAATATCTCTTTTTCCTACAGAGTTGCTGGTGCATGTTTTTACGCATAAATTTGCGCTAGTATTTAAATTTACTGGGCCATTTAGTTGAAAGCGTCATAAACTGTAAAGTGGGACGGGAACACTAATATCTTCAATAGTTGTCGCCGTGGCAAAATGTGATTACATCCGGTTTGGCACACATGGGAATTGAGGCTCGGCCCGGCTTAATTAAAAGGAAATTTTAAAGCGCTTCTTCTGAGGTAAGGCCGGCGGATCAGGCGGACTATAAAAGCGTAGGACGAGTTCCCAACTCAAGCCAACTGCAAGGGGCGAGATCTCCCTTGGGGGAATGTAGGCGAGAGATTTCAGCTAAGTAATGGGAGGAGAGATTTATCCGAGTTATTTATTCTGCCACTTGGTAAAAAAAAATTTGGATAATTATAAACGCATGGTATGAAATAAAATTTTCCATATAATCTTGCACGGATTTTTTACGACGTCAAAACTACCTCTGCCGTGCTTTCCCTGCGGAGGAATACTTTGTATTCTCCGTTTCCCCGCCTCGGTTATGTTGTGTAAATCCTTTGGTCCCAGATTCAACCCGTGGGAGATATGAAGACAGGCCAAGTGTGGGATTATGAGAATTATAGTGGAGACGCACCCCGCCAGGAGCATCCGGTGGACAAGCAACGAATACCCGCTCCCAGGTTCAAACAAGGTCTTGCTTGAGGTTATTAATTTACCGTATAATAAGGCAGCTAATATTAAAAATGAAGTTTGTTAAAATATGGCCACGAATGCTTTCCTCGTGCCAATTAGCTGTGTGTTATAATTTTCTATTATTTTATGTCCGTATATCAAAATCGAAAGCCAAAAGTTTGGTGTTCGTACGTAGTTTAATTGAACACATCATTGTTAAACATGATTTATGTCATACGAATGGCTATTGCGCCTATGTTTGTGGAATATTATGATATCCTAAGCCATTTGAAACTACTGATATTGTAATTTACTTAAACTCTTTCTTTTTTTTTCATGTTCCTATAGGATTTTCCATTAATGCATCCATTCCCATTGTATATTGAGCTTTGAGGAATCAGTTTCTGTTGAATTGATATAAAACAAAAGAATATTAATATTCAATGGGTTCAAATTTTGTATTAACATATATAAAAATGTAGTTCTTCTAAAATAGTTCAGCTGAATATATTGTTATTTGTTTTATCCCATTATTCTTGGCAGTTGCCGACTGAAAATAATAATTCGGTAGCATGCGAGTAAGGTGTGAGAAGATGCTCTAATATGTTCAATTGAAGTTTTCAATCAAGGTGCAGGTGGAAAATTTTACAGCATACTTCGAATTCAAAACAATTGGAAAATATTTCCTTCAGTTTTACTGCGGATATCTTGAAGCACATTCAAAATATCCATCCTGGGCACTTCCTAAGAGCGTCATACGGAGATCCAACATCATTCTTAAAATATTATGGTTAGATTCATCTACGTCAAAGGGAAGTGTCGCAAGGAATGCTAAGTTTTGCATCTTTTATCATGTAATTGGGAGTAAATATTAGATATTGTTGTTTTACTTCTGTTTTTTCTAGGGCCTCTTTATTTTACTTCAAAATGTGAATGGTCCACTCTCAGCCAATACTATATATCACTCTGCTGATTAATTATTCCTTTTTAATTTCGTTTTAATTATATCTCTGGGTCACATGTCAACTAAAGAGTCTGTACTTTTCCAAGGATGTTTCAATTTTTGCTTGTTATATTCATTTTTTTCACCTTTCAAGCAATTGTTTCCCTCGTTTTTATTTAAAACTAATATAAAAACAGCAAAGTTATAACATAAGTTCACGAACATGAAAATTACATCAAAATAATAATCCCACAAACTATAGGTAGAGAGAAACCCTAAAAGCCTGGAATCGAACCCACCATTGTGCGTCGGAGTACCTTTTCCGCCAGTCACTCGTTGAGTCCTTTTTGTCAGTACTCATTCTTCGTAAATACTATCATTTTCCGTAGATATTCCTTTATTTCTTAATTAACACGATAACCAATCGATCACAAATATGTGTCGCAAATTTCAACTGAACATGCAAAAATCTCTTTTCGTGAAAGTAAACATTCTAGAATCTCTCCATTCCGTGACGATATCATTGCAAGTATCTGCAACTAGTTTGTAGGCACTGCAGCATACCAACTTTATTTTTCAAGCTGCAATCCTAATATCCACAATTTGTCTTTTTTGAAACCACACTATGTGTTTCAACGCTCTGCGTCATTTTAAAGCTTTGAAGCGTGCGATGTGGTTTAGAGATAATCAAATATTGGAGAGTAGAATCGAATTTAAAAAGAAAAAATGTTCCAGGAAATGACTCCTGACACTGTTGATTGTAAACCAATTTCAGTTGGAAAAATTTATTCATAGAAATTGCAATAAGTACATCATAAAGTGCATCACTGCCGCGTGTTGTCAGACTTTTATTGGAGAGTCATTTAAAATAAAAACCCCGAAAAGTAAATACCCAACCCGATGGTGTATCATCAACATTAGTAATTTAATATTAATGGCAAGTTTTGGACAGTCGCTAACAACTATTATTCATTTGCTTTACTACGTTTCTCCTCTTGTTTGTGAGACATTATTCCTTTCTTTATTTTATCATACGTTTCACTGAACCTCATGGTGTCTTTAATGCTTTATTTTGCGTTTTCTATTTTCTGACTATTTCATCAATTATGTCGTTCCAAACCGTGCCACTGATCTATATTTCCTCAAACCACATGTTCATTCTTCCTAGGACTTTACTTAGCAAATTACTTTCATCTTCTAACGTATGTTATAACTTATTTGCCGGTCTTCCTCTCCGTTCTTCGCGACAGCCACATCTTAAAAGCCTCCAGCCTGTGTTCCTTATTTCGCCCATATTACATGCGTTCCATGTTCATGTCTTGCTTTTTTGCTTTAGGTAACAAACTTAACGCTTCTTTTATCATTATTTCCATATTCTTCATTTCCTAGAGTTATTATCCTCAAATGGTCCAGATAACTGCCATAATTTTACTTCGCAAAATTTCTCCTAAAATACCTCCACTGCTCCTACTTTATTCTGGTACTATATTCTCCATTTATTCTATTTTTATTCCATTCTACTTCACGGTTTAACTTCATCTGCCGACTTATTGAGAATATAATTCATCTGGCTCTTTTGAGATCAATGCTAAGCAGTAGATGCTTAATGCGTCACTTCATTCCCCAGCAGCCCTTCTCGCAAAACCCGGTGTCTTTAAGGTGGACCCAGCATGTTTCCAGAATGCGAGCGCCCCTTTTGGACGTATCCCGAGGATACCTTTTGAATATTTTCGCGTGAATTTTTTAATATGTCGCGTGGGGCGGGGATTGAGGGAGCGAGCAGAGGTAGTGGCGCTGGTACGCACGCACAATGGGTTTTGAGGGTTGGCCGGGTGGGGGGGGATGTTGCGAGTGGGGGAGTCATTATGTCCCCGGAGGCGAAGGGGAACGAAAACGTCGAGTATGGAGAAGGGGGAGGAGTGCCGTGGGAGGTGTTTGGTGGCGGGTGGGGTGGTGGGCAAAGGGCACGGTGGAATAAAAGTGTAGGCCGGGGGTGATTTTCGAGAGAGGGGCGTGGTGGGGTTGGGGGTGCGTGTCACCCGGGGGGAAGGGTGCTTCACAGAGTGGAGCTCATCATGCACCGCGGAAAGCCCTCTCTCTCTCTCTCGTTCACCCTCCTCTTTCCCTCTTTATTGTATTTTTACGACGCGGGAGGGTCAGGAAGTACGGCCGAGAGGGGGGAGGCGGAGGAGGATGGCGAGGGGCGGGGTGGGTGGGAGACATGCCATCGGGTGGGATAGGGTTTGTGGCTCCGCCCACCCCCCTCCCCCACCAGTTCGCGCCTAGGGACGAGAATGTGAATCGTTCATCCGAATTCTCTTTCGGTTGCGCGAGAGGTGATTAAAAAAAGACTTGCATCACGGAGCTACTTGGAATGCCTGAAGCAGGCTGAAAGGCAGGGAATCAGGCTGCGGAACTGCGAGTTCCCAACATGAACTCAGGTTTAACCAAATGTTTTCAACTATCTAGGTAAGCAAGTATCAAACTGGAGTAATCAACATGGAGGTTAGCCCGATTCGTCACGGCAGAGGTCACCGAGGACTAATACGAAATGTGGAATTCGCACATTAGCAGGGTAATTACTGTGACAATTCCCGTGGTGCCCGCAGTTTCCCATGAAGAAGCTATCGCACCTAATAATCACAGTGATGCCGAGAACTGTAAAGGCACAAATACGTCAATTGTGAAGCTCTTTATCTTGGTCAGTAAACGAATTCATAGCAAAAAAATTTTAGTTACGGAGAATCGTTAGTAAAAAGGAAAAGTGCCACTCATGAGGCATCAGTTTCAAGCGATGGCTCTGATGGTATTCATTGTCTCGCAATCAAATGAAACATTTTTTCTTGATTTTTTCATGCTTTAAAGCTTATCAATGTAATATTGAAAGCAAAGAGAAAATGGAATTTTAACCTATCTACAAAATAAGGGGAAGGGTAAATAAATTTGAGTGCCATTTATATCTCTCGTCAAAATTTTCGTGTATTAATCCCCAGTTCTGATCCACGGGTAGGAATAGCAAGTGAGAAGGAGAATTATTTTCGTTGTTTTTTGGCAGCAAACTTTTCAATTGGGGTTTAATAGAAGCAAACAATAGAGAGAGAGACGAAAACCGCCGTCGCTTCAACCACCGAGAGAAAGTGGAGAATATAACTTGGGATTAGGCGGCAATATTCCGTATTTTTGTGAATTTCAATCGGTAACGGCCTAGTTTCGCAGAATAAGGTTACAGAAATGAATTTCGTGCTTTATCGTTTCAAACAAATCAATAATTTGTGAGATCTTCGTTTGTTTTTTATCAGAATAATAACTTGAAATCCACCCAAGAGAAGAATGACAGGGCCATGAGTCCAATGTCATGTCCCATGAGTCCAAATCCCAGGTGGTGAGAAACCCACTTACGTGGGCATGGAGCTCGCAATCTCTGTTCCTGCAGCCAAGGGCGACATCCCGCGACCTAAGCTTGCATATGTATGAAGAGACCAATGGATTGATTGTTTTATGCAAGATGATTTTCCCCCTTGCTGTAAAATTTTAATAAACTGGTTCAACTTGTTGGTAATTATTGGCTTGATTTGCCTGGTGCTTAAATGTCCATTTTCGACCATTAAAATTCAGTCGCCCTGGACGGCCATTTATCAGTAATTTGCAGACTTGCAGAATGAGAGGTAATTATTTTATTCCCCTGGTTTCCTTCATTATCGCAGTATTAAAAAAGAAATGTATTGGAAATACCACAGTTTCACGCTCGTCAAAAAACGTACAAGGTATGCGTAATAAGTGTTCGTTTTGATTTAGTCTCTCGCCTCCCCGAGGTCATTCTTTATTACTAAATCTTAGTCTGCTACCACATTACTTTCTCTTTTTACGCCTTTTGTTCTATTCTAATACGCCATCAATACCAAATATTACCCTGCAGTAGTATTCAAATTAATTCCTTCAAATGATCATGCCAAGTGTGTATGAAAAGTATCGGTAACAAATTTTTCAAGACGGGTGCGAGAAGTGCTGAATTCACATCATTGGATAAGTATGCGAATGATCGTAGATTGTATTGGCATTGACAGAATGACAATGCACACCATGACCACTCAAAATTTGGCGATGCGAAAGATCTGCGGTAAACTCGCGCCGAAGACCTTGATGGACGACTAAGGACAGAGTCGAGTGTCAGCGAGCGAAGACCTTCTGCTACTGAACTTTTCCTGCTACTTTTTATTTAAACTGTGTATAAGCATTAAATGAGTGTTTTGTGTAGTCGCGCACTCGTTATTTAAATTTTTACTTCAATATTTTTTATTGTACTCATGCTTTTATAAAATAGAATATTGCGACAAAATTTTAATTCGGCAACATTAGTTTTTCTAAATTTCATATTTTAAAAATAACCTGCGTTTGATTGCCAGTATCAAGAGTTTTCATCTCTCGTAGCACCAAACCTTCCATGGGAAATCGCAGGCGCCACAGATAAAGGAACTGAAACCATTTCAATGTTCAGATTATGCTAATTTTACTTGCCGGAAGGATATAGTATTAGGATCTCTAATCTACCCTATTGATAGACCGAATATTCGTTAGATTCATGTAACATGTCAGATCTTTCATCGAAAACGCTTCTCTCAGTAAAAGTAAGAGGTAATCCTTGGAATAAGGTACTATGGGTAGCTAATTTTGCTATGGTTGCATGCATAGGAAGTAATTTTTGGTTTAAAAACATCCATATCATATAGAGTGTGGAGTGCCGATGGGATATTCTCCCTACTATTTCTTTCGCGTCCAACGAGAGAAGTGAGAGCTGAGCAATGAGCTCGTTAGAATGAGATTCGTTCATTTTGGACTCGAAGCGGTGTGATCAGTGGCTCTTTCGTGTTGCATGAGGGGAAGCCTTTGTTCCTTCCCTTTCTTACGCTGCCCTAAAGGCAAATGCGATCGTGGGTTTGGTGCGAGAGATGGCAAATTTTGGGGAAAGGGAGAGGGAGGCGGATGGGGTTAGTTTTACGAGCGGATAGGAAGGGCTATATAGTTGGAGAGGCCACTTCTACCCCTCCAGCACTCCTTTTTCTCCTTCCTCTTCCCTAAGAGAAAGGTATTCCCACGTGCATAGGGAACCGTATATGATATGCATATAGCGTGGACAAAAAAAATAGAGACAAAGGAGAAAAGGATTGATGTCTCCCGTGGTGAAAGGAATTCGAAGTCACCGCCGCATCGTCTCGCCTTACCAAACCTCCGCTTCAGGCGCCACCGTCACCATTCCCTTTCTCCGGATGATATTTCAGCGAACCCATAAAAACTGTCTCAAAAAATGGCAATGCAATCTACGGACATAAATATTCCGGTCAATTCGATCAATTTTTATAGCACGTGTTTATGTTCGAATGAATTCCTCGTGGTTATTCCCTCCAAATCGGACGTCGGGTGCTCTGTGACCTTAAATGGAAGTAAAGAGACTTTATTTCGTTCCGCTGCTCCAAAAGCCTCTCAGAACAGAATATAGGGATGAAACGTTAAGCTTGGTGACCTTAAAGGAGAAGGCATTAGCACGAATCTTTAGGACATCGGCAGATTAGACCATTCGGATAAAATAAAGAGACATGGCTTTTTGTAGAGGCGGATTTAACAACTCAGCTCTACTGCAGGTCGTCGTCATGATGAAAAACGGTAAATTATTTCAAAATCAGTCGTCAGATAACTCAAGTGCAATCTAACCTTTTAAACATGATACAGTTACTGGATTACATCACTGAATGCTTTTGCCCAATAACCGCATTTCTGCTTAACTTACCAAATACTTCTTCCCATTCCATGGCCCGAAACATCCCATTGACTCTCACTGTCGCTGCATTAGAGAATATGTCCGAGAAACTAAGTTTAATCATTCAACTTTTATTCTTCAATAATTAACGGCCAGACTATAAGGGGATGCATAAGTGAACAACGTAATTAATATCTCCCTTTATAATTTATTCCTCTTGTTATGGTTTGTGTCCTGACAACCCCTGTCGCACACCCTTGAGGCGGCTTTCGCGGTGTAAAGGTGAAGTATTCAAAGTCATTGCATGTTGAGAACATGTCTACCTTCGCTCGCACTCATTTGTAGATCAATCGTTAGATTCTCTCTTGGTCACACTTTTTCAGTGTCGCCCAAAACATTTTCATTTGCATTTCAAATACGCTCTCGGAGGAAGCAGGGACATCCGTAGACCGGCGCACATTGTATTCCCGCCCGCTGATTGGATCCGCGCCTGGAGTGGTGTCACCGGCCAAACGGCGTTCACCTTGGGCGAGGGGCGGAGGGAGGGAGGGGAGAGCCAGTCACTGTGATTCTGCTGGGAGGAAACATTTGAAATGACGTGTGGTGCAGTGACAGGTTTTTTTTAGATCTGGGGCGCCCGCGAAACGATGCGATTTTTTGCGCGAATGGCCGTGAAAAACTCCAATATCTGCACGTTTTGGTAATTGAAACGCTGGTTGCGACATTCTATCAGGAATTGATCGTGATAAGGAACGCGACCCTATCTTCACTTCCACCCCGGAGAGGAAAAAAATATTTATATATCCCGCCAAAGATACGTCGGTGAGGGAGGTTTCCCATGGAAATGGCAGTTCGGAGCGAGTTGCGTTTTTTTTGTCAAAAAATATCGTCGATGCCACCGTTGTTATCGGTGGATAAAGGCTTCAAATGGTACTTTCTAAAGATATGATGAGTTTGCGGCCGTGCTTTATACCCCTTTCAATTACGAAGTAAAAAAAAGTGGTAGCAAATTCTGCTAACGAACTGGTCCATGCGATTGTTTTTTTGACACGATATAAAATGGTTATCTACCGCCGCGGAAGAAATAAAACTACTCTCAATCCCAGTGAGATCGATCCATGCCTTTATGCAAATGGGAGCTTATGAAGCATTTTTATTAGGAATCCAATAAGTGAGGACTAGCCTAGCCTATCGCCTCGAGCGATACGCCCCGGGAAGTCCATCCGTCGCTTTCGGCTCGTCGCTGCTGCTCCTCCACCAGTGTATGTCGCCCGTGGACGACCACTGATGCAGCAAATAGACGCCTTCTATTAGCAGCTTTGATTAGGATGCAATAATATTTGTGCAGTCGTCGAATTTCGATGTGACGTTTATTCGAAGGACTTTTTATCCATGGAATACGAGGTCTGTTCAGAAAGTAAGTTCCATTGGTCGCTGTATTGACACCCACAGTAAGTCAGTACGCCTCGAGCTGCAGTGGTTGGAAGGTCGCGTTGCTTATCCTTTGTTTACAATAGCGAGTTAATATGAAAAATGCAATCGAAATTCTCGCCAAATGTGAAGTCCGTTCAGTGATATTACTGATAAAAAACTTCAAAGCTGCTTTGACATTCATCCCTGGGTACTTTGTGCTCTGTCTTGGCCAAATTTGATGAGTGACAAGAGTTGTGTGCGTCAGTGTTGTCGTTTGTTTAAGAGTGAACATAAATGTCCATGGTGTTGACGGAATTGGCCGCTCGTCTGAAGTGAAAAATGAACCGCACCTGAAAATTAACAAAAAGGTCGTGAAAAACGATGTTTTACGATATCTGAAATGTATAGAAAGTTTTCCACAGATTTCTACGACTCTGATGCATGGAAACACGTCTGAAAAGTTGGGTTACTACATGTTTTGTGCTCGTCTCGACAAGAAACTTCATGATGCCGTCATCGATTGGCTGCGATCTCAGGAGACAGAATTTAATGCCGAAGGAATTGGAAAATTAGTTCAGTGGCATGAAAGACGTTAAAACCTATTTGGCCAATATTTTAAAAAGAGTAGAGATTTTTAGTTTTGAGATGAAAAAAAATGTTCTGTATCTATTACGAGAGTCGTAAAGTGTATTTTTTATGGCTTAAAGGATATTACTTTCTGTAAAACCGTCGCACGTAAGAATCGAGATACAAAACCTAGCATTAAGACTTACATATGTGGACTACTACGCAATTGATGCACGGAATGGGTATTAGTCGCTAGCGAAGAAAATATTGTAATGGAAGTAATGACAATGTGTTGGTCTCGAAGAATGAAGAAGAGCGAATAAAATGGAATTCTATGGAAAACATTGAAAAGAAAAAAAAAGTTTTCTTATTGTTGTCTAAACGGACACATTTTAAGGCATGACGGTTTTCTGAAGACAGCCATTCAAGTGAAAGTTAAAGGGAAATAAATCAGCTTAGGAAGTCCAGGATGAAATCAGTACATTATGGTAGAGTGTCATGATATTGGCAAACTCGAAAGTCGAAAAAAATATATGAAGTGACAAAGAAGTGAACCGATAATGGCGCCATTTAATATTTGAGTAGTGAAACGAATCCAGGCACTTATGAGTATCAATACTATGACAAGCCTTTATTGGTCATATAAAAATCTGTTCATTTTAAGGCGATGTTGAATTAGTCTCATAAATGCTGAGGAACCGGCTGATAGATAGAGAGCTTTCTTGTTTATAATAACTTTGGGAATCATTTTTTCAAACTTTAATTAGGGGAAGAAGCGATGGAGGTTAATTGGTAGCATTGAAAATATAATATCCAGGGGACAGAGGGCCCTGGTGGAGGGGATTCATTCGGTCGTTTTCAGCGTCCAAAGAATTACTCGACCGCGACTCGCAATCCTTTCAACTTCCGCCTCGATTCCAATTCACTACTTCAAATTCACGCCTCCGCATCATTTTGTTTTTCAATTTGAAGAACCTGTTTGGGCCAGTAGCGGAAAATAATGATTTGGGGTCGGAGCAATCCCCTCGCGTTGATTGGTTGTCGCGGCGATTGGGTTGACAAACCCAATCGAACTTCTGGTACCGCTTTCGTGCGAGTGTGCTCGTCAGGTCTCGAGGGGAGATGGGGGTCGTCGGGGGATGCATCACTTGGACGAATTTCGAATTTCGGAGGAAGTGGAAACTTATTCTATCGTTTGGTGCGCGTTGCCTTGTTGCGACCACTCAGTAGCTCTCAAGATAGTCGCAAAGTGCATTCCCTCGAGTGCAAAGGTCTCTTCACGGATAGAACTTCTACCGATTATAAGGCACAGTTTGCACGGGATTACCCCGCGATGCAAGAGTGTTCTCCTCGTCACTCGTGCGGTAATCGACATCTAAGTAATCCTCCAAAAACCTAAACGTATTATATTTTACATATTTTAATGTTCGTTAATAGCATGGACATTTGGAAGTGCTTCATTAAAAGTTATACGTTGAGTTGGTTTTCTGGGACAGCCTGGCAAAGATGATGATTGGAGCTTAAAAGAAAATAAGGTAGAAGATCGGAGGCGATGGAAAAGTGATGCTGTTGAAAAATGATGAAAAGGAAATGGATAAGGAGAATAGCAAACACAAATGTACTTCTAAAAGTATGTTACGAGAGAATCCCGCTGGGGATGCAGGTTGACAAAAACTAAGCGGACACATCCTGAGAAGCAGTAGGTTTATGAGTCTCGCAATCAGAGGAAACATAGAGGGGAAAAATTGCAGACGAAGGCCAGGGGTGGGCTACGCGAAGAAGGCGATGGAAGATGCAGGAACAAGAATCCATTTGGAAATGGACTGAGCAGCAGATTAAGAAACTGGTAGATTGGAACCGGTAAGTTTGGAAAGCTGCAAAAAACCATTGTATGGAATGATAATTCATGATTATGACGACCTCATTTGGCTCAAAATTCGAATAAAAATGAATTTTCTATATGATATTTTATCTCGTATCTTCTAATTTGAACTAGTAGCATAGTGCATCGATTTCTGAGGGTCAAAGCTTTGTGAATATCGTTTGCGGACGACCACTATTGGAGTATTTCACGCATAATCGACAATCACCAATGTTTTTGTAATTGTTTTAGGACCTTTTATAAAAAAAATTCAGGAAAACGAGAATCAGTGATGCCTAATACTCTAAACTTCGATAAAATATATTCTGGAAAAATAACTTCCTTCATAACCGAATAAATACTCCGATTGATTCTCTTTGTGCCAAAAGGGTAACGTTATGGCATTATCATTGATTATGGCGAAATTATTATGCTAAAAGCCCTCGTTCAGATAAATATAGCATAGAACTTTACCTTGAGTATAAATAAATTATTTATTGCTATAACTGCCTCTAAGATAATACTCAGAGTATTCACTCCGTTATTCACCAACCCATTAATGTTTTAAAATAACTCTATTTTAGGATTAGCATTACTCAAATATCGTCTCTTTTTTTCTCCGACGAAATACTTACACCAGTTAATCAATAGATTTAAATTAAGAGGGGTCTGTTGCTGGATTTTCTGCAGGTAGTCTCTCAACTGCACCACAGACCACTGTACAAGTTTTGCGCAAAAAGTATCGGTAACAATTTTTTCCTGACGTGTGCGTGGAGTGCTTAATTCAAACCGTCGATTAAGTGTGCGCATGGTCGCAAATTTTATTTACATTGCTTATATGACAATGCACACAATTGTCACTGAAAATTTGGCGATGCGAAACATCTGCGCTAAACTCGCGCCGAAGATCTTGACAGATGATCAAGAGTAGAGTCTAGTTTCTGCTTGCGAAGACCTTCTGCAATGGAATCGTGACGATTTCCCAACCCCATTACAGCTACGGCTTGGAACCAATAGATTATTTCCTATTCTCAAAACTGAAATCCTTCCTCAAAGGCCACCACTATGGTACCCTATGTGCCGTTAAAGAAACTTGCACGCGTACCCTTAAGGACCTTCCGGAATCCGCCTACCAGAGAACCTTCGAATCGTGGATAGTCCGCTGGTATAAGAGGGTTGACGCTCAAGGGATGTGCTTTGAATAAATTTGAGGTATTGTAGCAAAATCTAAAATCTGAAATAAATCAATTTTCCCGAAAGTGTTGCCGATACTTTTTATACAAACCATGCGTTCACCGTTTCTTTAAAATGTGGTCTCAGCGAAGACAACAAGATATTAGAAATCTCTCCTTTTTCTAGTTTCGCTAGTATATGGTGAAACTGAGTCAGTTGTAAGACGCATATGGTGTTTGAACAGCTCTTCCGCTTGTAGATATCTCTTTTCAAACGTTTTTATAAAGATTTTGCATATTTATTCAGAGTAAGTGTTCCGATTCATTTTTCAGTGGGAAACCACAAAAAAGGTAAACAAATCTTTTTTGGGATACCCCGTTGGTGGTGACTTTCAGGGGTAAAGGAACCGATGCGTGCTCTCGAAATAAAAAGCTAAGTGCTGTGAGCTGCGGTGCGGCTGTCTCAAGGCTGTTATAATGTCCAACGACCCAATTCAACCGATCGGGTGAACGCAGTATTGCATCAAGCGAATAGGAGGCTCGGCTTCTTCGATCGGCCCTCTGCAGCCAGTGACCCCTTGCCCTGAGCAGAGCCAGGATTTCAATCCCTCCCGTAAGTTACGAAGGGCCCGTTTAACTTCCCGGCACCGCAGTCCGGGGCAAACCCTGACACCCGGGAACCCCGTTAAGCACCGGGAAGAGTCGCCCTCCCCCCATCCCATCACCCTCCACATCCCCCTCCCTCGTCCCCCTCTCCCGGGATGCACACACACACGAGAGTATCTGTGTCCCCCAGAAGTCTTCTTCCATTTGCCCCTCCTCCCCCCCAATTTCGACTTCCTTGGTGTGCCCACTGCATCGTGACCCCGGGAGTCGGCCGGCGAGGGCCATAAATCGAATTGCGGGGGTGGGGAAAAGGAGGGGCTGGGAATGGGGGGAGAAATGTGGGGGGGATGGACCCACGGTTAATTGGGATTGTAGACTGTTGGTGGGGGGGTGCCTACTTTGGGTACTGCATTGGTGCAGAGCGCCGTCCCTGGGGAGCAGAAGGTTGAAAAGGGGGGGGCGCGCTTGGAATCCAGCCGTCTTTGAGTGTCACTAATCAAAATGATCGCTTATAAATGAAGAATGAGATCGAATTTAAGTGGTTTAGTCAAATATCAAACAATATATCTGCTGTTTCTGAAGTGTCATCTAAGAAGTTCATGAATTTTATGAAAAATCTTAGAGCATTGGCTTTATTTAAATTATCATACAGGTATATAAACGTTTTGTCTGAAAGTTCCACTAATTTACCGAAAGGAATACTATTTTTTTCAAAATGAATTAAGGCCACCTCTTGGAAGTTGAAATAATGTTATGAGTATTCTCGTATTTCTCCCCCCAATACTAACTCACTCATGGTTAGTCAAACCTGCGTCCTTTTGTCTATTTAACGATTCTCTTGATGCTTAGGAAAGTACGAACCTGCTGTTGCTGTTGACTAAGCCGTACCGTATTATACAGCGAAGCACTTTTAATGTCATCTACGGCTGTAAAACGACGGCCCTTCAAGGTTCTCTTAATTTTTGGTAATGGGAAAAAGTCACACGGAGCCATAGTAGGCAAAGATGGAGGCTAGAGCATTGGTAAAGTATTGTTTTTGGCCAAAAATTCACGAACAAGTAATGAGTGTGATCTGGCGCATTATCGTGGTGCAAAAGCTATTTTGGAACGAATTTTGCTGCAACGCGTGTCATACCCAAAAATTGAAAAAAAGTCATGAAATGATCCAATCGATATGCCAACATCATCAGCAACCTTTCTAATTGTGATTCGGCGATCGTTCATAACCATTTCTTTCACTTTTTCCACGTTTTCATCGATTTTTGATGTGCTGGGGTGTCCAGGGCGTTCGTCATCTTCAAGGTCTTCACGGCTTTCTTGGTAACGCTTATACCACTCGTAAACTCTTGATTTACTCATAGCAGAATCATCATAGGCCATTTTTAACATTTCACACACTTTGTTACACTTTATTTAATTTTTTACGGAAAATTTGATACAAATTCCTTGGTCCATTTCTTTTAACAAACGAAAATCGCCGAGCTCATAAAACACGTCTAACCTTGGTGGCTGTCACAGACAAAGTCCACAATGAAAACAGCTGACTGTTTTATCATACTTCAGGAGTATGTATACCAACATAATAAAAAAAAGTTTGACAATCGGAGTCTTCAAGCCCCCGAAATGAACAAATAATTAATAAAAAACGTTAATTTTTTGACACACCTCGTATGTGTATTATTCCAGTTCTCTACCCATAAATGAGAAAAAATAATAATCACAGATAATTTAGGGTGAGGATGCCGATCAAATTCAATTTCGCTAACGCTGCATTCTCATTATCATTTACTTTCCTAAATGCGTGGTCAAAAGTATCCTTTTCACTATCTTTTGGTATTCCAATGATTTGATTCCCGTCATGTTTCCCCACCGCCAATATCGTACATACTCTGACGCACTTCCCTCCGACGAAATCGCAGTGTGATGCTGCTCTTCATCGCCACAATCGTCCTTCGATCGTCATTTGAGCGATAAAACCTCCCAATCCCCCCCCCATTGGGACCCTTCCCTATCCCTCCTCACTCAACCCACCCTCCACCCCCTCCGTTCTTATCGCCATTAATGCCACCACAGAACTCTTTAAACTCCTGGTCTCATGTGTTACATGATTTAAAATATTTAGACACCTCTCAATGGCGGATTTGGATTCACGTAGAACAATGACAAGATCAGAAATATCGCAATCACCATGCCTAATTATCATATGATCGTGTAAGCCTGAAGGTGGAAACTTAAAAAGCGTGTGTACAAAAGTTTACGTGGAATGAAATGCAGTCATTAGTTTTTATTTCAATCTTACATCGAGTAAATACATTTTCAGGCGTCAATGACTTTTTCTAATCTCTTTCGAGCTTTTTTATTATCAGCTATCAGAAACCATCTGCGGTTTTATCTTTATATTATATCTTTAGCAGGTTTGACTGTGACAGGGAGAATTTAATCTCATGTTTGCGAGGAATGCGTTGCTTTTAAGTTTTTGCCAGACGACATCGAAATTCTTACGGTGAAACCCGGAAATAATTTAATCATCATTGTGTGCTATCTTTTGAGTATATTAATTTGAAAGTTTAAGTGATATTATTCAAGTTTGTAAATTAATCAATACAGTATTCGTGGAAAACGTGGTTTCATACATGATTTAATAAAGATCCAGAAGGAGGAGGAAAAAGGGATCATCCTAATATATCCTGGCCTATATATCTACTCTTGCGTTATCAGTCCAGCTAAGATGATTTATCGATAACTATGAAGTTATTTTCCCAGGTAATGGATATATTTCATATATACGATTCCTGCAGCCAGGTGAAGCATTGTTGCATCAAACTACAAATGTGCGCAATAATGTCGTGAAAATACTTAATACCCTCTACAAAAAAGAGTAAGATACTTATCAATAGGAGGGTAGTCTTGAAAATACTTGCTTCGTCGTGTTATTCGTACGGTGCCCGGTGCCGGTATCTTCTCTCTATAATTATCGAAAACCATTCCCATTTCTAATTTTTTCTTGTAATCAGTACAGGATTGTGGTGACCTTTATCAAAACATATGTAGATTAGGACTGTTAATATCATGCGTAGAAAACATTTTTAAATATGCTCCATTTTCGTAAATTACAGGGTAGATATCTAAGCCATCATGAAAATAACACATCATTGTGTCATATATTACTGGATCTCTGTTATGACACTAAAAAAACTCAGTGGTTAGGTTTCCAAATATTGCCTTACAATATGAAGCCAACATTATCAATAGCGTAAATGTAACGGCCCTCTGGCAAACTTTCACTTTTTTAAAGTAATATTCTGTATCAAAAGTTATGATCATAGTTTCCGTGGATCTCTTGGATATTTTTTTCCGTTACGCATTTTATATGCTGTTGATAGAAGTTCAGTGAATCTCTCGTTTCATAAAGGGGAACTCTTCTGTAATCCAGGAGGTTGAAATTTCCCCATAAAAAATGACAAACAGGACGCCAAACGCTGTGTAATAATCCGGAGTCATAAACCGATCTTTGGCTCCATAAACATATTGGCTGCCGAGTCGTTCGCCCACTGCCTGCCCCCACCCCACCCTGTGCCCTCTTCACCCCCCCTCCCTTCCGAAGGGTTTCTCAGGGCCAAGTGCAGACGGGCCCTCGCGGATGTGTGCTATTTGTGCGGGCAGCTCCACTTTTTTGTTTCTCTGCCGTTCGGTTAACTTCCAAGGGAGGCTTTCGGAAATCCGAGGAGAGAGGAAGACGAATTCTTTTGGAAGCTTGAGTGAGAGAATGAGGGAGATGGTACATATTTCACTATAAATATGTGTTTGCGTGTGCATATTTACTATATATATATATATATATATATATATATATATATATATATATATATATGTGTGTGTGTGTGTGTGTGTGTGTGTGTGTGTGTGTGTGATAAATGTATATAAATATACGTACATATATATACTGAATATATATTTAGTATATATACGTGGCTGGTCGGAAAAGTTTCCCACCTAACAAAGATACAAGATTTCAAGAAACTGCGGGAGATGCCACAACAGTAACTTTAACGCAGTCATCCGCTACGTGTGCATTACAATGCAACAATTTCAGAAAGTAAAAATCATTCGCCTTGACCGGGTTCGAGTCCCCGGTATATATATATATATATATATATATATATATATATATATATATATATATATATTCATTCAAACATAGAAATAGGTATAAGGAAAGGGGATAGGAAAACACATAAAAGGCGAACACAGGACATGTGGGGAAGGCGGTTTTTGAGCAGATCACGAAAGTAAAAATATTTCCTTATCCGGGATAAGGAAATCCCGGATAAGGAAATATTTTTACTTTCGTGATCTGCTCAAAAACCGCCTTCCCCACATGTCCTGTGTTCGCCTTTTATGTGTTTTCCTATCCCCTTTCCTTATACCTATTTCTATGTTTGAATGAATATTTGTGCGCCGTATGGCGGGATTTTCAAGTTTGAATATATGTATATATATATATATATATATATATATATATATATATATATATATATATATATACATATACACATACATATGGAAAGAGATATAGGGAAAGGGGGATAGGAACATATATAAAGGACGAACACAGGAAAAGTGGGGAAGGCAGAATTGAGCAGATCACTACATATATATATATATATATATATATATATATATATATATATATATATATAATCACACATTATAATCGTATATATATAAATATGTCTGAGTGCGTTTGTTCATAATGTATGTTTAAATAAAAGGAGATGAGTGAGTGGTGCGATCCAATATCTATCCATAACGTGAAGAGGGGGCGACTTCGATATCCGATCCCCAAGGAGTTTTCTGCGGAGTGGGCGTGATTGGGTTGGAGGAGAAAGAGTGGGGGAGGAGGGTCGGTTTGTGCAAAAAGGAACAGGGCCATCGTGAGGGAGAGCCGAAGAATCCCGAGGAGCACTGAGACGCCCCTGGCCCCAGCATCCGTGGGATCCGCCGCTGATATACGACTCGCCATTTCCGCTCCTTGCCTTTTTTAAACTCTTCCTCAGATCCCTCTCTCGCGATCGAATTTTCGGAGTGAAACGATATCCACCCTCCACCCATCCTCCTCCACATCCTCCCCTTTCTCCCCGGGACTCCTCGCATCCCCCCTCTTTCCTGCTCTCTCGTTACTGCCCCTGACACTTTCCCATCCCTGAGGGCCGGCTGGGTCCACCTGGGTGGGAGTAGGTTGTGCCCTTGTGCCTGCTTGTGTTGTTGGCCCAGTAGGTTGGCAGGTAGTCCTCCCCATATCCTACCCTGCTCTCCTCCCTCTTTCTCTGTTCCCTCCACTTTTCGCCTTCTCTATCGTTTTTCATGTTAATATTTACGTGCTTTTTCCTCCTTTTGTGATTCTCTTTTGACTCCTTTTGAGGTGAGTACACGGAGTCCATTTGCGAGGCTCGAATTTCGGTGAGGTTTTAATCATTATGGAACCCCCTTTTGTGTACTCTCCGCGTGGTTGGCAACGGTGTGTCGCGGAGCAGCCAGTTGTTTGTCCCCCTGCCCCCCTTGGGAACTCCCCCGGGGGGGGGAGGAAAGAGTGGCGCGGGTATGTAATCAAGTTATTTCTCTGCTCTGACGGATTTCACTCGCACGGATGAATAACACGACACAGGAATATGATGCGTACATTTTCTTAACTCCCTAAAAACGTTATCTCGGATATGCAAACATTTTACTAGAAATGCGATTCTATGTTTTCGTATGATAAATATTGAATATCTACCCTCTTCCCTAGCCAAGCAAAATAGCTATAGTATGCTTTATTAAATTGATTTGGTAAGTTACTCTGGGTTTAGAGTGGAATTTTTAAAGTCGGATAGTCGTATAATCTATGGTAAATTACCAGTGTAATTTGTGCTAATTTAACAGGAATATCAAGAAAATATTTTAAAAAAACTCAGTGAATACTTAGGTATACAGCAAAAATTGTCATTGCTCAGGAACTTAGGAGCAGAGGAAGCAGTATAGCTTAGAATGGAGATTTTTAATGAGTGAGAAAGAAGAATGGAACGAATATAGTGACTATAAGAGAAAGCAAACCAACAACCCAAGTTTGCGAAGAACTGCGGGAGATGCCGTGAAGTTAACTTTCCCGTCAAGGCGAATGATTTTTACACTTCGAAATGATTACATTGGAAGAAGTCCTAGGTAAGATAGGGGAGGATAGACGAATGATGAAATATATTCGAAGAAGTTAGGACAAATTATTGCAGGAAAGCCTGAGGAAGACTGAGACGGACATGGGATAATATTGGGCAAACGAAGCCGAAAGAGCAAAATATTAAGCATGGTGGAAGAAATTAAAGGGAAAGAGAAAATATATGGAGCTGGAAAGAGATTTATAGTTGTGAATTTGATTAAGGTATTTTGTGTCCTACTTTTTGGGAATTAGAATTATGACTGGGCTTAGTCTTCAAATCCGTCTAAAACCTACTATGTATTCTAGTTCAATCTTTTAATAATTATTTAAATACTATTGCACTTAATGAAATGCGGGTCGTGGTGGTCTAGTGGGTAGAGTATTGGACTACTGACCGGAGGGTCCCGGGTTCGATTCCCGGGCAAGGCACTTTGGGCACCTGCAGCTCCACCCAAGCTAGTTGATTTTTCGGGTACCAGATCTTCCTGGGAAACCATAACCGGCACAGGGAAAGGAACTGGCCCCCCTACCCTGATGTGTGGATATTCATATATATATATATATATATATATATATATATATATCAACTTGGAAAAGACGCTCTCCGGCGACGCACAAACACACAAACACTAAGACAACAAACACCACACACATAGAAACATAAAAGAAGGACACTTACATTGGATATTTACGTTTCGACGGCACGGCCGTCGTCATCAGAAATCATTACTACTATTGATTTCTGATGACGACGGCCGTGCCGTCGAAACGTAAATATCCAATGTAAGTGTCCTTCTTTTATGTTTCTATGTGTGTGGTGTTTGTTGTCTTAGTGTTTGTGTGTTTATATATATATATATATATATATATATATATATATATATATATATATATATATATAAATAAATTAGTTCCTTCCTTCTTTTCCTTGAGAAAGGTGGCTTATGCCACCGAAAGTTCTAAAACGTGTGCGTTTCTTTTCTTTTGTGTCTATTTCTGAGTTTTTGTCTTTGTTCGCTAATACTAACGTCATAAACATTATTATTCACATCCGTGAGACTTTCACATAAGTTATACATATCTATATATATATTTATTTATTTATATTTATACATTTATTCATTCACATTGATAGATAAATAAGGAAAAGGGACAGGAAAACACATAAAAGACAAACACAGAAATAGTGAGAAATTGCAATCGAGCAGATTACAGGCGTAAAAAATTTATCTTGACCGAGATTTGAACCGCGGATCTTTTGTCAATGCTATAGATGGAGTTTTTGTCCGTTGCGTAATCTGTTGGTAACAGTTTTGCCAATCAGCCATTGAACTGTTTTGTCGAACGAATGTCGAACCTGCGTTACGAAAACTCTCGGAAGAAAGATAAAGCCTTGAAGCCTTATGTGGACTAAGTTAAGCTCAATCTTGAAATTTCTTATGGGAAATATTCTTCCTCATCGTTTTATGTAATTTCACGATTACTTTATATTATTTTATCGTACATTTCTCTCAAATTGCTAATAACTTGTGGAAATAGTTTTTAGACTAAAATGAATGCTTCAAAATACCTATATTGTTTTATTTTGCCCGGGGAAACAACGATTGACAGTCAAGAGGTGGAGCTAATGGCTGTACCTCTGGTAAATTGCTTTTATTGGTTAAAAATTAATTGCAATTTAGGTTTAAATGTTTGCGGGCCAATTTTTAATTATATATCTGAGAATAATAATCATAGAAATTTGATGTATAGTCAAAACGAGTTTAGAGCAAAATTTGCAAATGATAACGGTACTAAAACTGGCAGATAGAAGTTTATTCGTGAGTTTTCGATTAGTTAGATCCCCACGTAAAAGTGGTGTTTCCACTGTTCAATAGAAAGTGAAATACTAGACAAATTAGTTGCAAATGTTACCCGAAGAAACGTTTTTAAACGACGGTATTTCATTTGCTCGCTGTTTTCGCAACGGTTTTCAGGACGGGAGGTCGTTTAGGAAAAGATTACTTTCTTGTGAGGAAATAGACCCCACTCGCGTTTTGGTCCCTGATTGATGGGTCACGGCCACTCTTTCCTTATTCGTTTTAGTCGGCGCGTGACTTGAAGTTGAAACATCACGCTAAGGAGGTTCCTTTTCTCTGCACTCTCGGACGCCCCCACAACAATTCTCCTCGTTGTGTAAATCTCATTTCGCTTGCCATTGCTTCATCTTTCAGGCCACGGGGGGAAGTGCTGTACTGCTTTCAGACTCGAAGTGGTATAGGCGTGAGAGGAAAATATTAATTCCCCGACACCAAATGTCATCGAAGCTAGGTCATGGAAAAATATTTCTGCAGCACCCTTTAGGAAACTGAGGTATATCACATTAATGATTAGGGATTGTGCGGATAGGAAATGTATACACTAACATCATTAATTTTTGTAAAATAACGTCTTATAATTTTCTATAATTTTATATAATTAGATCATATATTTACCTATACCTACCTAACTCTACCTAAAAATGCCAATTTATGTATATAAATTCATTTGTTAAATAAGTGAACGTGGAATAAATAAATTTAATAATAAATTAACGAAAATTACAAACATGCCACGAACGCACATTTTACGTAGTTGAAAGGGTGATCATTTTCATGAGTTAAATGGGCAAAATGTTATTTTCTCATTTCATTCAGGTAAAATAGTTCATTCATTAATTTCCGCACAAACACGATATTTTTCAATAGCAATAGTAAGTGTAATAATTCAGATGTTTACGCTTAATCAAATAGCTATAAAGTCTCGGTGGGTACTAAACGTGCACTATGTTGAACCGAAGAATGTACTAAGGGCATACCGGAGACATTTTATGTCCTTATTATTCATAGTTAGTCACCCCATTTGATACCTAAGTGTAAGTGTGAGTCTAAGTAAGTCTTAAGTGTAGGTCTAAGTAAGTAATAAATTAATTAGGTAATTAGATAAACGAAGTACCCGTGACTTGTAATCGTGATGGGAGGATCGTTCAGATGTAAGCGATTTGCCGACGTATTTGTGAAAAAGAACCAAAGGTTTCTGTTATTCTGTCATCTCACATGTCGGCGTAACGTATTGTCAGCATAATTATTGTGGTACATTATAAAAAAGTGAACCATTAATTACGCAAATTTTCTATTTCATAGCGGATCTATTTAATTGCTTTTTACTCTTTACCTTGTTTTTACAATTTATTTCAAAACGGTAGTACGGGTGGCTTATTTTTATTTAAAATTTACCATTAATAAATATGCATTACGGAGTAGATATACCTAATATTTGATTTTACTTAGGACCACTACCTTTTATATTTTCTCTGAAGCAATACTAGAAGGTGTCATAAAAATATTATGGTGATAGGAAAGAAATATCAGTAGATGAGTAGTCCTTTCGAAAAACTAAATTTTGTGCCTATGAATTATAGAGAAAATTGGAAAATATGAACGAGAGATGCATCGTATATTATGAACTTTATGGTATATATTAATTTCAGTGCGTTGATGACAGCAATGAGTTACTTATCAACGTAGAGGTTAAGGAATTCTTAGTAGGGGCGTATACATCCTCATTTGGAGAGGGAGAAGGGGGGATGATTGGAGGTCAAACTCGGGAGTCAACCCTGTCCAATTGGAGACCGTCCTTGAGATTGATTGATACCCTTTGTCTTCGAACTGGTTCCAGGCCACACTATTCGTAGCGGCGCTCCTTCCTTTCAAGAGGTACATTTCAGATTCCGCGCAGCGAAATTCTTCCCCACGACCGCTCCTCAAAGGAGAAAATTACGTTTCCATTGAACCGAGGCCTAAAGAGTTCCATCGCAAAAACGTTAAGGACCGCATATTCAGGCCTCGATGACCGGTGAATTTTTCAGGGCGCAAAATTTCATTGGTATGACTGTTTGATTAATTACTCTTTTTCTTGCAAGGAAGACTTGAATAAAATGGAAACAAAGGAACATAGTTATTCATAAACATACCGTTTGATGCTTCAGTCGCGTCGAGGTACTACGCATAAAAATTCCAATCAAACCAAATGGCTTTCGTTTGGAAATCTTTCTGAACATTTGTAAAGCTGGGTCCCTTGAACCTTTCCCTTCTCTCCGGTCTCGTTTGGCCTATATCTAGACCAAATCAAAGGAAAAGGCCGAGAGATAATCCTCTCTGATACCGTTCTCCCGTGGAATAGGGTCGTCGTGACTTGAAGGAAGCACCTTATTCATTTCAATTACTGGCAAATAAAACGTCGGCTAACTCCATCCAAATTCCATTTTCCACTGGACGTGAGGTTTTACTCTTCTTCGAATAGTGTTATCGAATGAGTATTGAGGAATACGTGATGGTCGGCCCGGAGCGTACCACGAAGGACGTAATACGGCGGATGGACCGAAAAGAAAGGCATGGGATAGGTCGCAGAACGGTTCCGGAGAGAAGATGGAATTAAGGAGGGAAGAGGTGGGATCTCGTAGGAGGAACGTTGTGGGCGAGTTCCCTAGAGGGAGAGAAATGAAAAAGATTCGAGGGAAATGTGGTTTTGAAGAGGGAACTTTCCCGGAAATATACCATCGAACGACAAGGATCCTGAACGCAGGGCTTTGTCTCTAAGCTAGAGGTTTTCACGGGATACGGAGTCAAATACACACTCATAAAATGTCATTTGCCCACAGGAATTAAAATTTCCACCATTCAGTTTTTGTTTTCTCGTCTAGACAATGCGTTTTTTATACTGGATACACGAGCGCACGTATCTTATCTGAGTGGATGACGTCGCTCCACTGCACATCTCGCCTCGGGAGAAACCCCGGGGCACGGTCGTGTCCTATTCGGCCTTGAACATCTATGGACGCGTGTACGGAATGGAATTTCTGGGTGAAGTGCCGGTCGTATATTTAAGTAACTTATCTTCCCTCCCAGCCGGCGGCATTTCATGCAACCCCCACTCCCACCTCCTCTCCTCTCAAAAAAAGGAAACATCGCCCGAATCTTTATAGGGTCGCAGAAAGCTTTTGTCTGCCCTGATGCTGCAACGTATTGCTCCGCTTACCGTTTCTATGGATTCAGTGAAAGATGAACAACCAAGATTCAACATCCCGCCAACTTAGGTGTTGCCATAGGCTTAAGAATGGGTCTGATCGTCATACAAACTTATGCTTGTCGACTTCGCCCGGTGCCTTTTCCTTGAAATATATCTGCAGTGTTTTTTGTGTATCCACCCATAAATTATGGTAATAGCAGTGTTTGTACTTTAACCCTATTTTCAACTCAGGGCCGTGAAGGTTGATTTAGTAGCAATGTTATCTCTTCATGATACTGGTTTCTTGAAGTAATATTTACCTTTTTAACGTAGGAAGCCTAGAGTTTTCTGTTTTGAATAGGTTATATATGTACCATGTTCATATTCATTAAATACTCTGCCGATTCCCGTGGTCATTGTAGCAGTGAACATATATTTGGAAAAGGTAATGGCTCCGATAATCAACCTTACTACGGGGATGAAATTGGTGGATATAATACAGCATATTACCGTTGAAATCATGATTCAATGGACTTAATAGCCCCAAAAAGATCATACGAGAAGAATACGAAACATGGAAAAGATGTATTGGACAGAGAGAAAAACTAGCGAGAAAGTTTTAAGTGAGGTGTAAAGGAAGGAAGAGGATTAGTAGAGAGAGTAGAGGGAGTAATCCAAAGGAGGCAGCAAAGATGGATACAGTGTGTTTTGGTTGGGAATTGGTGTTGAAGGCGGTGATAGAAGCGAGTACGTAAGGAAAAGAAGGAAGGAGTAGGAATAGGATAGGGATGAAGGGAGGATACAAGTAGAATGGAATGAAGGGAGGAAGGAAGTATGCGGATTTGATGAAGGGCTTGTGTATGTATAAATACATATACATACAATGCTATATACTATACTACTACTCACATGTATATATATATATATATATATATATATATATATATATATATATATATATATATATATATATATATATATATATATATAAGGTAATCTACCTTAAGGTTAAGGTAGGTTTTCGGATGGATATAATTATCAAATATATGTATATATATATATATATATACATACTATATACTAAAATGTACATATTTTGAGTTCTGTTCCTTCCTCCTCTTGAGAAAGGTGGGTAAACCACCGAAAATTCGAGACCCAGTGAGTTCTTCTTTAATATGTTTTTCTGTGTTTGTGTCTACCAGTGTTAATTCCATTATATATATATATATATATATATATATATATATATCATCAGTATTTCAATCCTAGGATTAGGTTACTGCAGCCCGCCATGCTACTCCATTTTATGTCAATTACCTCACTCCTTGATACCTTGTTTTACGTCCTTAATTTGTCCTATGTACTAGTCTCTTGGTCCTCCTCGTGGAATCTTCCTTTCTATTTTTCCTTCTATTATATTTATAATCAATCCATTGTGCCTCAATGTGTGTCCAATCCAGCTATTTCTTTGTCGTAGAGTTTTCCAAAAGGTCCTATCCTCTTCTGCTCTTCATTTAAATCTGCTTAATACCCCGCAAGCCGCCGCAAGGACGTGCAGCGGAGGGGGGATACTCTTCTATACACTTCCTCGTTCCCTACTTTTTCTTTCCATTTTATCTAAAATAAATGTATCTACACACACTTGTATATCTATTTAACTATATATGTAAGGTATGTAATAAATGTATACGTACCAACTGAACTAATTTAAGTTGCCTAATGGGCGACGTATGTGTGCGTGAATATTTCTATTTGGAGAGGTGGGAGAATTCTCATCACAAATGATGAGAACTACTCTCATAAGGAATCTTACATGTGTATTTTCAAGCCTTTTGCCCTATTCTAGATGGTTAAAATGTGAATGGACTCTCAGAGGATTGGAAGAGGAAAAAGGCTTTTGAAACACTGCACAGAAATAAGAAACCAAATGAATTCGAGGCACCCTTTGAGGCTTACTTTTCCAGGACGGTTTTTCAAAAGGTGAATGCTGAGCATTTTGATTGGCGATGGAATGTAGACTGCGATTGTTAGGTGGGCGTCAGGCAGATCCAGTAGAGGGATGAAAAGGCTAGGCATGTCCGATGGAATGAAGGGTGGTAGAATGTTTACGTAATCGATGAAGGGTTATTCGTAGTTTGGGGTTACACGTTATGTCTTATTTGGCGAGACTGTGAAATGTAGTTGCAGTAGAACTCTGTCCATCTAAAACCTATTTCAAACGGTAGACTACTATGAAAAATGATTTCGCTAATTAGACTATCATAATCAAATTTGTGACTCAAAGGATACCTGGCATTATAACCAGGAGATGTTTTAACATATGAAATAATTTGTAATAATATATGTAGTTATTTTTATGGACGACATTCTATTCTTTTGTCCGAGTGCGGCCAATTGTCAGGAAATATAATTAACTGCACTATTTGGACGAATATAGAGCATGCCCTGAATTTTGGTAGTATTTGTGCATTGGATAGAGGCTGTGAAGCGGCGTGACATTCTTCGAAGCCCGAATGAGCTAGCTATCATTCACCTAGATCATTGCAAGTGCAAGGGATCGGGATGGTGTGGTGGCTAACTTACTGGTTTCCCACCAAGAGGGCCCTGGTTCGAATCCCGGGGGCGGCAGATATCTTTCTGTATTTAGTGGTATTTCGATCCCTACTTGAGGTGGTTTGTGGAGTGTACTTTGAGTGAGTAAGCCGTCTTTCGGACATTAAGCTGCGAACCCCTTGGCGACTTTCTTTAAGAGAAGACTGATTCCGACGCCTGGTTTCTGGCCTGATGGTGCTAATGACCTTAGCTATCGCTCGCCAGCCCTAAATACTACTGCTACATTGCGAGTGAATCAACCAGTTCTCGAACATAGTCTTTTAAAGAAACTGGTCGAATATAAAGCCCTGATTCCCAGGCACAGACCTTTCTTCACTTATGTATGGCCTAATCAATGTACATTTTACATGGGATATCATTTTGGTATATTTTTAGAAGCAGGTTGTGAGAGAAAATTTTCGGTGCTCTTTCAGGCAAATATTATGATTCAGATTATGCTATTCCAGATGTAATTCTTCTCCAGTTTTAAAGTCATCGATGTCATCCTAAAATCATTCTAGAAATATAAATCCGTATTTAATAAGTATTTGAATCAGTTCAACCAAAATTTATATCAATAATATCTTTTTGCACCAACGGCCAAGAGTAATGAGAAATATTATGGTTATTGGGTACCTGGTTTCCTTAAAACATTCAGTAAAAACTGGAAACCCGGTTATTACAATTTCTAAGTCTTGAACTGTGCTTAGTAACTGCTCGAAATTTGACCAGGTCCCCGGAATACGATTTGAGTGCGTGGCAGACTAATAAATTCACAGAGGAGTGTATTTATAATTAAAATCTGCAATTGTGTACTGTTATGAAGTATGCTCTTCATGCTTAACTTACGAGAGTATAACGAGAATTTCCATTGTGTGTATCATGGGCACGTAAATACGATGAAGATGATATTTTAAAAGTGAGTTCGAACATTTCGGTTACTGCATAGTCTTCTTATTTTCTTGCATATGTACCTCGAGTTATATTATAATCTCCGGAAAAGGTATCCCCGACCTTGGTGCTGGAAGTTTATTAGATAATAAATTCCATTTACTTTTCGTGGAGTATACCGTCTGCGTAGTTTGTTTATTGATATGGCTAATTTTTATGGTTTATTGATGTTTTAAATATTATTATATTTAACATGGACAGCAGAGTATTGTATTTTACATTCCTATGCTACCATACTTGTATTTAGATAGATAATTAAATCTAATTGAGTTACCTGAATGTTTGGGTCACATATTCTATTCATTATAAACAGTACTACGAGTTAATATTGATATTTATTGTACGCAATTTTAAGGACTTGTGACTACAAAAACAGCATTGAAAAACCGTAGTCACACTATGGGCACCATATTTTCAAACAAAACTTGTCCAGTTTACGTAAAAATTTGCGGAATTTCACAACTTCAAGATTTTTTAAGGAGGACCCTGTTCTTTTTTTCAGATATAAGCATTTTAGTCAAAATTCTAATACAATTTTCGCTGAAAATCCTCTGTGCCATGTCCTGTTTTAATCATCTGTCATACTAAACAAAATAATTCTCACGTAATTTCGCCGTCTTCGGTTTATGATCTTCATTATTTCAATTTTTATTGTCCAAGCACTAGAGTTTATGAGTCGATACAGTTTATTCTCCTTTGAAGTCTAAAGTGTGTTTGAATCATTTTGTGTTTAAAAGGCTGTTAACACACTTAGAGATCCCTATCCTATGTTCCAATTCGCGCCCTGTGTACGATACAGTGCAATGAAATGAAGTCCACGTAGCGCCACGGGCTAAAGAGGCTTTCCAATTCTCGCAAGCAAATAGCTTAAACTATTCGCTAAAATATTAAGTGCCCCATGAGACCGAAGCAAGTGTGCCTTAAGTATCCATGGAAAGTCAGGATAGCACCGCGTTAGCTGTGTGAAACCATTCCAGCCAGAGAGAGGGTGCTAAAGTTGAAGCCCCAGTTATGCCTGTCGATTTGTTCGCAATACTCAGCCAAGCGTCCTGCTGACCTCGGAGTTTGAATGCGGGGGTGGATCCACTTGGGAAGGGGATGGGCGTCGGGGGAATGAATACCTGCCAGTAGCCGGACAGCTAAGTTCTAGAGAGCCGTTGTGTGGATGGAGAGCTCATTCCCGCAAGCAAAGGCTTCGGGTTCGAATCCAATGAACGAAGCGAGGACCTCGCTCGCTTCGTTCACGAGATTCTTAGGCTTGGTTCACGAGATGTCATGTTGATGGGACGAAATGATTTCTCGAAGTCGTTTGATCAAGGGAGATGCCCTCCCTTCGGCATATGGGTGTACAGTGATGTGACATGGGAAAACAAAAAGATGGCAGTCATCTCCAAATGAGTGAGCCTTCACGAAGATCCCGGACGGAGAATGTTGAGATCTCGGTCACAAATACCATTCCATTTATTTTCGGAGGGATTTGAGCTTTCGTTGCTCGCTCCCAGCGTTTTTCGCAAAGTTACATCATGATAGTACTTCAGTTATATTATTTACTTATGTGTAATACATTAAATAAGAATTGTACTCAAAATAATTTAATACAGTGCTGGATGGTGTTGTTTTTTGGAATTAATCATTTTAGGCGTATCTTTGTGGAATTGTTCTATGGTGAATAATGTTAGAGTTAAACTTTGTTAACTCACGTATCAAAATAGACTTAAATGCGGCCCAGAACTCACTGCGGAATATCATCATCAGGCCAACTTGTGGAACCGTGATACCTAGTGGAAATTATTCTTAATGATTAGAAAATAATACACGTTGTTGTTTCGAACAACGTAAGTTTATTCGATTCATGTTTAGATACAAAGAGTCATGTGATGGAAATATGTATCGAATCCTGTTGCAAATAACTTTATTTTCCGTATAAAGGCAAAGTATTGTTTTCTTACACATCGGTGGATATCTATGTTATTTTTCCAAGGATCTGGGTTCGATTCTGGGCACCTGCCCTCTTCCCGTGTGCTCTAAGCTGCCCTTACCCTGTTTAACTTTTTCGGCTAACTGATCTTTCTGGGAAACCTCAAAATGTGCAGGGTAAGGAACTGGAATTCCAACTCTCTCTGATAATATATGGATTTCACATATAGTATTACGCACATAGGGCTTAGTGTGGATGCTAAACAACTCGCCCTTTACCTATCAAACAAACCTCATGAGTTAAATATACAATGAACATAGCTACGGTCGTGAATCAATGTAAACAAAAAATACCGGGACCGTAAACTTGGAATGGCACTAGGTAATAAAAAAATAAATAAGTATAAACAATAAAAAATTAAAATAAATAAATAATAAAAACCACCATACACACAAATTCGAAACAAATAATTTTTTAAAAAGTAATAATAATTTGAATAAAATAATAAAACAAACTTACAACCACTCGATCACTAGGGTGAGTTACGAAATAACTTTCACTCTCGTGAATCACATTCACACACACACACACACACAGGGTTTGCAAGGATCCCTCCTATGTTAGTGACCCGTGAACCCGTCAGTGAATCACAAAGGTCCTTGTTTTCGAGCATACCTGAGTGATTGAGTGACTGTGTATTCACGTAAGTTGTTTTGTTTCTTTACATCCTTTAATAATTTTCATTCATTTGTGTGATTGACGGGTCACTGACATAGGAGGGATCCTTGCAAACTCTGAATGTGTGTGTGAATGCGATTCACGACAGTGAAAGTTATTTCGTAACTCACCCTAGTGATCGAGTGGTTGCAAGTTTGTTTTATTATTTTATTATTATTATTAATTTTTTAAAAATTATTTGTTTCGAATTTGTGTGTGTGTGGTGGTTTTTATTATTTATTTATTTTAATTTTTTATTATTTATTATTATATTTATTTATATATTTTTATTTATTTATTTTTTCATTACCTAGTGCCATTCAAGTTTACGGTCCCGGTATTTTTTGTTTACAATCCTCATGAGTTTGGAATATTAGCAAAGGCCGTAGTTTACCTGATCATGCTCATGCGATACATTGCAAAGCTTGCCCTTCGGTCAGAGAAAAGCTGACTTTAACCGCGCACGGCCATTCGATCGCTCAAATATCATTGATTGCAGGGGTTAATTACTAATTCTGTCCGGGACATAGCCAATGTGCTGCTCCGGAATGGAGACTTGTTGTAAAAAGATTATGGGGAAGAGGTGGTTAGAGTCGGGGGGTTTTGGGCGGGTGCGGGGGAGAGTAGGACCGGAGACCGGAGCCACACTCAGGTTGTAAATTTAAAAACGACAGCGGTGGTGACACCACCGTCCGTGGTACACATGGTGCAACTTTCTGTTCGTCTGCCCATGTGCGCGTGAACTTCAGTGCGCGGCGGGGGAATATTGGAGAGAGGTTTACTTAAAGGTAACTTGGTGACATTTGGTGATTGTAAAATATTTTCAACTGAGTTGAATTAAAATGTAAACATCGACGAAAATAATTCCATTTAAGTCAATTCCGAATTAACTTTTGAGTTAATCCCCGCAGTAGTTTGAAAGATAGATTTTTACTTTTGATTGATAAAACTCAAGTGTCAAAAAATGTTTATATTTCGCAAATCCTTGTGAGGGTGCCCTTTCGTCGTACGATTTAATTCTCTTCGTCTTTTTTTACGCCAACAGTAAGTTTCCTGAGTGAAATAAACGAATTCCGTTGAAAATTTGACCGAGAAATTAATTGATGAGTCAAGCGTCACTAAGAGAGTAAGCTATTTATCAGCACGCGTCAACATTCAACAGCATAACGCAGGGAAATATGGGTTTTCGGAGGAGGATGGAAGTGGAGAGAAATCGGTCCAAACTACATGTGCATATAAATATATGTGCATATAGATATGTATATGCAAAATTGCTAATGGGAATGCATACGTGCCCAGAGGGAGGGGGTTGGTTGGAAGGGCTCGGGGAGGGAAGGGGCGTCGTGGGCGGGGGCAGCTTCCTGTCGAGAGACGGCGGGACGTGACCTTCGTAAATCACGACCGCGATACATGCCCTGCCCTCCCTCCTCTCCTGCTCTCTCAACCGCGCCCCCCTCTGCCCATCTTTGCTCCCTTCTCCCCCGTCTTTTTCTTCCTTCGAGCCTCCGGCTGCGAAGCGAGGGCGGGGAATTGGTGGGGCTAGGGACGGAGATAAAATAATGCCCTGGCACCCGAATAAGATTTCTCGGGAATAGGTGTGGTAAGGAAGAAAAGGGTTGGATCGGTGGGCCCCAATACTCCCAAATACCGTCCCCGCCTCCTTATCCCCAACTCTGCCACCCTATCCCACCCCAATCCGAACATCCCACGGAGGAGTAATATCTTCCAGATCAGTTGCACGCAGGGTAAAGTACCCCCGTCGGCCCTCCACCCCCTTCTCCCACCGACCTCTTCGGGCGCGGTACACGTAGCGAGATATGCTAAACGTTTAAGGCTGCTTCACATTTATTGTAAGAACTTAATGCTAGAAATTAAATGAAGAAGAGAAACTTAATTTGGAGTTGAGTGAACGGGCTTGTTCACAATTCTTCTCAAGAACTTTACCGTTACGAAAAATATGACCAAAGTTCTTCTTTTGAAAAAAAAAATGTTTACATTGATTCACGACCGTAGCTACGTTCCTTGTATATTTAAATTCTTCTTTTGAATTCAAATCTTCAAGTTACCCAATCGCGGACGTGGACGTATTCTTTTATTCTCCTAACATGTGTGATACCCTGTAAACAATTTTAGTAGTTAAAAAGGAACAGCAAAAAGAAGAAGCATTCAATGCATCTTCGAAATCCATTAAGAGTATTGAGAGTGTAACACTATTTCACGTTTCCACGGAGGGCTGAAAACTAAAAATACGCTAATAGACAGGGTGTTCTTATTGGCCGACGCAAAGGACGTTAAAATCTCTAATGATTTATTACGTGGAATATAAGTATGTCATAGCCAGCGTGAACTTTGGACTAACGTCAAGTCAGAGTTGGGTCCTAAAGTTTTTGCGTTCTAAGTGAACCGGTCTTCATTTTGAAGAAAGAAAAGGGCATAAAACGGAGGAATGGCGGCGAGAAATATCCCAGATGGCCAGAACCCGATATGCACTCAAAAACGGGTAAGTAGCAAAGAATTTAGGGATAGGGAAAATATGGCGCCTAAAGAAAGTTGAGCAATGCTCGGAAGTAAATGAGCAAATGAATTCCTGCTTGTCGGAACGGGAATGGCACTGCTTTGCGGTTGCCGCAATGGAACACCAAGACGTTATCCAATTAAGATCACGTTCTCGAGATAAGACTGCTTAAACAAAGGATATCATTAACAATGTTGTAGTATTGGATGTTTCACGTTTGAAATTATATATTTTGAGTGTGAATATTAGTTATTTATATTTAGGTATTTTCATTATCACTTCCGTGAAAGAATGAAGACGAAAGGCTTTTTCGATTTCCATTTATATGCATACTGATAGATGAAGTTTTCTTTATTCCAGTGGGGTATGGGATAGTTTTTTTTTCCTTTTCGGCCATTTTGCCTTCTCCATTCTTTCGCACGCCCGAATTTTAAAAGTCTCTAATCTACGCCTAACATATTGTTTTAACAACTAAAGTTCTGCGCCGCACAAAACCACGATCCATGCCATTGTTTTATTAATCCTATGTTAATATACTGACCCAATATGACTGTCATCAACTCTCTCCACTTTGAGAAATCTTCTTGCCTAACACAATTATTCCTCTGGTATCTCTACTTCCTTGATCATATTTCTCCAAATTAATTTCAAAGAAAAGTAAACTGTTCCATGTGCCCTAGTGTTTGCTCTTGATTTTTAAAAGTTAACTAATTTTATGTAACTGGTAATGTGTACAAAAATATTAAAATGATGTGTAGAGCAGTCATTATTAACTATTTTGCATATATGTATTTCTGTGTGGGTAATTATGTATGTCTGACATTACGTTTTCCGGGGACTTTTATTATTTCCATCTTCAAATCTTCACGTTCTCCACCTGCCTGCATGCGGTCCAAGGAGCTTATTTTCTTTGGTCACCTTCCCTGCCTACCTAAAATGTTCCCTCCTTTCACGTCCTTCAGCATTACTTTTCCTCTCAGTATATCGTCCTTCAGTATAACTTTACCTTCTTCTTCAGTTTACGTCTACCAACGTTCGCGCTTCTCAATTTATTTAAAACTTCCTTTTTTTTAGTCTTCCTCCCTGATTACGATCGTTTCATATTTTATTGTTCTTATTTAATGGCAATCTGCTATCATATCTTTTTTATTAATTTTCAAAAGTTGCAGAAATTTCTATTTTGTAAGTATGTGTTAATAGAACATGAAATTAAAGGATATATCTTATTGTCAGTCTCTCGAAACACAAAAATAGTGAGTTATACTTGTTTACTCCATGTCTAATTTTAATTTTCCGAGGCTATTACCGTTGTTATGTGTTGGTTAAAACCTTGGATCTTTGGCTAGGTACAGAAGGGAAATTTGTTGTATTGCATCAAAGGTTTATTTTGCTATCAAAGGTTGCTGAAGTATTCTATGGTAGAACAACTGAAGACATTTATTACTGTGGAGGATCGACTTGTCTAATTTTTATATTTCTCTGATGGTTTAGGAAAGCAAGAGGAGGTGGTATTCCTTTAGTGAACTCTTGACCGTGTTCCGAAAGCTGTAGGAAAACCCCTTGGAGATTTTCTTGATTTGGAAAATTTGGAATCATGTCAATTTTGGATCCGTCGTCAGTTGCCGCCAAATTGATGCTAAAAATCATACGAAACTGGGTTACAGTCCTCATGAAAGGCAAAACGAGGGTCACTTTGAACTACTCGGAGGCACACGCTTCACTCGTTCCTTTGAAAGTACATTGGAACGAAGCATTCCCTTTTCCAATCATTCTTACCGTTGGAAAAAAACGTTTTCCAAATATCTTTTCAACCATTGATCTTCTGTGTCTTTTTCATCTTCTTGTCATTTCGTTTCCATGTTCCAATGTAAATTAGAATTTTGTTTCCCGCTAACGAAATTTTGCCTTTCAAGGCTCATCAGAACCCTACTGGCGGTAGTGTGCTAAGTTTTTTTTTTAAATAGCATAGAAATCCGCATGTGACCGCGGTTTCTTTTAAGGATTCGTCAATCGAGTTTTAATGTGAGAAGACGCACAGAGAATAAAGTAGCTTGGTGTTCGGTGCTGCCCATGGAATCACCCTTTTGATTTCTGCATACGTTTGAAGGGAAACAACGTACTCTTAATGTCTCTGATTAGTTTTTTTCGAGCGATTTACCAGTCTTGAATAAATGAGACACTCCATTGATACCCTACGTAGGGAAAACGGTGAAACCTTCAAAGTATTCCCCAATTCAGAAATAATAATTTTGTGCGTATCCACATCTAAAGATCCGGGTGTCCTTTGTTGAACCGATGAAATACCTTTTTGTAACCAACACTACCTTAAGCTTAATATTTAAATTTAAATATGAGGGTTACGTAAACGTTTCGCAGGGATTAAGTGGTGCTGTTGTGTTATCCGTGGAGGAAGCTGACATATTTTCGTTATGGCGAGAGTTAAATGGAGAAGAGCAATTGTGCGTAAACAATAGTCGTGGGTTATTTTTGTCAAATAAAGAACGATGGGTTTCTTTATAACAATTGGACAGAGCGGGCGCTGTTTTGTACGTCCGTTTTTGGAGGGCAAGGCGGAGTGAGCGTTTGGGGAATCGCTCGCTACAGTAGCCAGTCTTTCTGTTTCCTCTTCTGCTTGGAAATTTTCTTGTATTTGGAGTTTGAGCGAGTGTGTCTCCAAGACGGTGGGCTGACTTCCTTCTCATTTCCAACCTTTCTTTTCCTCCAAATCTCCAACTTTCATTCCCCTTTATGCATACATTATAAAAGGTCCCGTCTGGGCACATCATTTATTCGTAGAGTCTCTTTCTCGATGCAAGCTTTGAAAACGGTCCGTTCTTTACGTCCTTTCGGATGGGTCGAGGAGATGTATTCGGAACGAGCCACGTTCAAAGTCGCAAAGTCCTCGGATTCAAGTCCTGTTACTCAGCCCAATTTAGTAAACAAAATTATCCGCGCATTAATCACAATAACTTTAATTTAACCTGAATTGGTTTATTAGAAATTGAGAACCTGCCCCCCCCCCTTAGAAAGCTTCACCCGAATTTAACATTTATCTAAGAGTCCCAGAGAGTCGGAATGTATTCGCACTCCCAATTTTTCCTGATCATCGTTTAAATATTTATAGCTCTTTTCTCTCTCACCTCTTGGGAGAAAGGCTGCATTAACCTTGTCGCCTAGCGTTATTTAATATTCGTAAACTGTCTTTCATTTTTACGTCACGTGACCATTTAGTTAATATGGTTAATGAAACATTCCTTTCGGTGATATTTTCCGACTAAAGTCCTAGTTGAGAGGGTGGGAATATATTTCATAATTTGCCAAATCTGTCGCAATCTTTAAATGGTAGTTAACATAATTGACAGCGAAAAACAAAGTAAGCATTATGAACGTGATGGTAATTGCCTGATTCTGGGAAAAAATCACCAATTATGAGGTGTCATTATTTTCTATGAATTGTTGAATTAAGAATAAAAACATAAAATTCATAGCTCAAAGCTTGAAGTGGTGGATTAAAATCAATAATAATGCTGACTTTTGATAATTAATCAAACCACTTTACTTTTCCACATAAACTTAAGTAAAGTGGTTTGATTATTAAAAGTCAGTATGAAGATTTTCCACCAAGTTACGCCAGAACTGTTTTATTTATCAATAATAATATTTTGATCGAATTTTGCTAGAAAGCTTCACCCGAATTTAACATTTATCTAAGAGTCCCAGAGAGTCGGAATGTATTCGCACTCCCAATTTTTCCTGATCATCGTTTAAATATTTATAGCTCTTTTCTCTCTCACCTCTTGGGAGAAAGGCTGCATTAACCTTGTCGCCTAGCGTTATTTAATATTCGTAAACTGTCTTTCATTTTTACGTCACGTGACCATTTAGTTAATATGGTTAATGAAACATTCCTTTCGGTGATATTTTCCGACTAAAGTCCTAGTTGAGAGGGTGGGAATATATTTCATAATTTGCCAAATCTGTCGCAATCTTTAAATGGTAGTTAACATAATTGACAGCGAAAAACAAAGTAAGCATTATGAACGTGATGGTAATTGCCTGATTCTGGGAAAAAATCACCAATTATGAGGTGTCATTATTTTCTATGAATTGTTGAATTAAGAATAAAAACATAAAATTCATAGCTCAAAGCTTGAAGTGGTGGATTAAAATCAATAATAATGCTGACTTTTGATAATTAATCAAACCACTTTACTTTTCCACATAAACTTAAGTAAAGTGGTTTGATTATTAAAAGTCAGTATGAAGATTTTCCACCAAGTTACGCCAGAACTGTTTTATTTATCAATAATAATATTTTGCTCTTCCTCCTACCTAAAAGTAAATGCACGTTTCGACTGGCTAAACCTTAATCAGGAACAAGATCTTGTTCTCGATGGTGATTGACTCGGTAGCATTCGTACATTCGTAAAAAATAGGTAAATCAGTGGAAAAATACATTTATTTTAATTATTTGGTTGAATAATGGAAATTTAAACGTTTATTAAGGTAGAAAATGTGTTACGAATATTAACCTGCAGACGGAGATTAAGATATAAAGAAAATTGGACACAGAAGATTTATGTCTACCGTCAGAAGGACGTGAAACGAAGTGCTTCCTCGTTTTCCTCCACTGCGATCGTCAACTCTGTTGGCACGATTTTTTCGATCCGCTCTCTTCTTTATCTCTTCCCTGTTTTCGTCCTCTCCGACAAAGCCCATTAATTTCTCGGCTCCTCCCCTTAGATTCGGTCTTAAATTCGAGTGTCCTTTATCGCTCTAATACTTTTGGCCTGGCGTTTTTTTGTTCCACATCCCGTGGGATTCCCGCTCAAGTAGTCCTCCAATGAAACAATAGCGGTCGTAGAAACCAATATTTTCAACATATGCAGCCCGTCCTCCTTTAGAAATCCCCTGTGAATAATTTCTCTCTTCCGCTGTTAATGACCACGAATCCAGGAGCTAGAGACTACGAAAACTTCAGCTTCGCATATTCTTTTTTCAAATGATACTCTTTCTTCTTGAAGAATCCCAGAGTTAATCGTCTAAAAATGTGGATCCACTTACAACGGCATATTGAAAGAGGATCGTGTCCTGACACCATCTGCCACGCACCCCAGGGCGAATCGTGGGGATGTGTGATACCGCGAAATTTCGATTGATGCCATCGTTCGACGCCGCCTCAGTTCGTGACAGTGCGATCCCACGGCTCGAGAAGTGCATTAGACATCTCCCATCCTCTTCTCTCTCTCTCTCTCTCTCTCTCTCTCTCTCTCTCTCTCTCTCTCTCTCTCTCTCTCTCTCTCTATGTCGCTCTCCTCTCTCTCTCTCACTCTTCTTCTTTCATCTTTTCTTCTCCATCCGTCTCCACTCCTCTCCCAAGAAGACGGACGAGCTAGATGAAAAAACGTTAAAAAAACAAGCAGATATTGGAAAGAACGTGGCGTAGGGATCTAAGTAATTTAAGTTGAAACGGGGAAGGCGAAAGGATACGGAGGAAAACACTCTTCCTCCGCTCCGGAATGAGTGAAGAAAAACATTCCTAGGCTTTGTAATCACCCACAGAGGATGAAGGAACAACATAAATTTTACGGAAACTTCACGCTCCTTGCCTGGGATTCCAGTTTTCGAAAAGTAAATTGCATCCTTGTGGTTTCCACTTTCGTTGGTAACCTATCCCACCTATCAAGGGTAAAAATGACCCAAGTAATTTTTCACCATCGTCTTGGGTAGTGTCCGGCACCCTTTATTATCCCGTAGCGCACTCATACAATCGTTGTACATTAGTGAACCCCTTCATTTATATGTCCGATAATATTGCTTAAAATTAACAAGTTTATTTTCATTATGAATTCCGAATGTGTCCCAGATGTCTGAGATTAATCTAGTTTCAATTTTTTGTTTGATCCGTGGATATGTACTTATATTTAATAACTTTGTTGGCAATTGGTTTGAACTGCCTGCATTAGTAGAGGTGGCGCTCTTATTCTTTTCGAAGGAGAAGGAAAGATAAAAAAGACAGCGACCTCAAGCGCATTTTGGTTCGATTATGGGAAAAATATTCGTGATATTCCAGCGAGATAAATACCAAATATCTGCTCGTGGTCGATTGACAAAATAAGCTGAAGTTTCCTCGGTCACGAATAAAGAGACGGTGCAAGAGGAGCCATGCATCAAGTTCTTTCGCGTTTTACGTGTCTGACGGCATCAGGCAAGTAAAGAAATGCGAGCAGGGGAAGATTGTCGCGCGGGGCAGGGGTCGCGTCCGATGACTGATTTCGGTTTAAATGTGTCCGGTCGATGAGAGTGCATTTTGTGGACTCAAGCAAGTATGAAGGTGAGACGACCCCATTTCACGACTTGGGTGACCAAGTTGGTCCACTCCTACGCACGGGAAAGGGCTTTCACGGTCCGATGGCTCGAGGCAGACTCTGGAGTGCGACAGATCTCCGCCAGCGTGCCTCAAGGGTCCATGTTAGGCCCATAGATTTTTAACATTTATTCTCATGACATTTCTACACGGAATGGGAACCATGCCATCCTGTCCATGTACGCACACCACGCGGCACTTAAGTGCAGAACCTGGAGGAAGGAGACTGCGGTGCGGAGACTGTAGGGTGCTGTCGACCAACTGCTTCTGTGGCATCATCGATGACGCTTTGCAGTCAACGCACAGAAAACGAAGGCGATTGTCTTCTACTTCGGACGTAATGGGCCGCCAGGAGTGAACCTGTTGGGGAATGGAGTCGTTTTAACGTGGAAATCAGATGTTCTCCACCTCGGAGTGCTGATGGACCGGAAACTCCTTTAGAAATTCCAAGAGCTTTGTGTTCGTGCGAAGGCATACTCGGCGCTTGGTTGACTCCGGCCGAGTATTTGCCCGCCTGTACTGAGTATAGAAATGAATCGACGGCTGTATCGTGGGTGCGTGTTGCCCGTCATCTCGTACGCAGCGCCGGTGGCGTCAGAAGTGTCTCGCTTGGAATCAAGTGGTGCAGAGCTCTACATTTTGCTGCATCTTGGGACGCGATGGTTACGACCGCGTGTTTGAAAAGCACGAGGACGGGAATATGAAAACCATTGACATCCTTCCACCAAAGATCTCGGATAAATTCTTTAAGAAAGCGTCGGAATCGAAGGCGCCCCTCATACGAAAGATCGCCGACATCCAAGTCAGGCCGTAGGATCATTATGAGCGCGCCATAAAATCTTAACGCGGCACAAGCCCTACCAACAAAGAAGAGGCCAAGGGTACTCTGATCGGGGTGGAAATAGTTCGTCATGACCACATAGGAGAATTCTTCCCGCCTTAGTAGCCTTTACTGCTGGAAAGGTGAAAGGACATGGTCACGCAATGGACCAAGGCGAAACACTGCAGTAGAGCCTAATAGTATACTATATGTATATTAAATCCATTATCAAAATGCAAGGTTCGCGGAATCACCGTCTAATTCAAGTTATTTTTGCATATGGTCCTTGTCTTTATTTTGGAGTTTACCATTCCGTTTTCTACACTAGCAATATCATCCATGTTGCAAATCAACAAGATTGTCCCTACCAGCAATATAATCTTAGATATAAAGTCTGTCCAAAAGTAGAATGGCTTATTTCTTCCCGAATAGACGGACGGACGGGCGGCTGTCTCTCTGGCTGGGTTCGGGGGAGGGGAGTCTCAGGAAAGGCTGGAGGTCGGTGGTAGTTGACTCCAAGTCTTTGCTGAGTGCGGATCGTTCGTTTGCGAAACCTCTATTACGTGAACCCGTTACGCGCCGTCATGAACCCTTTATTGAAACACCAACACACCATCACACTTTGCGTGAAAATGGGCAAAACCGGAAAAGAGACTCATCACGTGCTCAAGGCAGCTTATGGTAATAATACCATGGGTAGATCGGGTATTTTTGAGTGGGACAAGTTCTTTCGGGAGGGTAGAGAAAATATTGAATACACCGAAAGTTCAGAACCCCCTTCGACCTACAAAAGTGTCGAAAATCTCGTAAGAGTGAAACCTTTATTAAACAGAGATTGAAAATTAAGTGTTTGCATGGTTTCTGATGAACTTGATATCCCTAAAAGTAATATGCAACGAATTGTGACCAAAAATATGACCATGAGAAAGGTGTATACGAAGTTGTTGCCGCGAGTGCGCTCTCTCGGATGAACAAAAGGAAACTCGCACGCAGATCTGCCAAGAGCATTTCAACTATATGAGTGAGGATCCAAATTTTACTAGACAAAACCCCATCAAACTACCTCCCCTTTTTCCTTCTCGAATTCGTCCTGAAAGGACGTCACCACGGCTCGGTGGAAGCGTTACAGCAGCCCGTGGCGAATGAACTTAGCAGCATTCCGGGCGCCGCCTTCCAGAAGGGGTACGAGGCGTGGAAAATCCTCTTTTAGTGGTATGTAGACGCACAAGGGTACTACTGCGAAGACTTCTAAGTGATTTTATCATTTTTGGCAATAATTATTTTCAATTGGCACATTCCTGCTACTTTTGGAGCAGATCTTGTATGTTGACTCCATAAAATAATCTTCGTTGATTTGATCGATTGGCAGGAATAAAAAATCAATGTTGCCATCTCGCACAGTCTAACTTGCATGCCGTTTACTCTGTTGGCTAAAGTGGCATGCGCGTGTGTTTGCCAATGCCAACTTCCCTAGAGCAGGAGTGGCATGGCACGCTCACCTGAGAGTTGAGAGAGAGGGGTGGGGGCGGTAGGCAGAGGGCCCTGGACATGGAATCCATTTCCAATCGACCAACCATCCCCCGCTCTCCTCGAATTCCCGGGGGGAAAAATTCTCCAGAAACGTGTTTCGCCTCGGCCACCCTCTCTCCTGGTCTCTTCGATGATGGCTCGCGGGGTGCAGATCTCCGAAGTTGAGAACTCACGCACGACTCAGTAAGTGGGGGAGTCTCGTACAGTTGAATTTAGCCACACAAATTCCTGCTGTCGAGACCGCAACGATGCATAAAAATAAACATTCTATGCATCGATAAACGTGTTAAAAATCTCAGACACTTTGGTTTCTATGATAGAATTAAAATTACATGATTTATGTAAAAATAATCAGGAAAATTTACGGAAAAATATATTTATTTCAGATAATGCTACAATGCTTCAATATTCTTCAAAGTACATCCCGTCAGTTTTGGCACACTTTTTCCAGCGACTTTTCCGCGACTCGAATTCTTCCTATTAGGCGGATTCCGGAAGGTCCTTATGAGTAAACGAGCAAACTTCTTCGATGGTTCCATGGTTGTGTCTTTTGAGAGAGGATTTCACTTTTGGGATGGGAAATAGACTACTGGTGCGAATGCGGGACTGTAAGGGGGGATCTTCGCGATGCAGTTGTAGAAGGTCTTCGCAAGCAGACACTCGCCTCTTATCTAGGTTGTCCGTAAAGACCTTCGTGACGAGTTTAGTATTTCGCCAAATTTTCAATGATAGTGGTGTGCACTGTAATCTTATGAATGCCAATGCGATATTTAATCATGCACACACCTAACCGAAAGTCTGAAATCAACACTTCACGCAAACGTCTGGAAAAAAATGTTGCTGATACTTGTTATAAAAACCTTGTACTCTTTAGTTTAAATTACTTGATGGGAGCCTATTAATAATAATAATGATCATATAATTGTGAATATATGTGCACCTATCAGCACAACTCTATGGGGTTATCAGAACACTTGAGCCCTACCAGCACCATATCATTTGGTGGCTCGTCCTATTGGTCCGCAAAGCCACTGCACGTGACTGTTTGGCGCAGCCACAACCTTGGGGCCGTTCTCGTTGATATTCAGTGAAACGGAGATTACCGGTCACTATTGAGGTGGATCTTTAGATGCGTAAATAGTTCCATTGCTACCATAAATTCTTTCAAAACAACGCTATTTTTTTTGCTCGTCGAGCTTGAACCTGTTTAGAGCCACTCCCTCTCCAGCTCTTCCCTTCATAGTGGTCCTCTGGTATCAGTGTCCTATTGTTTTTCAATTCTCAACTTTGCTTATTCACGGCAATGTTCTCTTTGCTAACCATTCTCCCCTCCATTATCCTCCCTCCTCCTCCCTCCTCCCTTTCTCGTATTTATTCCCTTCCCTCATTGACATGTCATTTCTTTAGATGAAAGTAAGATTCGATGCATGGGGAACTAATGATCATCACTAGGTGTCAATGAGGATGATTGTAGAACCACAGCAGACTATTCTCTTCTCTGCCAATTTCTTAATTTGCTCAGTACTTTTTGTGAAGACATATTCAATTACTCGAACATGTTTCTCATAGTTTATCCAGTTTCCTTCCAAATATTAATGCCCTTTGTAAGATTTTATTTCTCAGGATGTGTCCAATTAGGTTTCCTTATCTTCTTAAGGCAAGTTTGTTCCATAATCTTCCCTCTTCATCCACAACTTGAAGTACTTCTTCATTATTATTTATTAAATTTTCGTCATTATTGAGTGTGAAGTAGTCATTGGGTTGAAAATGACATTCGTAAGGAGCCATGGTTGAAGTCGTCAAGTTTTCTGAAAATTAAATGCAGTGTTTTATTTAACCATTGGGGGTAATATGTGAGTTAGATTTTACCACCAAAAGTTGTTTTATTTCCAAAACTCCAAATTTGCGAGCCAGGAGAAAGATCATGGATCTTTTTATCACGATCGCTATTGGTCTAATTTAACATACGAGCCCAATTTGCAGTCAAGGATCTTTGTGACAGCGCCAATAAATCAGGGCAGTTTGGTCGCAAAGAAGCATGGTGGCTCCAGGGTTCCGATTTCAATCGAATCCAAAGGAATCCATTTACCATTTGCAATGTTTCCGCGGTTGCGTGGAGCGCATAGCAAACTGATCGCAGAAACAAATGATAAGGATTTGGCGTCGCATTTGAATGTTTTGCTCCAAACGAAGCGGTCGGAATAAGACTCGGATTCGCCTCCTTTTCACCTTCGTATGACTCTGTTCGGAGAACGGTGATGGTATATCAACCTCCAAAATAATGGTAACGATGACACGGGCATTTTATGATGCCTCCATACGCCGGTAAACCAAATTGAGACGAGGTTGTAATTAACATTTTAAAAGTATGTAAGAAGTCTCAGGTTGGACTGCGCACAAATCCCCATATCCGTCCAAAAGTACGGTGGTTCTTGAGAGGAATGCTTCAGAAAAGTCTCCGTCTGACAATATTAGGACAACTCACCAATAAGATTGTCTTGTCGAGAGCAAGCGGAGGATGGCGCAGTGTGCGAGGTGGAGGGGAGGGGGTGGACGTGAAGATTCCAAGATTATCGTCTAGTTCCGAGAGCGTCTCGGGAGAGTTGGCAACCGCCCTCGAAGCTCACAACGGAGCGCTTCAATGCGTGAAGCGGAACGAACGCATCAATGGGATTAATGCGTGAAACGGGACGCACCAGCGCACACGAACACACGCGCGCGCACCAATATATCTACCTCTTTCCACTCCAAACGCCGTGAGTTGTGTGCGTGCGTGCGTATGTGTTCTCGTGGGTCCTTCTCTCTCTCTCCGCCCCTCCCCCCTCCCTCTCACTTTCCCTTCGTCGCACATTCTCCTCCTTTATCTTTGGAGGAAGTGGAGGGTGGGAGACAAGAATGAGGGAAAGAGATGAAGGCCATGCTATTCCGATCCATCCCGGATGTTTAATGAGATTACGTATCTGACCTTGGAAATTGTGAGTAACGTTGCTGACGAGATGGTATTCTGCTATCAAGCAATCCGAAGTAATACTCTATTGCATTGCATTGGGTAAAATATTTGGAGGAAAATATCAGGATTGGTAAAACGATAGCTTATAGTTTGCGGTGAGTGAACTTTTCGTCGGGATCCTAGTCCCATAATTCGTCCTGGAGAATGTTTCCGGTGTGTATTTCTTTGTAAGAAACCAAAGTCACTTTAGGAATATCAAATCGGATCAAATCGCATTAAACATTGCAAAGTTATTAGGCGTATCTGTAGTTCCATGTGTACGTTAGAAGATAGTCTGTGCGTGGTTGTAAGGAATTTTACATGGATGTATACCATGTTTTGTTTGTGGATTGTATAAATTTGTGGCATTTGCATAAGTCTTTTTTCTTAATTACGTGTGGTGCCCTAGCACCCCCCGCCACACGCCCTTGGGGTGGCTTGCAGGATATGAAGTAGATGTAGATATCTGCGGTACGTAGAATTCGCTCTTAGAGATGATGAAGGGCGCTCAACGGTCAATTCTCAAGCTCTTGAAAGACATCGTCGACGACTGCCCCCCCCCCCCCGGGCATCCGCAACCCCCCCCTTCCCACCAGGCAGCGTCGACGGCGTCATCGAACAGCGTCCGTGATCCCAGTATCGCCTTTTTCTTTTTTTTTTCGCAGAGAATCGAATTTCACCGAAAGATTTAAATACCACCCTACGTGTATGTATATTTGAGAGTGTGTTCCGAGTCGTGAAGACGTTCCCTTATCATTTCCCGCGGTTGAAGATGTTTTTTATTCCTCCGGCAAATCGTCATGTTGTCTGGGGAAGGCGGGCAGGACATGGAGCGCACTTTTGGTTATTTTTGTTCCGAGCGGAGGTCGAGGGCGCTTCTCGCCGTAAACACAGAATTCGTCTCGCTCGTTAACGTCGTGCACGGCGTGGGGAGATTCAGAGTGCGCCGCAGTTCGGCTATCGGAGGAGAGTCCCTGTACCACCGAGCCGCGCCTATCAAGTCAAATTACGAGTCCTATAAAAAAAATCGTAAATTCAAACGCAGGCCAAATCACATGCTGCAATGTGTGGACAAAACAAGCGATAACCTTTGCAGCAGCTTAGAATTTAGCTCGAGGGAAGTTCCGTAAGGGATCTGCAACAGGGGTTTGTAAATTCGCTTGTCATCTCGAGAAATCGCTCTCTTCTGCACATTGATCCTCTTCCCTTGTGATAGGCTAAGTGCATTTCCTTAGGTGCATCGCTGTATTTGGAAATAATTTTTTTCTTTGAAAATTTTTGGAAAATGTGGAATCTGAATTTAAACAACGATTATAACAATTTGGTAATAGAATACAGAAAGGCTAATGCAAACGATGACCTTCAATTGCATGTACAACGCGTATTCTCCTTACTTACGAAAAAATTAAACGAACATTGGTGAAACTTTTTACTTAATTATGCATAAATACGTGAGAACTTCTTTTCACGTGTCGATTTAACCTTAACTCTCAAACGGGAACTTGATGCTCTCCTTAATTTCATGTGAGCTATCCTCGAAAAAACCAATATGGGAAACATTGCTTATAGAATGTGTAAAGGATGGCGTGAATGGGCGCTTAAATGCTGAAATCAGCTAAAAAATAACACTTTGCCAAAACTTTTATAAATTACACAAAGTGAGGAGATTAAAAACTTTTTGGAAGTAACATTTCACCTCAAATTGTGTAAAAACTCTGGCCATTCGTGTTTCCTCGACATGCAATTAAATCTTGCAGATATTTTTAAATAAATTCTAATGAATTTTAAGAACATTTCTGAAGAATCATTCAGAACCAACAACAACGAGACATCTTGGGAGATTATGTGTTATACAGTTGAATGTTAGAGAAAATTCCGGTGAATGTAGTCTGATTGCACGAATTATTGAATTTTACGCACTAAATTAAAATTCCCTCTGTAGAGGTAGTATGATGAGTGACTTTACTAGGGCGACTAACTATTTCGCGAGAAATGCCTTTGCAAATACGTTTCCTTAATATCCAATATCATGTCACAGCTTATCCTCGTCCGTATTGGGCTCCTTAATTTTGGGTGCCCTGGATTCCTCAGTTGAACTCCTTCTCCGGTCCCCTCCCGACCCTTTGCTCGAAACCGAGCCATGCGCAATTGTACTGCGATGTGCCGGGAGTCCTCGCAGGGGATTGCAGCTGGCGCATGCACTGCCTCGAAAAAACGTCTGCATATTTCCTCAGCTCTCCGTGAATCAAAAGACAGCTCGATGCGTGGCATAGCCGAGTCGTGTGCAAGCAAGGAGGAATGTTTTTCTTTCTGCAATACCCAAGAGGGGGGCTCCGCCGGGCATCTTGCGTTATTTATGTGCTCTGATCCTCCTTTACTTTTTTCATTATGAATTTCTGGTGTTTTCTTTATTTCAATTGTGAACGAAAAGAAATCTCATCGAATGTTTTTATGTTACGTTTCTTATACACTAACCAAAATATACTACCTTGTCTTCTTTTGTCGTTCAGAAGCAGCTAGTTTCTTGTGTATATTTATTTAAGCCAATTGGTACTTCTTTTGAACGAATCACAAAAAAACATTCATGCTAAGCTATGAATAACCGACTTACTCTCAAAAAATTAGCTTTTAAAGTTACATTGAAACACATGACGATATTTTACATTTCAATAGTGTCGGAAAATGCTGTCTTCCGTTGGTTGGCAGAGATTCATGTATTAGAAATGATGTATAGGAAATTCTGCAAAGTAAAAATCTGTCTCTCGGGTCGTAAATATTGGTTGTTACGAAGAGGTACTGCCTTCAGTTTTGGGAAAAAAATATCACCTTACTTTACTGTAATTGGTCGCTATAGTTTTCACTTTTTAAGGTCCCTTTTGTTTATTATCTCTTATCACCCTTAATTAATGTTCATTGAAAAGATTAGTCATAATATTCCACAGACATTTTTTTTCGAATGTTTTTTTTCAATAGACCTTGAAAACTTGATCTATTAAAGCCTGAATCAGTATAATATATCAATTTTGTCCATTAGTAATACTATTTCACAGATCCTGCAATGGAATTAAATAATTTCATATAATTGGATGTGGTTTTTGTTGTTGATCATATTGATGATCTTTTTTTTAGCCAAGAACGGCATTACAGCAGGATTTACACGGAGAAGTCTCACCATATTCAAAGATGTGATTACTTCACCATAAATTTCGCAGATTTGTAATATCGTTTGTGCCTATAAATGGAAATTTCGCATGAGTTTGTATATAGTGTTTATGGATTTGCAAAAGTTTTGTGGGATACACTTGAATTCACATATTTTTTTGCGCAGTTATTTATCTGAAAGTTCGGTATTTGTTTCGTTTCTGAGCAGCATCGTCGCGGGGCAGATTACGGCGGATATTCGTCTCACGTCATAAATCTCTACTACTTTAAAATTATAAATTACATCAAGGAGCTATATCTGTGATATTACTCTTTATATTTAAAAATTGTGCCTTCAGTGTTCTGATCGTAGTGTTGTTCCGTTGGCTCTTAAATCGGATCCGTCCAGCGGGATACGTATTTACCGTGCAGAGGGCGTTGGGAGCTGACGTGAGGGAAATGGGAAGAGGGAGCGTGGGTGATGACGACATTTGCGTGCTGCCCTCCCGAGAAACAATCCGCCTCTCCCGAGGGCGCTTCGGCCGAGGGGAGGAGAGGGAAGGTAAGGGGGGCGGTAGAGGGAAGGTGCCCTAGGATGCCGTTTGGGAAGTGGGCCTGGAGAGGGGGGGGGTCTGGATCGCGTCGGCCTGGATCGATGGGGCTCCAGGTGCACCCTGGGATTAATTTTGATTGAACGTGCACTTGGGCGGTGCTCGCACAAAGTTCCCCCTCTCCCCCCAGGGACTCCGTCTGACCACCAGCCCGACGGACAGGTGGACAGTGCGTCGTGGGGAGGTCCTTGTACGGCGGGGAGGGAGAGGGAGTGGTAAAGGGCTTCTCCGTCCTCCGAGGACTCATCCCAAATCCGATACCAAACTTGGATCTCGGACTAAATCATTCGCTGCTCCTCTCTCACTTCCTGCTTCCTCCCCCCTCCGCCTCCGGCCCCTCTGTCTGCTCCCCCCTTTCCTTGCCTGTCCCCCCCTCTCCTCTCATCTCCACTCCCTCTCCGGCCGTTTAAGGACCGTGAGATGGAATTGTGCGCCGGTGAATTTTTTTTCGGTCCTCGCAAACCCTTGTCGCTTCCATGTTTCCTCCTTGGGAGGAAAATATATTCTCCTTTAAGTAACCCAACTGGGGATAAGACTGCGGACCTGCCCAGCTCAAACGACATTTTGTTAAAAACTTGGATGGTGCTTCGCAACAAAACATTGAACTATGTCGACTTTCGGAAAAGTTCATATTACAATATTTTATTATTCCATTGATTGCAAAATAACTGGCGTTCTTAATCATAGGAATTGGATTTGATTTAAACATCTCGTAGTATTTTTGCAAGAATAGTTTTGAGGCGATGGAATATTTCTACTTTAATTTACTTAAATCAATTCAAACCGTAATTAATTTGCACACGATAACTTGAAAGTTTAAAAAAAATTGTATCAGTGCTTGGTTCTATGAATTAGCTCACTTTTAGGTCGAGTTTATAATGTGAATAGATTGAAACCGATTACAATGAAATATTATTTAATAATAGAGACGGAATATATTGCAACTTTCCACTCAATATTTGAAAAATTGCAAGAATTTTCGCCTCTATTATTATGAAACATTTTTACCACATCACACTTAAATCTGTAATTTTCCAGTAAAATTCTAATGTTTTTTATCAGTATGTTATCTCAATCTTTAGTTTATCCTTGGGGTACCTTTTCCACTTCAATTGATTGCCCACCTTCCTGGACCTATTCCCTAAAGCGCCCTGTCCTCGAACGCGAAATTAAGAACCCCCGGGGCCCGAGTCACAGTGCCCGACCTAGAAATGTCTCCGGGTCGAAGCACCTCTGGTGTACGGTCCCATCCTCGGATGACCTCCGTCTGGACTCCTAATGGGCTCATCACCGCGGCGGTACTTGCCTTCTCGTTCGGGCGAAGAGGCCACGGATTATTCTCCATGCCCTGCGCATTTCTGTGAAAAAAAACTAACTGAAATTTCGTCCAATCACGTCTCGTTAGGTCAAACCTTTTTTTACGCTACTGCCTCAAATTTTTCTTCATTGTTGAGTTACTCATGCATAAATTCTTGGCTAATTGTTTCTACAACTGTAGATATCGTTCATAATTTATAAAATGATACACCATAGTCCTCACGTTCCACTACGAGTGGAGAGCGTACGTTAAAAAATAGTATTGGAGGCCGAATTCGAAAATGAAATGAATAGATTAAGTGCGAAAAAAAAGGATCATGAGAAACATTAGAAGACAGACGGCATTATTGAACAGTTTGAATGAGTAGAATAAGCGAATGAATCGAGCAAACCCGTAGCTGGAACGTCGGGTTCCGATGGGAGCGAAATTGAAGGGAAAGAAGGGTCCCAGCAGGAGGAGGAATGGACAAATACGTCGGATAAGTACACGTTAGAAGACTTCGTGTGGCTTTACAATTAGTTGTGCGTGGGGAGTAATGTTAGTCTCATTCATTGGGGTGAGATTGAGAGTATAGGTACAAGTAAAGTTCATTCTTCCAACTAGCCCGTCCCCAAACCTTCGTGCTGAAAGTAGAAAATGTCACTGGATGGCTCCATGGAAGGTGCCATCGGCCCATCGGCAGATAAAATACATTCGTATGCACTTGCACACAAGTGGGGTCTATGAACCAACGGACCACACTGATAGAAAAGCTGGTGTTGCTGATAGATGAGTATCACTAATTTTTACGAACTTTAAAATGAAAAAAACATGCCAAATTTAAAGAAAGATATTGCAACGAAGAATTATAGCAAAGTTTCAGATAGTTGGACATACATGTTGAGATATGTGAAGCAATCGAAATAAACGTATTTATATACGATACGAAGAAATTGAGAAAAGCAAATGATACAAAATTGTCTTTTGAACCTTAACGTTCACCTCTTTTATCTGCGTGGAATATGTATAATCTTAAACTAATCTTAATCTAAACTTTTCGTAACTCTTGACTGGAATTGTTTAAGCAACGTCTTGTGTTGAGTCGTTTTAACTTTAACTTTGAAGTGGTGTCACTCGCCAATAACTTGAAGTTGTTGAGAGGCCGTAGTCAACAAATCTTTGAATTGAGTCGCTCATTAATAGACTGGGTGGGGCAACTTAACTTCCTTTTTTCAAACGCAAAACGCTTTTAAAAACGGAAGTTATGTTTCCGCATCATGTACTAATTCAAAGAAACTGCGGGTAGATGTCGCAAAAGTAACTTGCTTTTCACTTCACTTCAGCGGAGTAATCCGCTAATGTGGATTTCATTGAAATTGTTGCATAAATAAATTAGTTTGAACTATTTCTCTTTCTGGTTTTAAATACCCATGTATTAGTTAAATTCCAGGACAGTACATTTCTACTTCATTTCATTTTCAATGATGACTTCCATAGACAGAGGTTTGTTGATGTAGCTAGATTTTTGTCTGGCCAAAGATATGCCAGCCTTCACCAACAGCATACTTATATGGAAATATTTTTTTATACGTGAAAGATATCTGGAAGGTTTTCCAGTCTAATTATGGAGAGAGAAGTCATGGTTTTCACACGGAATCGTGGATGAAATGCCAATAATGTCGATTGAAATTTTCGTCCTGTTCCTTTCCACAGGTTTTGGTCATCCGTCATATGGCTCGTTACCCTATTTTCATTTATGTCCCTGTCTTATTTTCTAGCGGAGAAGTCGGTAAGGAAAGATGAGGCGATTTCTGGAGTCTAATCCCTCGGGCTTCCTCCGTTTTCTAGGTCGCCGGACACTCCCTTGTGCTTCTGGAGGCCTCCCACCCGGTCCTCGGAGTGAGTGAGGACGTTCTGACTTCGTAGCGGGGGCAGAAGAGAGGGCCCAGGCGCCTACGCCCGCCGCCCCTGCACCTCAGCCCCCTTTCCTGCAACCCACCGCCTCCTTAATTTCCCAGCGGGTTCGCTCGCTCGGCTGCAGGCAGTCCGAGGGGAGGATCAAGGTCGACGGGCGGACCATCTCTTCTTTCGGTGAGTGACTGATTGCTGCTGCTCTGCACGCCGCCTTGCCTGCACTACTCCCCTCCCCCAACCTCTACCAACTAACCCGCCGCGCCGCTCGGCGCTGGGGGCGGAAGGCCCATTGTAATCAGGGCGGGGGTGAGAGAGGGAGACTGGGTCAGAGGGGAGGTGGTCACTTCTTTGGAGCTTTCCATCCCTCCAGGATGCGAGCGGAATGCGATTCAGCAAAAATTCTTCATTGATCTATGGCGATATGATGTGGCTATTGTTAGACTTAATTGGTACCTCATAGATACGCGCAAGGATCACAGACCAAACCGACTTTCAGAAATTATTAATCATCTTCGGAATGAAAATACCTTATTGTAGTTCAATTCAACTTTCACTAACCGACTTATATTTTGACATTTAACTGCTGTGATGAAAATGATCAACTTCAAAGGTTCGAGATGTGGGCTGGTTAATTAAATGTTTACTGTTAATTTCTCGGCCTTACTTATTGGGAACAAAGTTTTGGCATCACTTTAAAAAAAATTATAAATGGACTCTAAAGAAATGAATTCATTTCGAAAAATATTATGAAACGAATGTTTGAAATTAAAATCTCGAAGTTATGTTAATCCGCTTCTTGTTGGAGTTGAGGTGACTTATCTCAGCCAGTGTCTATAAAATCCTCGTCGCTTGAGGAAATACCCACGGGAGCTAAAGCATTGATTTGTTCGCCAAAAAAATAAAGTTAAAGTATATCAGCAAGACAGAAAGGAAAATAAGAAAAAAATGTGTTGTACATTGAAGTGTATCAGTTGCCAAGTTTACATAAAATTTGTCATTCTCTTCTGTCCCTCCCTCGCATCCACTTACACAACCTAAGCGTGAGTACCTATGCGCAAAGATATTTTTTCCATCATAGGCCTGCACTGCTCTTGATGGTGACTGCGGTTATTACAACTTTCTAGAAAAAATTCCGCTACTTTTTCTGCGATTCTAACATGACCCCTTGTTACCCGAAATGTTGGTGTAGACTTTCTGATATTTTCTGCCCATCTTGTTTCCCCTCCCCCAGGAGAAAGCAGCGTGAGAGTGGTCATTTTTAGGTTCATGTCATTAACTTCCCCTAGTTGTTTTCTCCCATTTCCAATAATCTTGGGAAAAACCGATGGTCAAAGTTTGGACTCCATCGCCGTCCGGCGCTCACCTCCCAACGAAGAACGGTTCTTTATTAGCCCTTGTCCTGACTGTTGACGCAATGTAAGCCTTCGCCTGTGTGGTTGGTTATACCGTGGACAAAGTTGGAATATTTCAGTGTTGAATGATACATAGGTGTGTATTTTTTCTTTCAATTACCTTTTTCGCCCTTTCTTCCCCATTCTCCTCCCTTTCCCTCTCCTTTCCTGTAATAACTCGGCGGGTAGGACTTGTGTTTCTTTCTGCAGTAGGTATCTTTTTCTTTCCCGTGGAATTTCTTCTTTTTTCTCTTTAATCTGCTCCCTTTTGTTTGTACACGTAGGCGATGCCGATGGAGCTCCGGGGATTTTATTTTTCGGGCATAAGGAGAAACACTGCGAGGGAAGTTGAACTTCTCGGACAGTTGTGAAAGTTTCCTATACCCATTGCCAGCGAAGAATAGAGTTATACCAAGATGGGTTTCCTTTTGCTTCCGAAATACTTTTTATCGGAATCGTTGGGCGATTTGGTGAAATCCCACTAGTAGACAGTCACAAATGGAAAGGAAATGATTGCTGAAGTTTGGCGGAATTAGTTTTTATTTTTACTTTTTCATTAAAATAATTGTGCCCACTAAATGTTTCGATGCCAGTGAGCCAGTTACGAAACTAATTTCAGTAGTTATTATGATGACTTATTTCGTGACAGATAAATAAATATAGTATATCATTACGCTTATTTTCTTGTTTTGGAACTTGCCAATAATTTTCGTAATTTATATTTTTACTTGAAACATAAGTATCAGCATCACTGCCAACAACTTCTGCCCCATTGAACTATTTCTAATTTCTATTTAGCTCAGCCGAAACCCCATGGACTACACAGCAATCAGTTATTCAAACCAACCCTATGCTTCAATGTTTTTGATGAGTTCAAGGAATTAGTATCAATTGTTTATTATATGATCTAATTAAGGATTGCAGAAATAAATTCTGTAAACTTGTCGAATTTTAATCAAACCTGATTCATTATTTCCTTAAAATGATGGTATTGTAATGGAATCGTTTAAAAAGTATGAAATTTTTGAAGCTTAAATATCATATCCGTTTGAATTTACGTATGGTAATTAGCTGAATAAATTTAAAATATTTTCAGCATAAAAAATTTTCCTGTGAGGTAGTTTGTATAATTGTTGTTACCCTACATTTTTATACCATTGGAGGTGTAAAGTGATAATGTATACAAAATAAATACGGGTATAATTTTAATTACTTTGAATCTTTTAATCATACATATGGTTAGTATATTAATGAAATTTTAGAGAACGGACTCTTTACACGGGAGCAGCAATGTAGGGCGCTTTAGTCTGACAGCAATATTGAAACAAAACAGTGCATGAAAAGATTACGGAATACTTAATTTACGACGTTAGTATTCATTTTGTAGTCTTCATACAGAGATAGCTAGCTGCCAGATGTCATTTAAACCCTGTTCAAATTGGCTAAAACATATTTCGTTGGTTGATTCCTAGGAAAGAGCTGAATCAGGAAAGTATTTTTTTTTGTAATTCAAGTCTCTTAAGAGCCAAGAAATTAATTTTCCCATCAGTTTCAGAGTGAAAATAGACCACTAATCACATCGTCAACGTGGAATAATGTGTGTGTCATCTCCACTATTTAGTTGAATGTGTTATCACAGGTGAGCTTTCTTTGAATTGAAGTTTCGAAATCAGTTACAGCGGATGTCTCATCCATTCTGCTTCTATTCAGAAAGAGGGCGCTGCGCACTTATCAAGTGCCATCGTGTAAATAGAAGCTCGTGAAATCCTGTTTTCAGAAAGTTCATAACCGCCCTTGCAGCGGCGTTTCGTGGGCTTACCGCAGAGTCACTCGTGGCACACGGGTGTGCACGTGACGAATTCTATTCGCGTGACGTCGAGCCTCAAAGCCAATTCCAGCGGCGGATTCGCCCTCTCTCTTCTTTGGCCAAGGCGGCGCTGACCACCGCAGTCCATTCTCGCCGTCGTGGGACAATCGCTTTACGACAAAACCTCGAGTAAAATGCATGCACACCCTCCCTTTGGCCTTTCCTCCGTTGTTTAGCCTCCTAGGGGCTTTGGGGGACTTGCTGAAAGGGCACAGGGAGAGAGACCTCTCGCCCATCTCGCCACCGTTTTCCATCATTCCCCGGGGCGGAGTTGAATGCACGTCCGATCCTCCTGATGCGGTGTTAGTACCGAGGGATACCGGAATTCTAGGCATTAGAAGCGAAGTAGGGAAGAGGGCTATAAAACCGACTAGGAGCATAAAATATAACGCCGTTTCTTTTATTTTTTAAATGGGACACGCGAGTACCTCATCCATTCCCCTCCTCCCCCCGCAACCCTTTTGAAGTTCCTCATTAAGGATTTTTCCTAGATGTCGTCCTGGGTGGACGCGCGAAGGGGCGGTAGGTGAAAAAAAAGTGGAGCATCGCGGTGCGGAGTGAGTGGGGCGGACGGTGGCGCCGCCCTGGCGTGCCTCGTTTTCTCTTTCCCTCTTTGTCTCCCACCATGGATCATGCATGCGTTCACCTGTGTGAGTGTGTGTATGTGTTAGCGGGTCGTGGCGGGTGCACGCGAGCATTTGTACAAATATAGAGGAAATAACACGCGCGTGCCTTATAAGAGGATGGGACGTTGAGCATCTGCGCGGGAGATGTCCCTGTTAGCATTGAGCGCGAGGAGGTCAAAGTCGATAATTAAAACTGTGACGAAAGAGCGCCCAGGTCAGAAGTGAGGAGCGTCCTCTTTCTACCAACTTTTGCGGGTTCTAGCTTTATATGTCGTCCCAGTAAACTCTCACCTACATCTTCATGCTACTCTGAAGACTACCTCTAGGGTCTGGGAAGGGATTTAGCACGAGTCGTGCAAAATCAGTGTTACGTGTTGAATATATGCGAACTAATAATATAAATCTTGAATAATTACGATAGTAAAAATAATGTTAACAATTTGGATATGTAATAGGTTATCTGAGTTCATAATAATTACTAATGCATGTAATTTGAGCTAGTATCTAGGGTCACAAAAAATTGTGTTAGCTAAAAAAGTACTCCGCACTAGAGTAGTATTAGTATTTAGGGAAGTGGACAGACAGCTGAGGCCATTTGCACCACTAGGGATGGACAGGAAAGGATGAAGCGTGAAGAGAAACCCGGCGTCGTAATTAGCCTATTCTTAACTTAATATTCGCTGCTGCCGGAACTCGAATCCGGGCCCTCTGGGTGGGAAGCCAGTACGCTAGTCACTGCACCATCTCGATCCCCTTCGCACTAAAAATAAAGTAAAGAAAATTTAGATACGATACACACAATACGTTTTGGTTGTACACTTGATGATGGAACAGATTGAACCAATCGCAGATAAGGAGATTATCATGCGTTACATTAGTAATGGTAGGTTTTTGGTCAATCTGATAATACTTTGAGAAAATCATAGTCTTAAAAAGAACTTAGTACCTTTAAATCAGTTATTATTTGGTGGTCTATTATTTGAGGTAGGTTTTGGTGGAAATAGGCTAGTGACTACTGCATTTATTATCTTCACATAACAAGCAAAAACATCGCATTCCCCACCACGTTAAAACCCTTTTCAATGCGAAAAACATACAAATTCCCTTCATTATGTACAAAATCCTATTCTATTCCTCCCAATGCCTCACTTATCCCTTCGTCAAAGTCTTTTATAGACGTATGCCAATCAAACTGCTATATATTGTGAAGTGGCAAAGTTTTTTCGTTATTCCTTGTAATATGAAGAAATTCCACATAGTTAAGCTTGAGACAGTGTCTTACTTAAGTCTCTGCATCCATCTTTCGTGTCCTCTTGGGATCTCTTCTAATAATATCCTCTCTCCCCCACTATGTCTAGTACTCCATTTTTTGTCTTTCATTCATTTCTCCTTTTCCATGCTCCAAAGCTTCATAATAAAGCCTCAAACCTACGCCTATCATTTTGCTTCAACGACTGTTTCTGAGTCACACAAAACCACGCTCTGAATCAAAGTTTTCCAGAATCTCTTCTTAGCATCATTACTCAATGTCTCTGTCATTAGTTCCGTCCTCCTTGTGCAACCTTTGCCTGGCGTAATTCTTCTTCTTGTCTCCCACTTTTTTGAACATTCTGGTACACAACATTTCTGAGCAAGATAAACTGTTCCTCTTGACTCTTTTTCCCCCCTATTTTAAGGATTTACTTAGAATTTCTCATTCTCGGAAACTTTTTAACCATTATATTACTTATATTGATTTTTATTCTTATATACTACCATGGTATTCCAATGCCCTCATCCATGGTACGCCTTGGGTGACTTTTCAACCACTACTTCTACTAAAAATATTATATCGCAAACCTGTTCTACCCTTTCTCGTCTTTTTCCTATATTCTTCATTAATCCAACTTTAGCCAACCTACATCTTCTCCGTCCTGTAGAACTATATCTATCACTCCAGTGACCGTTATTATCCCTTCATCTCACCTTGCATAGCCCTAAAATATCTCTATTTTCTCTTCCAATCACTCACTTAAATTTAATAATTTCTCTAACACATCTAGATCTTATTCTTACTGGTCTTGCCCTCGATGTCTTTTTAGTTGCTGCTGCAATTGATTCCGCTTTGCAAAATTTCTTTTAATGGAGACCTCGGAAGAGTTACCTCTCCCGCTAGACACGACGCATGCACACTGGTCCTAGTCTCGTAGTTACAAGGATTCTTAATGGTATTTCACTCATTTGGTTCAGCACTCTTCCGATATTATGCTTAATATTTCAGAGTCTTAACAAATAGATGTGGAAATATGCACAATATTAACTTTTAATCTCTCATTTGAGGTTATCTCATATCCATATACCACTGCTGATTCAATTTTTACAAGTTTTTTTTAGCAAATCGATGATAAGATTGGGTCGAAGATGCGTCCTATTCATAGACTTTTAGAAAGTCGTTAGAATGGTGGATATCAATCAATCATAATAGTACGTGTAGCTAATGATGAATTCATTTTATGATTCTGTTTGACTCATGGTATTATTATTTTAACGAAAGACCTGGTGAAATCGGTCATCTATTTTTGATTCGTTAATATTGGCTCGTTAGAATAAAAGATATTAAAGCCAGGTTTTACCCCGAAAAGGAATGCTTTGAATTAAAACCTAATTACGTGTGTAAGGCATGATTTTTAAACTAATAATATTGTAATTAAGAAAATGTAAAATTTTCAAGCATTCATTGGCATGAGGTGAGGTATATCTCTTCCGGTATTAAATTCACGCCTTCTTCATTTGGATAGAATTGTATGGCAAATTATTTTAAATGCAAGGTTTGTTGAATAATATATTCTAGAAAAGTAAAAAAGGCAATTAGTCAATGATTAGAGTAACATAGCTCGGTTCATTAATTGCTTTTGCAGTGAGTGCCCAGAGGTGGGCGGATCTCAGGGTTAGAAATAACTCTAAAAACACAACGAAAATACCTCTTGGATAATTTAATCCAATTATATTCCGATTCTCTTGTCCAATAAAAATGTGATCATTTTATGGCGGAGGGAACGTTTATTTTTCATTCATTTGAAGGTGAAACTGCTACCGGATTGTTTGAAGGGAAGAGCCCTAAAAGCTTTCCCTTTTAAAATAAATTCGCAGCTATTTGAAACAGTTTTCACTCCCAATTTAATTCACGGCCAAGTTTGAGGGAAAACGAGATACGGTTAAGGGGAAAGGATTATTACAAAGTGCGGCAACATAATTTTTTATGAAATTCTTCCATATTTGAAAATAGCAAGTTATGTTGCCGCACTCGGTATATCTCATAGTCATGTGAACTCTGCGTATTCGGCCAAGTCGATATGAAGAAGATTGAGGATGATCATCCTCAGTCTTCATCACATGTATAATAATAGACGTTTCAGGCGTGATATGGTGGAATATGATGATTAATTAAAATTGGCAATTTTAATTTATTTGTCACATGTGATACGTGAGTTAGTAATTATTCCCTTTGATGAGTTAGATGAAACATAGAATGATTCTTGTGCAGAATGTCTAATATCGCAAAGCTTTGTATGATTTTTAATTTCTACCCTCACTTTGAACGTAGGTGCGAACATAAATGGGCCCTGGGCAGTAAATAAATATGCGTTACTCGGTGTAAAAATTTGAGGAAGAATTTTGATTGGCCTCCAACTCCAATAAGATATCCGGTTTGAAAGTTATCAATAAAAACACACGAACACATTCTTTTTCATGCGGCTTTAAAATATAACATATCTCCAAGATTTGGAATTTTACGCTTAAGAAGGGCGTTGTCCTCATACATTGCCTACCATATTCTAAAGCATCGAAGATCCTTCGAAAGTATGCCTCTATGAGCGTATGAGCCACTGGGGTAAATGCTCCATATCGGACCTTTCCGAAGAATTTTTTTCCTCTATTTTATCACACGATTTTATTGGCATTAATAATATCCCTTCAGATGTTTTCATGTTGAAGTCTTGAGCTGCGTAAATCAATCGAGTACTGATGAAATTCGTGGCCAAATGGGTTTTCCATTTCCAAACGTTGCGCTAACGCCATTAAATCCGTTGCTGTGCAATTTCGCTCTTCCGTGCTCGCATGTTTCGAGCGCACATCTCCCGACGTTCCTCCGAGTGAGCCATGGCGGCGGACCTGCAATTTATTTCGCGGCTCATTCAGGGAATGGAATAAAAGAGGGAGACGAAGAGTGAGGAGTTTGAAGTGCGAAAGGGGGAAGCAAGTGAGGATTGCGAAAAACAAAACCCGCCCCTCTGCCCACTCCTCGCCTGACTTCCCCTCTCGAGAAGGCGAGGTATGGGGCGAAGGGGGGCGAGGTAGCGGTGGGGGCAGAGGACGAAGGAGAGCGGTCATAGTCGTTTCTCTTCCAGTCTTCAGATGTCTCCGTTTCCTTCCTCTTTTTTACTCCTTTTCTCCCTCTCGTTCTTCCTACCTACTTTTCCTTCCCATTCTTTCCTCTTTTTTGCTCCTTCTTACAATTTCAAAAAAATAAAGAATGAACGCGAGTGCACGCACATATAAGCGCGCACACACACGACCGAACACACGTGAGCCCCAAACTTTCTCTCCCCTTCAACGCGGCACTAAGGGATGGAAGAGTAGGAATGGTTAGAGAGAGAGAGCCATTTTTATTTATATATAATCCATGTCCTTCACGCGATGCCCCTTCTCTCCGCCCATGCCTCCTTCATCACTCACCTTTCCTTATGTGTGTGCGAATATACATACATGTATATATATATATATATATATATATATATATATATATATATATTCTGATGAAGACGGTCATGCCGTCAAAACGTCAAGTACATATATGAGTGTCCTTTCTCTGTTTTTCTACGTTTTAAAAATTCTATATCTGTGTGTTTATGTGTGTGTGTGCATCACCGGAGAGCGTTCCATTTCAAAGATATTTATAGATATAGATAGGTTTATGGTTTATATATATATATATATATTTATATATATATATATAACCATAAACACAGTAATCAACCCGAAGGTCGCTTTGGTAGGTGATGGTAGAGTTCACCCAGTACTAAGCCCGACGGTGTATGAAATTCACACATCAGGGTAGGGGGACCAATATGTGTGTGTATATATGTACACGGACATACATACGAACATATGTATATATATATATATATATATATATATATATATATATATATATATATATATATATATAAGAACGTTCTTCGGCGACGCAAAAATATATAAAAACACCGATATAGATTTTTAAAAGGTAGAAACACAAAGAAAGGACACTCATATATGTAGTTTTGACATTTCGACGGCACGTGTGTGTATATACATGCACATATCTCCTTTGCTCTTCTTCATACGGACGGTGCCAAAACCCTCATAACCCACGTATTCTCGCCTATTTCCAAGCGAACAACTTAGTCCTTCACCCTTCCTCCTCTTCCATCTCCACACACTCTTACTCCCCCTCCCTATTCCTTTCTCCGCCAAAATGTATATAAAAAATAAAAAGGGAGGAAACACCGAACTGCTTCGCAAACCAAACACGTCTTTCCCTCCATCTTATTTCCAGCCCCATCCCCCCGAACCCTTCCTCCCCCCCAAACCCTTCCTCCATTTCGGCCCCACTTCTCCTCTCCCGCCTCTCTCCATCCTTAAGGCTCTGCTCCCTCTCTGGCTCAACGCCCCCCTGCCCCCCTTCTTGTCTTCATTCCCAAGGATCCGCGGGACGTGGGAGCGCAGGGCATGATGGGAAGGTGGGCTGAGAGAGGCGGTGTGAGACCCTGGCCTTCACCATTGGAAAGGGTCGCAGGAGCTGGGTGGGTTGGGGGGTTGTTCTTATCCTGACGCCGCCGTCAAACCAACTCCTTTCACCTGCACGGCGAGGACACCGTCGCCCTTCAATCCCTCTCCCCGCATCTCATTTCGCGTGTCGACGTACCCTCAACTTATGCGCGGACTGTCGACGGATGGCGGTGTGCAGACAGACACATCGACTGGGTGTGAATAGAATTTAACTTGGGGAAAGACGTTTTGTCATTGAAACAGCGGGCCATTTGGAGAAGGATAAATCTGATGTGACCAAATATTTACTTTCTTTGGTCGGTCTTTCTTATTACGCCAAATATAAAGGCAGCATTTAATAGAGCAGCAGGCAATGGCAGAATTTAATAGGCTTATAGAATTTTATAAAGTATTTAATTATTTAGGTGTGTTGTAATTATTTTTTGCGGCCCTTAAAAGCGGAATGAAGCAATAGTACTGAAAATACGTCCTCTTTCAGTTCATTCTCAAATACCTATATATATTACAGTTCCTTGTGTGCTGTGGTGGAATTGTTCCATAATACGAGAGACGAAGACAATTACAAAGTGGAAAATTGTAATAGTCTTCGTCTCTGCCTGTACATCTGTCCCAGTATGTACAATATACGTACATATGCATAAATGCATACACATATACATAAATACAAACGTACATATACATTCAGGTACATAAGCACATATACCATCATAAGAGACATTTTACAAATTTTAAAAGGCATGATGGATGACAAATTCAAAACAAACGTATAATTTTTATCCCTATTTAATTATTGAATTAATTTATTTTTAAATGAGTAATATAAAATGTAACCTTGGAGTAAAATGAATATTTTGCAGTCAATATACACGTAGTTTTCATTTACAAACTCGTCTCATTCACGTATTGCACTGTTTAATGTACCTAATTTTATTGGTAAAACTGTATTTCAAACTCGGAACCCTGTGATAGACTTTTCTCAATGAAAATTTCCCATATACTATTACTATATTTTGAGAAATTTAAAAAAGGAATAATTTAGATGTAATAGGATTCCCCGGCCAAATATTTTTTGCAAATAATTCAGTAACATAATGCAGGTCGAGATGTACTAGCCCTGGAAGTGTTCTGCCACAACCTTCGGGCTCTGAAATGCCCGCCATTATCTTTATTGTCGAAAATTATCTTCATCCTTGCTTTTCAAATAAAAGATTGACTTTTATCAATCATCTTCGAGGAAGTTTCAATATATTACTGTCGACAATTTACCACCCGAGTCTATTGTTAAATTCGACTAGACGTGTGGTTCTTCAAAATCACACGATGGTAAGAATTCACTTTGCCTATCTGGAGATGTAATTGGGCTCTATCAATACTTATAAAATCATTTGATATGGAAGGTATTTTTAACTATCAATTCCACTTTTTTTAAACTTTGAATATCGAAATACGCAGTTCTTTCCCTAAATTGAGTCGGGATCGCATTTTATTTTCACTCTTGGGTGCACGCAAGGTGTTTCGAATTATTTTTATTGAGGAACTTCTCAGGATATCCTCGCAGTTGGACAAAGGAATTGAATGAAAGGAGCCTAGAGGTAAAAGTTAAGGCGACTTAGTGTGAAATTTTGGGCTCAAAGGGGTTTATTTCAAGGTATGAACTTGTGTAAGACTTTTCTTATGGAGATGGAAGTATTTATTACGGAATGATTTCACTCCATAGTTTTAAGAAATTCCTATAGTCATCTCTATTTTCGAAAAACTTCTTTTTTAAAATTTAATCCGCACTCCCAAGGAGTAACCTTTGAGAAATTTGTGTGTAGGCTCAGGATTTTGTTTAGAAATTAGGGCTTACCTGATTTGCATAAATGCCCTGTATTTTGCTTTATTTTTATGATGCGTTGTGCTACATTGTAATAATTGATATTTTGGGCGGTTTGGGGAAATTATTTCAGCATTTCTCATCTTCAGGAAATTTGAAACGAATTTATAAAAAATACAAAACATTTCAGTATATATTACTTTCGAACTCTATTGGTTGAGTGCTTGCATTGTGTGGCATCATTTCGAATTTAGCGGATTCCTGGAGTTCTGGAGGAATTATTACAATGATTTCTTTCAAGTTGCTTCCTGTCCTATTTTAAGAGTTGTTATAGTCTTACTTTTCTAGAGAAAAATCACCGAATAGAAATAGAATTTCAACTACTACCTGTGAGTTCTCAGAGGAATATAAGATTATAATTTGGAGGAAGTAGCCGGGTAAAATTTAGAAAAGGCAGTTGGAGGAAATATTGAAAAGTAAGGGGCAATAGAAGAGCTAAGCGGGGAAGAGGAAGGCAGAGAGTACGTAGACTGCATGAAAATAGGCACGAAGAAATAAAGAAGAAAATGATATAGGGCAAATGAGAGGAAGTTCCCGCATTCCACAATAGTACATAGGCGCTAATAATGGATATGTCTTAATAGTCTGAAGCCTTCCTTTCTATAGTTAAAAAGTTAGAATATCTTGAAAGCGTGTGGTGTGTTTTTCACAAGGAGGTGAGAAATAAAGTCCTCCTTGCGAGAGCAAACAAAGCCGAGAAATCTTTCCCAGTATGTGTGTGTGTGTGTGTATATATATATATATTCAAACTTGAAAATCCCGCCATACGGCGCACAAATATTCATTCAAACAGAAATATATTAGGTATAAGGAAAGGGGATAGGAAAACACATAAAAGGCGAACACAGGACATGTGGGGAAGGCGGTTTTTGAGCAGATCACGAAAGTAAAAATATTTCCTTATCCGGGATAAGGAAATATCCTTGGTTCATATCCCGGATAAGGAAATATTTTTACTTTCGTGATCTGCTCAAAAGTAAAAAAAGTAAAAAAAAGCCGCCTTTTATGTGTTTTCCTATCCCCTTTCCTTATACCTATTTCTGTTTGAATGAATATATATATATATATATATATATATATATATATATATATATATATTCTAATCTTCGTACAACTTCTTCTTAAGCATTGCAACCACCTAATTTGTTGTTTTTTCTTTCCCAGTTTCATCATTTTTCTAGTAATACCAATCTTTCGTTTTGTCGTGCCTTTATTGACCAACGTAAACCATTAAAGAGAAGCATATTTCATATATATTTCACCACTCACAAATGTATTTCATTAGTAAAACAATCTAAGCATAATTTCTGTCACAATGACTATGATAAATTAAATTAAGTCATGCGTTTCAATAGAACTGATTATAGATATGTGCCATTTATCGATCCATAATCGGCTTTGGTCGGTATCTACTTGTGTCGATGACAACTGACTCGTCGCAACATTCGTCAATGTGTGAGTTGAACGGCCGCTGTGTTCGTTTGCTCAATTAGGTATAGGCATTTTATGTCGGGAATTTTCCACGTGGTGTTCATTTCAAGAAGTGCCGGGAAAAAATTGGGTGTCGAAAATCGATAAATAACCTCAGACTTCCTTTAAGGATTAGCACCAAACATTCACGTAATCGAGTGACAAAATCGGTGGACGAAGAATCTCACACATTCCACACGACACCCATATGAGGAACAGAATGACACCAAAAATTTCACCACCGTAAAAATTCGAACCCAGGTCTTCATGGGAGAGGGAAGCCGATCGACTCTCCCGCAGCGATCGAATCCTAGTCCGTTTGTCGAATCCTACGATTCGTAAGGGCGAAGTGTCGTCGTTTCCGCAATGGGGTGCAGCAGGAGAGGACGTAATTCATGGGAAGGATTCACCTCCCTCATCCTCTCCCTCTGAACCCTTCTTATCCTTCCTCATCCTCTCCCCCACCTCTAACTCCTTTCCCGCTCGCCCCTGCTCCAAGTCTCATCGCATCAGAGAGATTCAGCTTCCCCTAGGTGATGGCTCGTTCGTATTGGACATGCCGAGGGCGGACGCCGCTACCGCCTGCGAGCTTAGGATGGGCCAAGTTTATCGATAAATGTCCGTATCTTCAATTCTTATTTGTAAATCCTTTGCGGATGATTTCCGACTATGGAAATTTTCTTTTGACATTTAATTTGGAAAAGGCGAGTGTTTAGAATGTTGTAAATGAGAAAAAATAGGATTGCATAGCGAATAACGGCTTATCACCGATCAATCTATACTTACTTGGCGACATGTATGTAAATATGGTACTTGATATGAGAGAAAATGTTTTCAAGTATTTATATTGAAAGAAAACTCTTTATTTTCTTCCACAACATTATTTATACAAAAGTAATCGTTTCAGTATAACGCTACGTGATCATTTTCGAAGGAGAGACGTAACTGTCAAAATAGGATTAAGCTCTAGAGTGAATGGAATTCAATTCTACATAGCAGTGCGTGAATGAATAGAAAAAACATCATAGTTACAGTCTTCACATATATCGATACATTTGTATTGATAATATGCACTTCAGTTGCCATTCCATAGAAGGAATAGAAAACGAAGGTGGGGACGAACCCCTTTGTGTGTGGACTGTATGTTTGTTTATGGGGCAGCCGAGGGTTTGGAGCGATTCTCCGAAGGTCGGAAATAAGAGCCCAATCAGGTTCGCTGGACGTCCTTTTCGTCCCGGAGTGGTGCGGGGCACTGTTTCGTAAGAGTGAGCGCCTGATAAGAACCCCCTTAGCACACCTCTCCCTTCCAGTTCTCTCTGTCCCGTTAAAAAGCTACGTGTTCTGCAGGAAAAGGCCTGTATCAAAGGAAATGTGAGTCATGAATAACCTCGAAAAGTGTGGAAAGTAAATAAATATATCCGTGTATATATATATATACACATACACCTATATGTATTATTTTACATTTAAGAAGGTTGTCATAGCACCGAAATGTTCAAGTGCGGATACAGTGTCTTATGTTCTATGCCATGTTTCACCATTACGCCTTAGACTATACACGGAGGTAAGTTGAAGAGAAGTATTATGGCATGCGTTATTCTGTCATGCATAATTCCTGGCGTGAAAATTCAATGTTTACATTATTTGCTTAATGAGTAATACATATGCGGTACAAGTTTAATTGAATTGACTCCAGCATCTCGTCAGGGGAGGTTTTCCTCCTCTGAGAAAGAAGACTGCCACTCTAGAAGGTTCTTGATTGACCGACAGTAAACTGAAGTAGGTGGAATAGTTTACCTATATCGCAAATATTCTGGATCGAAATCGTCATAGCAGGGTTATTAGACGAATAATTGTGTTATTCGAAGAAACTTTCACAAGGAGGAAGGAATTGATGACGGGGACGTGGAGTAAAGACGTTAAGAATTCATCTCTTCACCAGTCAATTTCGCTCTAATACTTCCAAATGCATGTGGGCATAAGGAAGGGGGTGAACAAACACGCCATTCATGCAACAACCGTTGTATGAATGCTATATTATTCCACCGATGACCTTACGAGGCACGACACAATTTATCCTATATTATACGAGACCCGCAGTACAAATATGCACTTAATTTGCTTGACACTCAGGATATTAGGTTTAGTAAATGACTTTCGTAGGGACAGTCCCATTCCTGCTCCTACGCACTGTTTCCCCAACATTCTCTCTGTTACAATTTTTATTGCCAATCAAAACCCTCTACATCCAACTTTTTTCCCTCTTTTTGATTTTCCTAAAAATCCCCTCTCCCTTCCGTCACCATACCTAGCACCTTCTCATTTGTTGTCCTTTCGTTCCACTTAATCTTCTCCATCCTTCTCCACACACGCTTTTAAAAGTGTTCAATCTTCGCCCATCATCCTGCTTCAATGATCATGTTTCCGCGCCGTATGTACCTACGCTCCAAAGATTTCATGAACCTCTTCCTCTTCCTCAACGGCCCAATTGCCTTTAATTCTCTCCTTCTTGTGAAAGCCAAAGCTTTACTCAACGCAATTTTCCCACTTATGTCTATACTACTTTAACCATCTGGGTCCATTACATTTCTGATGTAGATAAACTGTTCCATATACTTTAGTTTACGAGCACCTATTTGACATTTGATTTATGTTTTCTCTCTCTCTCTCTCTCTCTCTGAATAACCTACGTTTTGTTTGAAATGACATCCGTCCTATATGAACCACTTTGATATTGTCATTTGTTCAGCAATGCTTGTAACCCTTGGCTAACTGGTTACATAAAACTTGATAATACGCAAAACTATCTGCTGCCATGCATTCCCCACTGACTTCTATCCCAATCCCTAGTTCTTTCCCTTGCTTTTGGTATCATTTTTCTTCACGCTTACGTTAAAAATGATAAGTAATCATGGACACTTCCGTCTTACCTTACTTCCAAACGCTGCTCTTCCCGAATCTCCATCCATCACTCGAGGTCTGAGAGCCCAAAAAGTTGTAGACATACTGCTTACTCTCCAATATACATCTATTTCCTGCAACACATTCTTAAAATGTACCTAATTCATACTATCGAACGTCTCCTCGGAATTCACGAAACAAACACCTAAATTTACGTGAATACGTCATCCTGCATACCGGCGGGTGGAGGGCGTGTTACGTCACCAAACTTATTTTACACCCTTATTTTTCCCCGCAATCAACCAAAAGGGGGCGAATGAACACGCTATTTATACAATATCTTTTACTATATTAATCAAGGTAGAGGCAATTCACATCCCAAGGGTACGTGGCGGGGGGTGTTAGGACGCCAGCCAAAAAGTGAATAGAGAGGGAATGTAACTTGCATGTTTCTAAACATTTTCGCCAGTGGCTTCTTTGTCTTCCCCCTTTCATTAATTTTCCCCAATATTGCGCAGAAAAAAATAGACGCTAGAATATTTTCATTTGGCAGCCCATCTCTTTTATTTTGTGACAATCGTCTGTCCTGGTGATGTATGGAAAGTATTTTTTTAATTGTATCTCAGAAGTAAAGCCATAGGAATGGTATCTTTGCAATAGGTCTATTATCTTGCAATACCTTTGCAATATAGCTTCTGAGTGCTGGAATTGATAAGGGGTCTCATCCCAGATCTTGTAGTAAAAATGTAAAGCTTCGTGTTTTTTGCAAGATTTTTCCCGAAACTGGCGACCCTGCCAAATCACTTGTTCAATTATTTTGGCACATATTCTCGTCTTATACTGTATCTGAGGTTTTACTAAAAGATATATTCAAATAGTCATTCCTTCCCCGAACAATCAGAAAGCATTATAGTAAGAAACCGAAATCATTTTAGAAATATTATAAACATTTAATTTACAAGTCGGAACAAAATTAAACATTGCAAAGATGTTAGGTGTATCTGTAGGTGCATAAGTATGTTAGTTAGTAGTTTGTTGTTTGCATGTGTGTGGATTTTAAGGGTTTTTGCGTGAATGTACACAATGTTTTCTTTGTGACCTGTATAAATTTGTGGCTTTTGCATGCGGGTTTTTTGTTTCTTAAATCTGGGCGGTTCCCTAACACCCCCCGCCACACGCCCTTGCGGCGGCTTGCGGGGTATTAAGTAGATGCAGATGTTGATGAAGAAAAGGAGCGTTAAAGCTTTGATATGGAGTGTAGTTACAAATTGACCGGAAACATGGTCACTGGAGCGGGATGATAGGCGTGGATTGGAGGTTTTTTGAACTGTGAATGCGAAGGTTGGAAAGTGAACGGAAAGGAAGACAAATGAGGAGGTGCTACTTATAGGGGGGGAGGAGAGGGGATTGTATGGAACAATCATAAGGAGATACGAAAGAGGGATCGATAGTATTTTATAGGTTGATGAAATGGTACACAGTGTGATTAAGGGAAGAACGTTAGATTATTGACGTAGGTTTGGAAATATGATAGATATAATGAGCAGAATGATGTGAATAAAGAGGTATACGAAATTGCAAGAGGCTTGCGTCTAAGTCGGATATCAAGTTTTGCTCTGATAAAAGAGACACCAAAACGTATCGTTGTTATCGCTGTCGGTGTATCTTCTAATCCCACCTTAAGCGCTAGAATACTAATAATGTACATGTATGTATGCATAAACCATAAAAACAGTAATCAACCCGAAGGTCGGTTTGGTAGGTGATGTTAGAGTTCACGCAGTACTAAGCTCGACGGCGTGTGAAATGCACACATCAGGGTTGGGGGGCCAGTTCCTTTCCCCGTGCCGGTTATGGTTTCCCAGGAAGATCTGGTACCCGAAAAATCACATTGCTTGGGCGGAGCTGCAGGTGCCCAGAGAATCGAACTTGCCCGGAAATCGAACCTGGCCTATCGAGCCATATTGTATATACATATATATATATACTATATGTATGAATGTATTATCATTTTGCAATCATTGCTGAGTGAATTGGATTTTCAATACGATAGATATAGGATAAAAATCAATATTAATAAAACAAAGGTGATGCGATTTTCCAGAAAGAGAAAGGTTAAGATAAACATTCAAATAGGAGGGGAAAACTAGAGCAGGTAGAACAATTTACGTATCTCGGAAGTGTTTTGGACCAATACGGTCAAAGTAGTAGGGACGTAAGGAGAAGAATTGCGCAAGGCAAGGAGGTTTTCTCAAGGAGGAGGGAGTTGATGACGGGAACGTTGAGTAGGGATGTTAAGACAAGACTATGTACGGTGCGGAAACGTGGTCACTGAAGCAGAAGGATTGACGTAGATTGGAAGCTTTTGAAATGTGGAAGTGGAGAAGAATGGAGAGGGTGAAATGGTTCGAAAGGAAAACAAATGAAGTACTGGAGATGGTGGATGAGGAGAGGTGTTTGTTGGGAGAAATCCTATGGAGGCAAGAAAATTGGATGAAAGGGGTAATGAGTGGCAGTGGAGTGTTGACGAAGGTAATAGAGGGGAGAATGTTGGGCAAACGAGGAAAGAGCAGGAACAAGATAGGGATGTTGGACGGGATGAAGGGAGGAAGGAAGTACACAGAGATGAAGAGGGACCTGATGTAGTTAAGTTGCTCGATTGGGTTTTGTTTGGAGTTACAAAATATTTATTTGATAGTTTTTTCATCCAAAAGCCTACTTTAACCGGTAGATTACCCAATTAACATTATATGTATTATATAAACATGTACACTCAAATAACCAAATGGTATACTGGGTGGTATTAAAGAGTTATTCAGTGTTATATAATATACAAACAGGAAATGATACGCATATGGACGTACAAAATGAAAAAGTGAATTTCACGTTTAAAATATGACATGAAAGGGTTTTTTTTAATCTTAAGATTTTCTTGAATCTGCTCGGTATTTTTAATGCGTTATTTTCAATAATACCTAAGTTGCTTATTATTCGCAGTAATGCATTGCAGCACATATGAAATAACCTAAAATATCCGTATTGGTTGCCATTCATGAGTCAAATCACACTAAATACTTTCAAGTATATAATGTAATGCAAATATCGTAATTGGAACGAAATGAGCTAATATTCAAAGTGGATCTCAATAAGTATTTTAAGTATAAGTAACAAGTATTTTAAGGAAAACTGAGAAAATGCTGTCCCTAAGGGGTTACCCCCAAAGATCTCTGCAGTCCTATATCTCTGTTACACGAAAATATGCCAACAATACTTTGGATTTGGTGTAACTCAATTTTTAATTAAATACAAGACAACATGAAAAATCGTCGTACCACGGATCGAATGGCAACGACTAGGCCGGCTTGAACAATGGCGATGAGAAACGGAGGCTTCAACCCGACCAAAGGAAAATGTGAATTCCGAAACGACATGCTCTCTGAGGGGCGGGGCGTAGCCAAGGTAGTTTACCTCCAGTGATATCACACCTAAAAGAGTAAATTCAAGAAGAGATAAACTGGCGATTTTGCTCGGTTGCCACCCATATTAGTGGAAGGAGAATACGGCTACTGGATATCAAATTAAACTCGAGGGAAACGCTGGAGGTCAAAGCTAGCAAAACCCTTCCGCCGTCTATGGAAACCAACCTTCGGGTCAATTACTCTGGTTGGTTAGTATCGATATACCGCACGGTCCGGATGTATCTCGGGGGTTGTAAATGAGCGAAAAAGAAGGAGGGAAGTGTATTGGGGGTAGTCAGAGGATGAAGGCGGTGTGAGAAGGGGTGGAAGAAGGGGGAGGGGAGTTTTTGGAACGGCAATGGGAACGAAATTCGTGTGGGTGGGTATCCGTTGGGGGCCCTGCTCTGTCCCGAGGGGCAGATTCCTCGGTCGCCCCTGCCGCATTCCGATCAGAGGCGGTCAAGTGGGTAGAGGGGGGGGCGGAGTTTCTTCACCCAAGTAGGGGCTTAAGGGGTAAAGCGTATTCTAGTCATGACGCTCACCGGTCACCTGATTGACGCCGTGTGAGGAGCACCTGGCGTGAGAATAGCGGCCGCCGCAGAAAGCAGACGCCCCTCCGGCGTCCTTCAACGGCAGATCGGCCGTCTTTCGGGTCCATCCATTTCCGTGATTCTTCCTCGCTCTCGCTTTTCAGGGTAAGGCTGTGCCAAATGTTAGTCCGGGCGTGAATTCACGTGATTTGGTGCGTGCTTTGAGAATGCAGGTCTTTGATTCGCTCAAGTGTGTCTTCCTTGGTCAGCGTCCGAAATCTTTCTGAGTGGTCTCATCTATTTCACGGTTAGCACACAATCCATGGCATTTCTTAGGAAATGTTTCCTAGTGGTTGCATTTAAATTTGAGCCGTTCGAGTTCTAGAACCTGTAGGAATTAGGTCAACGTCAGTTAAATTTTCCGAATCAATAACACGATCTTAAAGGTCATAATTAGTGCTATTAATTTCTTAATGGACAATTTTATCTTCATCAAGTTCTCTGCAGTTTTTAGTCACAGAATTGAATCCCTTTTTTACCCTGATGGGGCATGTATAATTCTCATAGTATGTAACAATTCTCTGTATAAGGTGGAGTTTAATCTTTCAAACCTCGGTCCATTTAAATTGACAGCCACTAATTTCAAATCGAATCTAATAATTATCATAGACTAAAACTTTTCCAGTAACTATGCCCCAAAACACAACAGCTGAAATACCCACCGTCAACATTTTCTTATTATTCTGGTTTAGTCATTTTGAAATAGTAACAAAATTTTCCGTCGGGCTTTGCAATGAAAGAACACTAAATTCAGCCAGAGGGGGTCCAGGAATCACGTGGACCCCACATGATTTTTTTCAGTGATGTATAAGTTTTCCATCTTAGACAGGTTAACGCAATGGACATAAACGACCTTATGCAAATGAAACTAGGGAAAGAATGGCAAAACGTATTTTTAAATGAGTAATTCACCTTTAAATTAGTCGCAGCCAAGTATAAGTTATACAAAAAAAATAAAATGGGTTTACGATCGTTGTTTAAATCGTCAAATCGCTAAACAACATCTCCAAGTCCGGAACAGGCTAGCTGAAAAAAATTGTTTGGAATTAATTTCTAACTTTATCAAGTTGAAATCCAACGATGCAAGAGTCCAAACCCGTGACATATCGAATGCTTTCCATCCACATGTCACGGGTTTGGTATTTCAGTATATTCAGCTAGAGTATAAAAACGTTCATTACATATTGCGATTCATATATTTACGGCCTAAGCATGTTGTCTATTGTATGTTCCACCTAATGACGGTGAAACAGTATTTTAAATAAAACAGTTTCTGGCGTAACTTGGTGGAAAATCTTCATATTGACGTTTTTTTAAAAAAAAACAAACCACTCAACACACGAATTACGGGGAAGATGTTTGGACCAACGATTTTCTTTACCCTTCACATTCCCCGTTGTTTTCCCTCACCCCCTGCCAACACACCTGAAACCAAGTACAACTTTTTCAACAATGTAGCGACTCCTCCCAGCCCGCTACTGAGTCACCTGACTAATTACTAAGTTCCTTTCTCCCCGTTCACAATAATCATTCCCCTAATTCTAATGCATTTCCCTAATGCTAATTATTTAATTGGTTTTTATCTAATCTAATTATCCAATTATTGCTAATTTGTCAATATTACCTATCCTCCTCCTTCGCCTCAAACCATAGACCTTTAGCCCCTCTCTTCCTAGCTCAACCAATCCTTTCTTTCCTCCCTCCTCTTCCCCTCCGCCCAGAGATATGTATATATACTGTGCTTGACTTGTATTTTTACCTGATTTAAAATGCGTCAAACGGCGCAGTACTTAAGCATCAGTCAGTCAGTCATTTTTACCTGATGATGTTATGCTATAACGAAACCTGGGTCATGAAAATAAAAAGTTAATGTGGAAAAGCAAAGTGGTTTGTTTTTTAAAAAAAACGTCAATAGTATTTTAAAGAAATTCTTGCCATTATCATTAATATTTACAATGAGTACACTGATTCGTTTGTATTGATATTGCATTTTTGTGGAACCAGCCCTTTAGTATGAACCATATGTCTACCAGCCCGCTTGATATGCCGGTAAATAGCAATAATTTAGATAAATATACCAATTTTAGTTGATTCCCGTTTTATATTTAGTGAGCTGATTTATGAAAATTTGTTGGCCAAATAGACAATTGCCTTTTGCGCCACACGTATTAAACATGTTTCGAATACGTGTACCTTTGGCACCTGACTCTTGGGATGTATTTTTCGGCCATTCAGTGAGGGGGATTCTGCACTGTAGACAACAAATAACCCATCACTAACAGAATGTTGTCCAAAAAAATAAAAGCAAAATACATGGCCAAATGAGGTACTATTCATTCTTTTGAAGCAATTTTACCAACCAAGTTCAATTTTTACCCATTTTCACGATATTATCACGTAGCAATCAAGTGTTTGGAATGGCTGTTATGCAAAATATTGGTTGGCTATCTCACATAATTTGCACACCAGCCATTCCCACAACTAGGAGAGTGGGTTTTGAAATTACGTAGAATGTGACGAGATTTTTAAAAATTTTATAATTCTTATTTTTTTTTCACACGTACCTTTTACAGCATCAAATATATCTACATATTACGGACAGCATGCAGATATAATTTATTCCCTCTGGTCTGATCAAGTATAAACCAACGTGTATCTAACATGGAGAACCATCCATAAAGGTTATATCGATTGGCCAAGTCTCTTTTTCTCTGCGTCTTTAAGTGTTTAATTTTTCATTGAGTAATATGACGAGTTTTTGTAACAAACGACATTTTATACACAATGTGTGAGGTCAACATTTCGTGTGCTGTGAATACATCCCATGTCACTCATCATTCCCATGGCTTGAAGGGTATCATGTTCATTATTTCAACCAATACATGCGGGTCCTCGGAAAACTGCCCAATGCCGTTTTGGTTCAGGCTTCCCGTAGTCATGTGCCGGATTTTTTCAGAATGGGAGTCAGTCAACGAGTGGAAAACCGGGAGGGCCAAGTTGAAAAATACCACGTTAATCCCGTTACAGATTCTGTGAAATTTCTCTCATTTCAGTTTTCCCACCATTCAGTTGGTTTAACCTTTATTTTAACTTCGTAAATGACGCATAAGAAGTTCGGTGTTTCCTGAGTGTAAAGCATCGGGAAACCTACATCAGAAAAATACCAGGTCCTACTTATACTGACATCAAGTGCAGCATTGTGCGTTGAGGCATGGTAGACTATTGCTTCACTGTTTCAGAGGCATTGGTGGGAAAGATGCGTTGAAATTGGCTGTGTAACTTCAATCCAGAGTTAATCCCACATAAATGCATCAAACCAACATGTGTAATTTTCTTACAAAATCGCCACATAACCTCCTTGCCTCGACACAAAATCCTAATAGGTCAGTATAAGTCGGACTTAGTTACCTCTGACGTAACGTACTTTTTCCGATTGTTTACAGCTAAACAGCATTTAACTTCTAAAGCATCATTTACGAAGTTATTGTTAATTTAATAGGAATTCTTGTTTGTTCACTATTAATTGTAAGTGTAACTAGAGTTTGTCACAGTAAAAATAAATTAAGGGAAAAAATAATCCTAAGAACTTTATCCTCCCAATGAAATAATTCAACAACTATCGGATAAAATATTTTACGCTTAAAGATGAAAATACATTAGGCGCTTGAGTTGCAGGTATTGAGAAAATAAAAAAAATAAGTTAAACCTATAGCAAGGCGAATGGTGAAGTTGAGCGTGTGACGGGGGGAAGGGTGGACGTTCCTTGGTGAAAATCGAAAGAGGTAGAAAAAAAGTGAATTGGAAAAGATATGGAGAGGTAGTGGAAAGCCGAGATAGAGGGGAATAATGTCGTGTGAGAGAGGAAGTGGTCGGAGGAGGACACCCATTTTGGACGGACCGGAGGCTGGTAGGAAGGGTGAAATACTCGGGAAAAAATAATGTGCGGCTGGCTTGAGTCCATGCTTTGAGGAAGTGCTAAGAATTTCATGAATATCGCATGCGTAAGAAACGTTTAAAAAAATGACGAGGCGCCTCACTCACTCACTATTTCAACCCCTAATCGGTTTACAACCTGTTCAGTGAATTGCAACCATATGCGCATCGTTTTCTTCAGTGCGTGCCTGACTTTTCGTTCGCCTGGTGCGAGAGAGGTATGGTCGCCGACGATGCGATCAATCCTACGAGCCGTTGCGTTTCTTGGCTACCATAAGAGCGATTGCTCCAGTCGAACAGTTTCCCAGAAAGCAAGCGGGGAGCACAGTGTGAAATGTAGCGCACTGAAATTGTGATTTCGTATGCATTTATTCTTGCCGTGACCCAAGTATCGGTGAAAGTGCATTATTTCTCGCGGAAGGCGATCTCTCTCTCTCTCTCGCTTGCGTAGGCCTCCGTGGTCTGCATGCCCAAGACAACTCTTGCTTATACTACGTTTGATAAAGTGTTGGCCACCTCCTTTGCGTTGCGTCGCCCAGATGCGGAAAGCTCGGGAAAACACTCACCCAGGGATTAAGCCCGGACCTCCGGAGATCCAGGAGCGCACTGCAAAACTCATGCATGAAGCAGGCCAACCTAAGAAAGAGTTTTCTTTATCAATGTCCACCTTCACGGTGTCCAAAATCTCCGCTTTTGCATCTCCTTGGATTATAGGGTTACGTGGTAGGAGAGTTTTCATAGTCTCAATCTCACCCCAAAATAAATACGACTTTCTATCTATTTTCATTCACTTTCACCAAAAACTCGCGGCCGCTCCTGCACTCCAACTCTAAAGTTTCTTATTGATGGTATTGTATCATTTTTCGTTGGTTAATCTCAGAGATCAATTGACAACAGTCTATCAACCTTAGCTTTTTTGCCTTACATTCCTCTTTAGTGGATCGCGGTAGTCCAGGGGCAGAGCGTAATACTCTTGATAGGAGGACCAGGGTTCCCGTTGTGAGCAAGCCTCTCCGGGAACCCTCAGCTTCACACAAGCTATGTGAGTTTTCATTTTTGCTACCAAATCTTCAGTCGAAATGTTCATTGACTGTCCAAACAGGCAAGTATAAACCGCCGTGGTGGGTGAAGTATCATCTTTACCGGTCATTTTGGAAACCAAAGCGACCTTCGAGTTGTTATCTGTGTTTATGGTTTTTTTATTCATCTTTATTCGACCAAAACAGTCGTCACATCATTGTCTCCTTCATGAGACGTTTCTTTCTACTTTCATTTCATAACAAATCCATTCAATGTCAACTTGTTTCCAAATCAATCAATTTTACCTTTATTGTTTACTGCCCGGTATGGGTTTTCTTTCGTGAAAGTATTTTTTCTTGTATTCACCTTTTTTGCTTCTTTCTACTCCATACCCACTTTTCAAAAACCATCTAATCAACGCTAACACATCTCTTGCCTTCAAAGTATAAGCTTGGAAGTCACACAGCGGTACGCGCCATATTAATATCGTGACAAATCTGTCATCATAATCAGTATTTCAATCCTAGGATTGGTTTATTGCCGCCCTCCATTCGCCTCTATTTAATGTCAGTTCCCTCAATCGCTGATACCTTTTTTGTTTTACGTCGCTACCAAATCCACCGACTTGGCGAAACTACTCAGCGGTGGAGAATTTTCTGAGCCTTGTTTCCCTCAAATAATTTCCGAAATAGATTACCTCTTTAATTTGTTGCCTGCTTTTTATCATTTACTGCATTAATTTATTCCCTCCTGATTCGATGCTAAACTCAGCCTCCCCAGATTACTGAGGATTCCTATCACCTTAGTTTTACCGCGATTCATCTTCTTCCCGTGCGTTGCTCCTTCGAGGCGCTCGGCCAAGGCCGCGAACCGTTGACTGCGCAGCCGACTAATGCTCGATCAACGTCAAATCCGACCGATTTACTTAATAAGCTTCCACACCCGATTTCTCATTCCCAACGCAAGCGCCATTCTTGGCATTTCCCGCGTGAGAATGTGCAACCATAATCCGCCGCGTGCCTCAAGGATGTAGAGTAGCACCCCACGTCATATGAAAATAAATTGTCTCCTCCCTCGCTCCCTTTTCCGTCTTTCACCGCCCTTTCGAGCGAACTTCCTTCCCAGCATCCCGTCCTCTCATCTCTTTCCCTGCCTCTGGAGCAACTCCCATCCTTTGTCTTTTTTTATCTCCCCCCGTTCCCTTTTTTTGCCACCAGGTGTCTGTCTTTCTCTCTCTCTCGCCTGCTCGCTTTGAGTGAGTGTGTGAGTGTCGCATCCGCCGACTCCGATCCGCGCGACAGCTGACGCACACACGCACAAAGAGCCTCCTCCCCTCTCCCCTCCACATATATTCCCTCCTCCTACTCACGCACGCTTGTCCCTCTTCCACCTTTCTGGCTCTCCTTCCCCTTCGCCCCCCCCCTATCTCTGGCCCCTCTCTCCCTTGGCCACGAGCAAAGAGTCCTATCCTCACAGTTGATGACGTCTCTGATGCGCAACTCGCCGAAATCGTAGCGGAGAAACACGTTAATAATCTTGCATGGATAATGAAGATTGAGACACCTTTCCCCGACTGGTTACTTATTGCTTTTTCGGTTCCGCATGAACACAGAGGCATTCATTGGAATGAGTTTTGAATGAGTCAACTACTGTCAGACTTCAATGAAAGAACTCTGGACTTTGAATAGCTCACTATAAAACTTTTTTGCATGGGTAAAAATAGTATTCAGGTTCTGAAAGCGGCATGTTTACAATAATTACATGACAGGAACATAATAACTACCTCAAAATCTTAAAACAAAAGGGAATCACACCTAGGATTCAAAAAACAAGGAGTGATTAGGCTTTGCTTAAGCTTTGGCGATCAGAAATGAAGCGTTGTTTTGTTGAGGATAAGGAATATTTTACCGAAGATAAAAATTATGGAAATACCGTGATTACCTGATTATGAATATTTGTTGATGCCTTCATAATAGTCGGATTCTTTGGAGATCCGACAGCTCCTAGTTAATTATTTTTTGTAATGAAACGTCACATATTCGCATACAAATATTTCTTTAAATTAGGGTATCCCAAATTGCATAAAAATACCGCATGTATCTACTATACGTAATCCGAAAGCGTTCTAGCATTCCTCAAGATGCAAAAAATGATAACTTTCAGTGAAGCATTGTTAATGGAAGCATTTGACTGGGGAGGACGGTGAGCTGACGAGTCATAGGGGACCTCTAGCCTTAAATGAGAGTGTAGATATACGAGTATGGTCTCGTGACAGTTCTACAAGAATTTCTCTCTTGGAGCACTTTAAAACTATTCTCCACGGAATTCCCTGCCCAGTTAACGGTTCCCAAGTCGTTCTCAGTTATGATCAAGTTTCCTTAACGTGATGGCCTTGTTCACATTCGTCCATTCCATGGGCATGCACGAATGCGTTGGGTCGTATATTGACAAATACCCGAACTCAATTGGAACGTTGAATATATTTCTCCGAGTTGATGTACAGATTACGAAAAAGGACGAAAATATCACATGGACAATGACGTATCCGGTTGTAGCTTTTATTTTCTTGATAAAGGTATCATACATTTTTCCATTGGTTACCCTCGAATAATTAATTGACAAAATTTTACCAAGCTTAGCTTGTTCGTTTTACATTCCTCTTTATCTGGTCTATATAGTCGTCACTTTATCTTCTTCATAAGACGTACCCTTCTATTTTCCTCTCATAAAATAATCCCTTTCTCTCCTTACGAATCCATTCTGCGCCAACTTGTCTTAATAAATCAACTGGAATCAATCGGTTTTGCCTTTTCGGTTTTCTCTGGTCTTAGTATTTACTCTTCTGTATAATTATTCATTTTCCAACGAAATGTATCCAGAAGAGAGTTAGCATGACTATGTTGACTGTTGGACGACACAGATTGTCTTAGGTTTTAAAAATCTTCAATTTTTTATTCAATATGAAATTTCACAAAGTTGAACTAGACTCTATCGAGTGTTTGTAGTTCATTTCTGTATTCTCCTTCATCTTCTCCTCATTTATCTCCCTCGTTTATCATTTTATCTGCCTATTTGATCTTCGGCAACCACCTTTAAATATGGCTTTCTTGTGACCTTGTACGGCATTTGCAAAGGTTTATGCTTCTGTTACTGAAGAGTACTCTAGTTACTCTCCTTATGAGCGTAATAACGCGCTACCCAACGCCCACGAGGAACTTGAAAAGACAACCGGGAAAAATGGGTTCCCATTGACACTTGATAAGCCCTCAAGTATTTTTTTATAAAATGATCTACCGGTTAGGGCAGGTTTTGGATAGACATAACTACCAAATAAATATTTTGTGACTCCTAACAGAAAATAATCCAACAACCTACACTGCATCAAGTATAAGAAAATAAATAGAAACGGAAAAAAATAAAACTGGACGGACGTCGCAACGAGGTAAATCTCTATGAGAAAGGTGAATTTTTATTGTTTCGGGGTCATAGACGATGAAATAAAAGGAGAAAATATACAGGGGGTGTAATGTTATGTCGATTTACCCACTTGAGTAATCGAAATCTATATTGAGATGTAAGAGAGACCATTGGAATCCGAAATTATTTATCTGTGGTATATACTCCTGAGGTTTATTGGATGCAAAATAATTACCAGATTCTTTTTAGTTCCAATTATGACTTTAATACATAAATAAGAATAAATATATGTGATATTACAGGGGGCGAATATAGGCGTCGTTTAAAAAAAGTTCCTGTTTTGGGGTTTACTACTCGTCTAGGTAACCAAAAGGAGTAATGAAAAGTTAAATGGATGGTCATCGTTATTAGCACATTTTCAAGTATTATTAGTATTTGGGGACACTATGAAAAGAATAGACAGTGAAATTTATTGGCACAAAAATATTATTGTCAAAAATGAAAGGGAGAACATTGAAAGTTTCTCTTGCAAAAGTCTCGACAATAAATTCACTTCATGCATTAGTAGATAGTCACTCATACTTACGTTAAATAATGTTAAAAGTTCAAATTATAGAATAAAGGTATAGTGATTGGGAAGCATTTAATTGTATACGTATGAGGCGGTGAAGAGACGGAGGCCATTGAAGAGACACTGGTAAAAAAGTAAAAAAAAATACAGGACCTATACATCAGCTCTAGTCAGACGTACAGTCCACTTGCCTAAGTATTTAAGAGAAGGGAATACGTGCTGGTTGGGTGTTCAGAGGACTTCATTGGCTTATATCGTCAGTAAATCCATCCTCTGGGTCGTAATATTCATCTCGGTCATAAAGGTTTGTAGTCCAAGATGGAGAGTCCATTAATATAGTCCGTTATGCCAACACTATTTTCACCTGATTTACCCCAAATTGGGGTAAAGGAATGTGAAAAATTATTGGTTGCGGCTGCTATTAATGGTGTCCTTTAGTGAGACACGAATTAATTAATGTTTATTGTTGCCGTTATTAGAGGGAGATATTTCTCAAGCTTATGTTAAAGGTTCTCGCCACTAAAATTCTCCAACATTGAAGAAGACTTCTTTGTGGTTTTAATCTAAAGAGTAACGGATTTGGGCTGCAGAATTAGAGTTTAACAGGAATATGTGAAACAAGGTGAAGTACTCGTCTTCAGGTTGCTTTATTGTAATTCACTTTTCCTTTTGGGCAATGTTAAACTTTTGTTTCGATAAATTACGAGTATTTACTACAAATAGTCGGCCTCAGAAGTTGATGTGGGGGTAACCAAAAAAGGAGCAACGTCGTGGTGGGGAAGTGTCGACGGTGTTACTGGGCACGGGGGGGGGCATGATATGGCACTGTTCCAATTTCTCGGATACGGCCCTTCGTCGGCCTGTGCCCTCAGAACGTGCCCGCCCGGGCCCAATAGGGGCTTTTCGAGTTTCCTCCGCCGTGTCAAGGCGCTTGAAATGATCTTTGTCCGGTCCCTTTATGGCGACTTTGATACTGCCTTCCCGTTGGGTAGGGGAGGAGAGCACGAATACGGGGGATGGGGGATGGATGTCCGCATGTCACGTGGATAGCCAGTTGCGCCCTCAGTGCCCTAAAAGGTGAAATGTTTCCTTAAGAAAAGTCCATCAACATCACGGGATGTAAAATGATGCGGGAATGTGCTCGCTGGAGCATGCGGTAGGGTAGGCTTGGGTGGGGTTGTTAAATATTGAGAAAGTCAGGCGTTTGGCGTTTTTATTCCCGGTGTATTTTTTTTAGCAAGTGGCCGGGTGGCATAAATCCTTCCTACCTACGCATTTACGTTGGACGTTGATCCCCTGGCAATAAATCGACCCTTCCCCGCTCCAGCGCATCACACCCTTATCACCCTTACCTCCTGTCACCCATATCCTCTCCGCTTTCTTCCTCCCCCGAATCTCAAACAAGAGGGGTGGGCGACTGTGTGTGTGTGTGTATATATATCCCTCTCTTTCTCTGCCTCTTTCCTTCCCCGGCCATTCCATTCCATTCTTCAAAGTTCGCAATCCAATTTTCCAGTCCTTCCAGTGAAACGTCCCGGAGGCGCCCGGAAATCTGGAGCCCGTGAGGCGGGTGGTGCGGTAACCGAGGCGTTATCGTATCGTGCCCGCTCTCTGGAGAGAAGGGCGTCCGGGAATAACGGCATTTATTTCGTGGGCCGTGTTTTTTTCTCCTCCATAATTCTATTCATTTCGCCATTCAAACGCATTTCCGAGCTCTTCGCTTGTGCTGCTCAGGTGCGGAGCAGTGGTGGGGCCGCCGGAACTACTTGCCCTCGCGGAAGGAGGAGCTCTATGGCCTGCAATACTACCGTTTATTTTTTTAGTATTATTTTTTCGTCATCCTTTTTTGTGACGTCAGGTGCCGCATCGCATGGAAAGAAAACCTGGATTAGCTGAAGTAGTTATATATTTTTTTAGTTCCTCCTCGGACGAAGCATCTGCAGCTCTGGGATAGACCGAGAAGCCTTCGCTCCTCTGTCGTAGTCAGATTTAGAAAATAGGAAATTTTAAAAATGACCCTCTGTAGGTGTTCGATTTGGGACCCTGATCTGTGACTTTAAAGTCGATTTCGTTGCTTTCAGCACAGTGTGTTATTCGCTATACGTTAGGATGTATAAATAAAGTAGGAATAAGAGATTTCCTGTCGGTTAGAAAAGGAAAATATGTAGTACATATTTTTAATGACTTGGAGCATATTCATTCGTCTCTAAAACGATAATATTCTAAATAAAGCATTGCTTTTCTTCATTTTTTCTCTTTTATCTTCTAATTTATTGCTTCATGTGACTTTTTATATTTCGATCAGTAATGACACTTATTTTGATATGGAGCGTAGCTATGTACGGCGCGGAAATGTGGTCATTGAAGCAAAGGATAGACGTAGATTGGAGGCTTTGGAGATGTGGGTGTGGAGAAGAATGGAGAAGATGAAGTAGATCGAAAGAAAAAAAATGAGGAAGTGCTAAGGATGGTGGGTGAGGAGAAGGGTTTGGTGAGAGAAATCCTATGGAGGCAGGAAAAATGATTGAAAGGTATATTGAGCGGCAGTGGGAAGTTGAAGATGGTAATAGAGGGGAGAATGCTAGGCAAACGAGGAAAGGGCAGGAACAGGAGAGGGATTTTGGACGGGATGAAAGGAGGAAGCAAGTACATAGAGATGAAGAGGGATCTGAGGTAGAGTAGGTTGCTGGATTGGGTTTTGTTTGGAGTTAGAAAATATTTATTTGATAGTTGTGTCCATTCAAACAGCTACCTTAGCCGGCAGAATACCTAATAATAATAATGGCACTTAATGACGAGTCCACAAAGTTTGAAATCAGAGAAAACAAGTTCCCATGCGTATATTGTGAACATGAGGTGAACCAAAGATATTGTGTAATAATCACTTTTCTTCTCTCTATAAATAACGTGAGTGAACTATATCAATTTGACAAGTGGCTTCATTAATCGTTTACTCTGTCTTACGGAAACAAGGGGACGTCTCGGGGAAGGGGAAAGGGAGGGAGGAAATTTTCCCTGGTTGCTATAGACTTGTCTGGAGTAGTAAGCTCATGAGTGACTGAGTTACAGCTTAGGTAAGAAAAGGCGATTAAGTTGAATTAAGACGAAAAGTTAAGATGAAGTTAACCTATCAAGGAATGTATTTATACTTTTTCAACAACAGGATATTCGATACATTCATAGTACAGTGTGTATATATCGTTAATTATCTTTTTCAATCTTGTAGTAACTACAAGAACGAAGATTCCCCCTTTTTTCCTATTGGTTTAATATTCAGTTTGAGCGGTATTTAAATATTTTTTCGTTTTACATGAGTTGTAGAATCAAGTAATTTAGTCATTCCCATTTACTTCTGGGTCAGTTTTTGATTCATATAGACAAAATTTCCATCCGTTCCATACCTGGCGTAAATCGCGAATATTTTTAAAATGAAATGGAGCAAGAGAAGGGGAAACGATGTGAAATTGTTGGAATGCGGAGATGTGGTATTAGAAAAATTATGAACAAAATCCCATCTCGTATCTACGGTTTTTTTCACTTTGACAAAGATTTAGACTGTTGTGTTTGCAGTTGGTATGAGCCCTACGCGTGATCTAAACACACACATTGAATTGGAGTATGTATGGCAGAAACGAATGCGCAAAAGTTAGTAATACCGACCGGCATCACCATGTTGAGTTTTACGGTGAAGTACGAAGTGTTTTATTTTTTCACAATTATTTTTCGCCTTGACGTGATTTCAGTACATTCGATTTCAGGTGTAATCTGAGATCTTGATCAACCGAGTGTGCGTTACACTCGTGGAACATTACTTGGAATTCGAATCAATAACAATCTTCCACAAAGCGAGTTCAGAAGCCTATAAAGCGACGTACGTCTCATATCGTACCAAAGCTTACTATTGAAGACATTCCGAGCACGTGCGTAAATAATATCGATTTGAGATTACGTATACCGAAACCGACTCGCAAAATCCAATCATGTCCTTATGTCTTCGTCTTTTTTGGGTGTTTTTATGCAAGTGCATTTCATGTAAGGCAATTTTAGTGGTTTGCGTGTTAATAAATGCATGTTGTCGACAGCGTGTGAAATTTGTGAATTGGAAAAGGCGGATGGTGACAACAGATGCGAAAAAATACTTGATTTGATTTGGTGTTTATAACTGCACTGTATACACTGTTTAAACATTTACACCATATGTAGGATCGTGTGTAAAGAAAAAATGGAAGTTTGATTTGTTTCATCCCCTTCTACTAGATATCGCTTGTGTAAAAACGTGAAGTTGCTTCACAGACCGTGTCTAATACCTCGCGACTTGACTAATGCATATGCACTAACTTAACACTACGTGCATAATACCTGTGACTTCTCGCGAAATATTTTGTATGCTAGGGCATGTGGATTTATTATTTCTTATCAAAAATCATCTGTGCCTCTCTGAAGTTTGTATGTTTTGCGATGATAAAATAAATGGATTAAGTTTTAAGAGTGAAGGACCTCTTTTTATCTAGAATAAAATGAAAGCTGAAAAGTAAATCTCGGAATTTTACATTCCTGTTGTAATTCATAAACTGCTTAGATAAATTCACGAAAGTCCGTGAGCTTCCATAGCCTTTCATCGATGTTTGCACATGTTACTGATCTAAAATTTGGTTGCTACATGCCAACCAGAAAAATATAGGTTGATAAATATTAATTTCTTCTTCTAAACAGCCCATTATTTTTGATTCCTTGGAATTCCACCGTGGAACAATTAAAGATCTAATACATGATATATTATCAAAATAATGCGTATAATTTTATTGTGACGCGGTTATCAAAAGCAGGGTGGTAAATTGGTCGAAAATGTGGAGGGTGTCTACCCTTCCAACGCAGCCGATCGCTAGTTTGCTCCAAGTAGTCTGAGTTGAAAGACGTGCCTCCGCGTGGAGAGTGTTTTTCGACTTTGTAACACAGCGAAGACACGGTCAAGTTTCACCATGACAATGTCTCCAACCACACGTTCTTCATCGTTACCAACTTTCTGGCCCGGAGCACCACCCCGATCGTCCCCTTGCCCCCTTACAATCCCGGCTTGGCTCCGTGTGACTTTTTTTTGTTTCCCCAACTGAAGAGAGAGCTGAACGGAAAGCATTGGGGGACCGTGGAAAACATCCAAAAGCATGTTACAACTTTTCTGAGAGATATTCCTCACTTCAGAGAGAGGAGTTTTAGGGTGCCTTCCAGCGTGACAGAGACGTCTCCACAAGTGTATTGATACAGAGGGAGAGTACTTTGAAGAATTTGAAGCATTTGTACAAGTACGATCAATAAGTCTATTTTTCCCTGAGAATGCGCATTAGTTTTATAGTGAACCTTGTAAATGCATACTATTAAATAATGCTGGACACGGGCTTTATAAGCATTTTAAGTCTCCAGGTTCTGAAAGTGACATTTTTAATAAGTCCTTTACTACGCTTGTCCCAAATTCACTTCGTACTCCTTTGAATTTCACGATTTCAGAGGTATATAAAAAAACATTTTTGACTACAAAGGCCATATCACTAACTCATGCATTTTATCTAAGACCTACCTTTCACTCTATTTTTAGGTAGTATCATTTAGAAAATAATCTCCATTGACTTAATTAAACATTTTCGTTGGCAAATACCAATCATTAATTAAAATTGGCAATTTTCCACAAAATAAATTTTTTTATCAATACGACCGCTTTAGCTGTAACTACATCATCTTCTAGTCGAGAATATGATGTAGACCTTGTATATGTACATTATGTAGATGTAGTTTATCAGGAGATGATGTAGTTACATCGGAACCGGTCGTATTAATAAAAAAAATTATTTTTGTGGAAAATTACCAATTTTAATTAATCATGATATTCCACCATATCACGCCAGAAACGTCTCTTTTTAAATACCAATCAGTTGTTTACGTGTACCAAGTAAGCGGATAAAATAATACTTTGTAATTCCACAGATTTATTTCACAAACACACGACCCGGGTTTCGACGTACAACGTCATCTTCAGGTGCAGACATACAGGCAACCAACATATATATACCCTTAGACCGGGGGGAGGGGGGAGGAAAATTGAGGGGAAGGAAAGATAGAAAAAGGGGGGGGGCTGGGGAGGAGGATGGTGGGGGAGGGGGTTGGGCAAGGCGCGCTTGTGGGTGGAGAGCCAGGCGGAATAGAATGAGTGGGTAATGGAGGGTCGTGGGAGAGGGGGGGGGGGGCGATGACCAAAAGATGACGTTGTACATCGAAACCCGGGTCGTGTGTTTGTGAAATAAATCTGTGGAATTACAAAGTATTATTTTATCCGCTTAAGAATGAACCGATTCCATAAAATAACGCCTGAAACCATCGATTATATGTGTACCAAGTAATTTTTGTGAAATTAAATTTTTAAGTATTTTTCTTTTATAAAACAGAATAAATAAGTGCTACGTAGAGAATAGCTCATATTATGCACTAATTGAGGTGGTAGATTTAAAAATATTTTTTGTTAATTTTCTTCATTTTTCAATGTTTTATAATAAGACTCTTGTAAACGGTTCTCAATAATCAATCCTCGAGTGCTCCATTTTAGCATAGGACTATCATTGGTGCAGAGGAACTTTAATCCCTGGTAAGGCCAATTTTGGAGTACGCTTCTCTAGTATGGGACCTTCATGAAGAAGGACAAATCAAAAAACTAGAAAAGGTGCAAAGAAAGGCTGCCCGATATGTACTGGGGAAGCATAGAAGGATGGATAGTGTGTCTGACATGCTAAAAACGCTGGGCTGGGAACCTTTACAAACTAGAAGGAAAGTAAGCAGACTTTGTGGAATGTTCCGCATTCTGAATGGGGAAAAGGCTTGGGCAGATCTAAGGAAAGAGACGGGGAACCCGAATTTTATAGGGAGAAATGACCACAATTTTAAGGTAAAATGCCGGGCACAAAGAACGAATAAAAAAAATTTTCTTTTCTAAATAAAACAATTGTTGATTGGAACAATTTACCTGCAAAAATTTTTAAGCCCTTTCCTAACAGAGTCCAAACTTTTAAGAAAAGATGTAAACAACTTCTGTAATCATTTGATTGATGTTTTGCATATAATTAAATGTAACAGCTTAATTTTTTTTCTTGTTGATTGGGAAACAAATGTTAATGAAATGGGGATTTTCTTTTTTTATGCACTACAGATTGGTGTTTGGAAATTTCCTTAAAGTGTATATTTTTCTTTTTTCTGACTGATTTTATTTATTATCTTTTGTGATGTTGATTGTATTTCAGAAACCATGTTATTTTTCCAAGGCAAGTTTATTGTAACACTTGGGACTTGTGTGCCACCTGACATTTGTCTATTTGCACATGTACATTTTAATAATAATAATAATAATAATCTACCACATAGGTTTTCTTTTCTCTCAGTGATTCTCGGTCATCTCTCTTTTCTAACGCCATTCCTCCTGTGGAGTAGTGGTAGTTTTAGGGGAGGCGACCGACAGCTAAGGTCATTTGCGCCAGTAGGGATAAATGGGAAAAGAAGGGAGGGGGGAGAAAACCGGCGTCGGCATTAGCCAACTCTTGTCGAAAAGCGCCAAGAGGTCCCCAGTTTAACGGCCCATCCGACGGGCATCATTCTCTCTTAAAGTACTCTCCACTAAGCACTTTAAGGATGGATCGAGATGCCACTGGAAAATATCTATCGCCTTAGGATTCGAACCCGGGCCCTTTCAGTTGGAAGCCAGTACGTTAGCCACCGTACCATCTCGATCCCCCTCCTCTAACTGATTTTGAAAACACTACTCCCTCTTCTTTTATGTATGTCTGTTAGCTTGTGTGCGTAAATGTTTTTTAGATAAGTACACGTATTGTGTTTGTGGGTATCACTCGTTGGAATCTCGGAAAATAGATAAACAAATAATCTTCTTATAATTCACGAATTTTTCAACATGACAATCTGGTTTTGAAGGTTAGAAGCCATATAAAGGTAATTATCACAGATTACCCATGATAGTATCTTTAATTTTTAATTATCTTATGACGTCATTGAGGATGAATTGAGTCGTAATTAAAAATAAAAATTTAATTTCCGATTGTCCGGTGAATGGTTTGCTCTTGGTATGAGCAGCGTATCGTAATGTTGCGATATTTACCACATTTATTATGTTTTCCTGAGACCTGGAATGGGAAAGCCTTTTCCAGAAAATAGGATTTATTTTCTAAGTGGATGAAGGCGTTATTTTTGAAATATGCGAGTCAACTAAGGAAAGGGACACTTAACTACTCTTTTTCGTGAATATTCGGATGGTTTAATGAGACGGATACAAACGCTGTGTTTGTAACATTCACGATTATTTTGTACCCGTTTGCTTTTTTGCGGAATGATAGTAAATCTGCGCATTGATGCTACCACTGGTCGAGTGTACTGGTGGAATGAAATGATTGAATGTCCAATGAGGAACCCGCTCAGATAGAATTCGAGAATCAATTAAATGTTATATATTTATACTTTTAAAATGTCCGTATATTGCATCGTTTCGCTCAAAAATCTCTACAACTCTTTAAATAAAATTAAAAACGTGATATCAAGGTTTTAATTTCACATGCGATGAGTAATGAGTCGCGTTTAAATTCTAAGATTCAATATATAAACAATTCTCACGGCAGAAGACGGCGTTTCAGGAAGCTAAAATGGCATGCTCTTATGAGTTTTACCCTAATCATTAAGAGCTCCAACATTACTCCTTAGTTAATCCCTTGGATATGTTAATTGCTGAAACCGTGTTATGCTTAATGTTAATTCATGAAACGGTGTTCATGTCACTCATGTGATAAGGTCATTTTAACTTCATGTTAATCTTCGGAAAAATAACACATTATTTATTTTCTGATTCTCATCCCGAAAAAATATGATGAAATTTTTCCCTTTCGTACCCTAAAGTGCCTTTCTCGCCCATTTCTATTTTTTTGCTAGCGAGATTTTCAAGGCTATTTTTGGCACCTCTTCTGCGGTGCTACGCAACAAGTATTTAGCTTAGAAAAAAATGAGAGGGGAGTACCGGAGATCTTTTTATTTCCTTTCTTCCTTTATGAACTTTATATCTTCACGGTCTTTTTTTGTACCCGTGTGCGACAATCCAATTACATTCCGCGCGACTCCTTCTAAGGTCACACAACTCCCCCCCCTCTCTCTCTCACTCACTCGCGCGCGCACTCTCCCTTGGCGCCCAGGGTAACAACTCGTTTGAAAGCCCCTTGATCCTTGAAGTACAGTGGCGAGACGGCTTATTATTGTAATTATTTCTGAAAATAGCGGAGTGGGATTGTGGGAAGGAGGGGATTTGCGAAGAGAAGGCGTCAAGGTTCTCGGTCTTCTCGCCCTCCCCAGGCAAAACTCTCCCCCCCCCCGGGTCTCCCTCTCTACCTCTCCGACCTCCTCTATTTTCTTCACGTCTCGCTTCGTGGGACACTTAAATCCAAGCGTTGAAAAGAAAAGATATAAGCCATCCCTTCCGCGTTTTGTGGAACCCTTGCGAGCTGTACGACGCCTCTTCTTTCCCCTTATTTCCGAGCATTATTTCGTTTGTATCTGAGGAAAAAATACCCATCCCGCAGAAGACTTTGAAATGACTCGAAAGGTATCCTAAACATGTTTAGGGAAGGATGTTTCTTGAAATGGGTTGACAGTTTCGCGGGGGAAAGGGATAATGGGCAAAAAGTATCAAAAAATAACTTGCCGGAATTATAAGGTGTTTTCTTAAAACTGAGGATGATATTCGCAAAATATGCAGAGAAGGATTATAACCCCTTGCCCTCCTGCCCAAATGATTTCACGGAGAAAATGCGTAAAAAAATAATGTATTGTTTAGCTGGATTTTATACTCGGAGCGACATAATATTAAATCTTCGTAAAGGTTCTAATTAGGGTTTCGAGTACCGAAATACTTGTCTTAATGCATTATAATATGTTATAACAATTTATTTTCCTTATTGTAGCCTGCATTTGACGCCATAGGTGTTCATTCGTCACTCAAGAGCAGTTTCTGTTTATTTACCATGCAGTCGACAAAGATTCATTTGATTTGAATGACCTTTGATAGCTATTCGTTCAAACATTTTACGGGAAACACTATTCAAGTGAGTCATCTACTAGCTGTAAAATTGACGCAATAATTAAATGGCGTAAAAACATATTAATGGAGGTCTTATTGAATATACCTCATGTATGGGATGCTATATGCTTGTTCCAAGTTGCGAGAGAACATATTTAGAAATGGTTTCCTTCTCTCTCATCGAATATTCCATTTTTAATCAGCACCTCCAAGCTGGGTAATAAATGGTTTTTAATTGCTAGAAAGAGAAATTTGATTGTTTTTCTCAATGGGATGCACAAATATTTGAATCCATGTGATACATTGTGTTTGTTAATTATTATTTTTACTTGTTTCGTGGGAATTTATCAAGCCACTTCTGCCCTGTATTCCACTTTTATATTCCCATAGCTCTTTTTATAATTTTATTATATTATATATGAATCCCAAAGCTTCTTGACGCGACACATCACTTTTAACCAACTTTTATTATAAAGAACTATATGTATTAAATTTAAAATGTGTCTTTTCCACATATTGCAAAATGTACCTGATGTTTCTTTCTCACACTCGCTTATTCAGCATTTTCCCTTTTGTCTTGTTTATGGATTTTAATGCTGTAAACTACTGAACAAATAATTTGATAAATTATTAGTTAAAGCCTGATCATCCACAGAACTAACTTTTTTGACAAATCCCTATAATATTTATACTGCTACACCCGATATGGGATATGCTGTGTTACCACTGCTCAATTTTCACTGAAAATTCTTATTCTCAATATAATTCGGCTACTTGTGCTGCCTGAGTCATATACAAGTTTGGAATGAGTTGCATGTTGGTTCAGCAGGAAGTAAAAATGTCTTAGATTGAGACTTATCCGCACATATAACCTAAAATTAGCTATTTGGTGAAAGCTAAATTATTAGGTGATGACTCACACTCTGTTGTACGAAACGATTGACAACTATTGCACAAAATCTTATATCATTGCCAATATTTTTACAGGAATAATACTGTGACGACAGTTTTATATACCTGGTTCTATGAAATCGTAGACTATTTTTAGTTAGTTTAACGAAATTTATAGCAGTCGTTCTCCCGATAAGAAATCGGGAAGGACTCGTAGATTTATATATTTCACAATAAGATTCTCTTTCGAAGCTCCATGACTTTCCAGAATGTAATATGCTTCAGAATGAGTATCTGGTGATGAAATGGTTGTGGCGTTTAAAATTTCATTTACCGTAATGAGGCCCACAAACAGAGCATATTCCTGTAAAAAAGGTATAACGCATTTTTATTTCGAGCAATTATGATTTTTTATAATGATGGAATCGATATAATTCCCTTCATTTGTCCAAGTAAAAAAGTCTTAATCTTCATATTCAACATCTTCACTTCACTCTACATTCCTCCCAGGAGGCGTATGGCAGAGAGTATTAAATCACCAGCCTTCAGTAACTCAAATGATGTGTTTGAGCATAGTGGCTCGCAGATAGGTTCATTAACCATATACGATAACCATACCTCGTTTTTTTCATTTTATAGCTTTGTTTCTGTTGTGATTGCTAGTCGTACGAGGAAATAAAAATTCCCCGAATCGCCGCAGTCTATCTCCTCTGTCTTATCCAAATGGTCCAATCTGAATTAAGAGGGGCCTTTATAATTTCTTAGGAGTCGTTAGTTAAATTAAATAAGTTTTCTAAAACCCTTAGTCTTGCCTTCTCCCTTCGCACGCGGATGAATTCTCATCCTAGTTCCTTTATTAAACACACTATGCTCACTTCCTGCTCATATTTCTTCAAAAAAACAGGGCAGTCCTTCTTTGAACCGTATTCTATCTCCTTAATTAACTCCTCCTGTGTTTCCTTATGCTTTCCGCTAATTCCAGGTGCGGGGCCTCTCGGATGCTAAGCGAAAGATTCTCCCGTATTTCCTCATAAAAGTTTCTTAAAATTTATCTAATGAATCTAATTGTGTAGTAAGGAATTGGTTGGCGACTTCAACTCTCTGTAGATCACTTGTTGTTTAAAATTAAATTAAAGGTAAAATTTAGCCGAAAAAGTACATCGTTGATAAAGTTAAGGAAGGGTAGGGGGCCTATAGCACTTCCTTGTGACACGCCGTATGTTATATAAACTACCTCTTCCGATATCATGTTATCTAGTGCTATCTAATGGTGTTCCACAATCTACTATGTCTACACCCGTGCTGACTGAAAAAGTATCTCTGTACAGTTGAGAAAAGGCATCACTTTACTGACTATGTAAGATCCAAGGTGTTGCAGCCAATCAACGTTTGAAATATTGACTTGCGATCGCTCTGATCCTCACCATCGCCGCCTTTTCTAGATTGGTATGATAAGAGCTGTCCTTCAGTCTCCGATCGTTGATCCTTTGGTGGCGAACTTTGAGAATATGCATTGTAAGGTGGGACTATGTCTTTAAGAACCCTAGCTGGTATATTTTTTTCCGAACCTGGGGCTTTAATTGATTTTAGACTTTAAAGGCATTTGATAATGTCTTTCTGAGGAGTTATATAACCAAAAAACGGTCACCAGGTGCTACAGATGATGATGATGATGATGTTTGATGATGATATTGTTCGTTATTATTGTTCCTTTAGGTGCTCTGAATATACTAATATTTATTTACTCTGCCTGTTACGTTGTCGTCATTTGCTCTCTTTAGATAAAGTCCATCAGGCGGTTTTCCCCGTTATCAATTCAAATTAGGATAAAAGTGATTTTTATGTTTCGTCCAAACATTCGTCTTACAATTTGTTTTCGGAATTACGTAGAGCTGTACAAATTGTCGCCTTCGTTTTCACTTTACATTATTTAAATTTGGTCTTTTTTCTGTAAGTTGGTAACTCTGTTTTACATACTATTCATAAATATAGAGTGCATTCTTCTCGGCCCCTTTAACGCCGATCAAACATTTCTGTTGTACCACCTGGAATCAATTGGAAGCACTCCTGCTCCGTCGGTCGTACTGACTATCACACAAGAACAAGCACCAACAGTGTTTGGGAGGAAGACCCCTTCGCCAGCTACCCGCCAATTATCATTCCGTAAGTCGCACTTAACGTCCACATGCGAACTCCAGAAGAAGGGAAGTGCCTATAAACTTGGCCACAGGTGCTTCAATTGCTAAGCAGGTGGCTTTAGAGACGACTGTGATTGTTTTCCTGTAATGGTTCGTCCCAATTATCCCTCCTTTTCCTTCTTTCACATTCTCGCTCTCACCTTCCAAAATATTACGGCCTAGAGCATTTATACCAACTATCAATCGATGAAATAACAAGTTCAGTCACAGTAGACTGATCTACTCTTGGAGGAGAGGAGTGAAGAAACATCAGTGGATGGGGCAAACGGAATGGGATGATGGGAATACCGATTTTACTGCCATACTGGATATAGGAGTCACTATCGAAGTCCTCATGTTAGCCACAGAGCTCAGTTGTGCGTAATAGCCACAGTGGACGTAAAACCTAAGCCTATTGGAGTGATTACCCACAAGTGGAATTTGTGCTCGTTAGAGGCCGTGGCTTATGAAACCACCTTGTTGGTGCTAGGAAACCTTTCCCCCAAAGCTAGACATTATGAAGTGCGATCAGCGTTACGCATAACGCCATATTGACCTTATAGTCCTTGTCAATAAAACGATTGAGTGTATTCGCCTTCTCAATCACACGCTATCATTAGATATCTAGTTTCTTTGAAGTGAAATGAAGAAGACTGCCTTCCAAATCCTATGTGTCATTAGTTGACTTGGGTGTTAACACGTTAAAAAGCTAAGTTAGAAGTTAATATTTTGAAAAATGCTAAACTTGATTTGTTAACCGATAGGTTAACTTTTGAAAGAATTTATTTCTTTGGGATGAGTCTACCAAACTTATGTCAATGCGCCAGGCATAAGGGGATCCTCAATGAGAATAATTTAAGATGGCTAAGTATTTGAGGAAAAATGAAGGAGAACGAAATATCAACAGAGTATTTCTTTCTTTATTTAGAGAAATTTAACAATTTCTCACCTTCTCTGTGGATTCATTTTTATTTCTTTAAGATTCGGACAACGTTTTTTACGTGAGTTTTAGCTGAAGTAAAAATATTTTAGCTAAAAATTACTCGAGGAGTTACTTAAAAGTGAGTTGCGATTTCAATAACTTGAGCAAATTTTTCTTGCATAAACTTTCATATTAACTCAAAATAAACTATATTAATTTAGACATAGTAAACTATTAAGGTATTTACAGTTCCTATGACAAAGTCTGCTCAGAAGGTTGAGCTTTAGGTCGAATAAGACTTCACGAGCAAGTTAATCGGGGTTTGCACACTCGAACTTTGGATCCACTCAAATTGTTGGAGGATCGGGATGGTGGGGTGGCTAACGTAAAGGCTTCCTACCGAGAGGGCCTGGGTTCACATCCTGAAGACTACAAATATTTTTCAGCGGTATCCCTAATTGATGTGATTTTTGGGGAACACATTGAGTGAGTACGAAGTCCATCGGAAGGCTCATTAAATTGCGGACCCCTTGGCGCCTTTCGACAAGAGTAGGCTAATGCCGACGCCGGGTCTCTCTCCACCCTTTTTTTCCCATCCATTCCTCATGGAGCAAATAATATTCCAATTATTTGCATCTAATACTTACAAATAATATTACACTTACATCTACATGTATACACATCACCTTAGCTGTCGGTTGCCCTCTATAAACTACTACTACCAAAAACACTTACTGATGCTTTTTATGCAAACCTTGTATGTATTTGTAAATATATATATTTATATGCATGCATAAAATATATATATACCGGTGAATATGTATGTATAACAATATGTATAATTATTGTTCATCTGAACAGAGACCTTAAAAGAATTATACACCACGAACGGACGACACGCTTCAAAGCTGCTTTTGTTTCACGGCGGCAGATGCCAGGGGCGATTAAAAACAGAAGTAATATAAAAGAGGGGAGAGGGGAAGGGCTGCAATAGGGATCCTCTGCAAGAAGAGGAGGATGGGTAAGGGTACTTTTTTCCATGATGCTCCAATGTGTGGCTCTTAACATTTGCATCTCTCTCATGCATGTTTGCTCCCACAGATGTAGATATTTGCACCTAATTGAAGATGATGACCGTGTTTGGCGCGCGATCGCGGCGGGATTAGCGGTGGGGAAATAGAAGAAAGGCGAAATATTTTGCGTGAGCGACGCACGTATTCCTCGAAAGAGAGTTTTAAGAAAGGGCGAAAGTACGTACGACTCGCCGCCGCCGGCATCCTCATGCTTCATGCCTACACCTTGCCTCCTTCGCCAGCACTCAGTGAGTTTCCTCTCACCTTTTACTCGGCCATTCTCGGAGGGATGAGTCCGCGCCTTCCCCTCCTCTGTTCACTCCCCATTCCCCAGGAACCTCCGACCTCTTTGCGTCACGCTCTCTGGGAAAATTCTTAAACATCGTTATCGCGTCTCTTCATAAAGGTAGCACAGCATGCGTGGTCGACAAGAGAATTGTGAGTGAACTTTTTTAAAGGAAACGTGAGGGAAAGAAAATAGTATTAATTGCAATGTAAGGATTGGAATTCTAAGTGTGACAGCGTGCCATTATGCATTTAAAACATAATTGAAGTAGTTACACAAGGAACTGGTGTCTGAAATATACTGAACATAATGCAATGCACATAACATATTGCAATGATATATTCAGAATACTCTCGATAACCATATATAATAGCTCAAAAATGTAGATAACATAAGGTTTGTTCAATATTTGACGCTTGAACTAACAAAAGCCAACGAAAAGACAACTCGAAAATTCATCAATTTAAATCAAGCGTAGAAAGTGTGAATAGTACTAATGAATCGAATGTGGTTAATTATTATGTAATTAAAAATTTAACCGCAATGGGTTTAAAAATTATTTTTTTTGAAAAAATTTTTGCATTTCGTACGCGTGAAAAATATTATTTTTAGCTGGTAAGCTGTAATGGGAAATATTTTTTGCATGGGTAAAACTGGGAATATTTCCAAGGTGGGCATGTTGCGAAGTTTTTTTCCGGAGATATTTTAAAATTATCATCATTGTTTAGCCACAGTTTCACTTTTCCCATATCACTGCGATTTCTATGTGATGCGCATTCGCATTATTTTGTGTCCTAGGAAGGGTCACTTGGTGATAACCCTACCACGGAATTGGCGATAGTAGGGCGCCGGGAACGCACGGGCAGCAAACAAACGAGCACATGGAGTTGTGCCGTGGGCACTTGGAAGAGAGCGAGCCAGAATTAATTCCGGGGACGTAGCAAGGCAGATCCTTCGACACCATTGCAAACATATTCGCACACTCCCAACAATTTGCCGTGAAGGGAAATTAAGTGTTTGTCGGCAATCATTTGGGAGCCTGCGTATTCCTTTGTGTGCGTAAGTGAATACAGAAGCGGTCTGTTTATTAGCAGAAGAATGAATTTAAGGTGTACTGTAGAAATTGAATGATGTGAGATTGTATGAAATTGTGTGATGGAGGAAGTAAAGGTTCGGAGAAGAGAAAGTAGTGGGAGGGGTACAGAAGTGGGTAGGCTACAATGTAAAGGTAGGACCTGGAATTAATTTGGATATGAAGTAAAAGTAATTATTTTATCAAGAATAATACCAGCGTGAAGACAATGCAGTTAAATAAAAATTGTTGAGTCCTGGCGTGTAAAATGTCTTTAAAAACAATAGTATTGAGGGAATGTATTTTTCAGTTTTGCACTAATCTCAACGAAGATGTCCCCCAAGGAAGTGTTATCGAACCTCTTTTATTCTTTCTTTACGTTAACGACATTAACTCCAGGGCTAATGGTAAAATAAGCTTATTTCACAACGACGCAGTTGTTTAAAGATTTATCCGTAATCCAGGGACGTTGGTACGATAATACGAAAATTGGCAGAAATTATAAACTTATAAAAGTTTGTAGTCATGAATTATTGGAATAGGTGTAATTTCCTCTCGAAAGCCTACTAAATCAGAAATGCCGTAGCATAAAGTGGAGATTCGACTAAATGCTCAGGAGTTACCCTCATCCATGGCCTCTCATGGGTTAAATAGGGAATATGTGAACAAGCTAGCAAAAAATTAGGATTTATTGGAAGAGCATTGGGAAATATAACGAAAAGGTTAAAGAGCAATATTATGTTTCATTAGTTAAGTCTCATTTAGGATATGTCATTATCAAATGGGGTCGTCCATTGCCTAATTGGATCTTGGCGTGCAGCAAAGAGATTTGTAAATGATGTTATAACAAACTGAGTAGCGTATCAAAATTATTATAGGAACTAGGTTGGGAATGACTCACGAAGCGAAGGTTTAATTACAGATTAAATCTCTTGCATGCCTTGGAATGAGGTCTCTTTAGCGATGTTGTTTAAAATGTACTATGCTTTTATTAGAATGTATTAGCCCCATCGTAATACGTGGTAGAAGAGACCATGTAAAACAATTAACAGAAATTAAGGTTTTAACAGATAGATTTAATGTGCCATTTTTCCCTTGAAAGATAACTGATTAGAATATTGACCTTTTTAGTGTTTTTAGTGTCCTTCAAGCCACCGCTATGGTGTATGGCAGAGAGTGAATACACAAGAGACTAATTTTGAACCGAAATATTTTTCCCACATAACGTGGTCGGACAACGTTATTCTGATGCCTTACCGTTCGTGGAAAAAATGCCATGTTAAATCTATCTGTTCTGTATTTATTCTAATTAATTTTATCCGTATGATCTCACCTACTGTAGTACATACGATAGAGCACATATTCAATAACATGTGAAATTATAACATATTTTTAACATCATTGCTAAAGAGACATCCTTCCAATTCATGCAAGAGATTTAGTCTGTAATTTAACCTTCTGAATATTTGGCGGTGGTAGAGGGAATACTATATTTTTCTTTGTTCAGTCTAAGCGTATATATTTTTGTGTGCGCGTGCCTGTACACATACGAGGTATGGATATACACATATGGATGAATATGTATACCCCTCCCTTCTATACATATGGTTACGCGTGAATGCATTTGACTTCCTCCCGCCCGTCTTCATCTCTTTCGCCTGAGAAAACGAGCGAAAGGCGAGAGTGATTCCAAGTTCGTGGGAACGTTCCTTTTTATCGTGAGATACCGGCGGGGAACTCCGTGCTCCGGATCCTAAGCTCCCTTCAGCCTTCCCTCCACGTGCCTTGCCATCGGTTGCTATTGGAAGGTCTCGGGTGGGAGTTTATTTAAGGACAAAAAATATTTTCTCAATCCTGAGAGGATAATAGGGAGCATACGCGGTTCTATGGCCAAAGCCTAATCTCCTAGCGCCGGTGGGTGCAGTCGCCCTGATTTCGAAGGAAGATCCCAAGTTCTTAAAATGGGTGAAAGGGTGGCGATATTCGTTTTCTAATGTCGACCGTCGTATGAAAGGTTGTATCGAATTCCGATAATTTTCGGGTTTTTCGATGAATATCGATATTATATTCTATATTTCCAAGTGTTTGCATGTCGCATTTACACTTTATTGGCCTTTTTTATTCAGACAATATCTTTTGTGTCTAGAATGAATTATATCTTGCACAATATCTTCTGTCGAAGATTGCGGTTAATGCTCTGTAAGGGTTTTACATTCAATATTGTGGTATGCAAAGTTCTCTCATTGCAAAGGTCTTGTACATGCATTACTTATCCAGAATACATCCAAAGATCATATTTTTAAAGTGATACACTATGCCTATTTCATCTTAGATTATCTGCTTTGGCTGATGTATCGTCAAATTTGTTCACGTCTTTTCCTATTGACCATCCAACTATTATTCTTTCAATGCATAGATGGCGATCCATAACCGTAACCTGATTGAAGCGATTAATTAGACCATAAAAACACTTTTTACTACATTTTCTTAATCATTTAGAAGTTTCATGCGGATGGTATATTCCAACTGCTTTATTTGATTTTAACACCCTAAGCAGCAAACCAATTTCAGTCCTCCGAAAAAATTCTGTATCTCCGCGCTTCGTCTTCCACCGCTCTATTTTTCTCCTACTAGATTCCTGTCTCAGTTTATCATTCAAACACGTTTTCCATTTTGCACCAATTAGAAAACGAGACTTAATTCACGTAAAATTGTAGTGAATGCCATTACGCGTAGGTAAAGGGTAGGAACTCAAAGTAAGACGTTAAAACTTCTTCCCATAATGATGATTTTTTTCGTGTAATCATTCGTCCTTTGGTGCTTTACTTGTGGAGCAGAAATGGGATTTGGTTCCTTTCGCACGCAGCAGTATTCAAAGTACTCAATGTTAGGGTATTAAAGGCAAGCATCAAATATTCTATGCATTTATGCACCCCTTGCATTCAATGTCGATTTGAAATGTTCCCGATGCTTAGAACTTTTAGGATGAATACGTGTTTACATCGTACTAAGGAGGTGAACATCCACGGAGCTGTCGAGGTAGCAGAGAACAGCGCAAGGGGCACGTACCAAAATTTTAGATTAATAAGAACGGTTAGCTAAGCACAATGTCAGCTTTGCCTATTTTTTGATAGATTCATTGCCGCACGGCAGAGTTTTTGATACAATACGATGTGTAATAATTATGGCCATTTCATCTCTAACCTGGGGCAATAATTTAATTTATTAATTTTTAATAGTAGTGACTACTTCGGTGTCTAAAAAAGCTGACAAATCTTATAAATAGAAAGGACACTTTTCAGTCTTCCACCTGTCGCAGATTCATTATCTGTACGCAGCAGGCCGATGCGGTGGAAAGAGTTTATAATAAAAATAAAATATTTTAGAAATTCTATGCGTGTCACTCTAACGCATACGTGACAATGGATTCCTCTTTCTTTCTGATTGCCTCGCTGTGTAACCATGGAGACGGGAGATTGAATTGACGGGCGTCGGGACTTACAAATCGGCACGAATGGAGAGCGCATCGAACTCGGAACCCGCAGTCAGCGGGGTGACGGCTGCGTCTCTCTTCGCGAATACTCGCACCGAGATCGGCGCGGAGGGTTGAATTACTCGCCGCCGCGGGCGGATCGACTTGCCGGGATGCGGGATGGCGTACGGCGGGGACAGCTCTTTCCTCTGTGCGCGCGTGTACCTCCCTTCTCTCCCCCTTCTGGAAGCCCCTTTGATGGCCATGCCGCCCACGCGCTACCGATCCCCCCCCTTTGCATCCGGCCCCCCTTCCTCACCAAAACCCAAGCGACTCCTTTTCCTTTCATCGCCCTTTCGCGAGCGAGCGAGCGAGTGAGTACCCTGATAATCCACCCCCGCGCTTCCGCAACGCCCCCACCGAAGCCATCCCTCAACCACGCATCTGCATACGCACTCCGATCCTGTGTAAGGGAGGAGGGGTCCCTCTGGATCCCCACACCCTCGAAGAGCATGTCGCAGTGGAGAGGGAGGGTTGGCCAGTGCTTTTGGGGGGATGGAGGTAGGGGACCCAACCGTCTTCCTAATCCTAATTCCTCTTCCTCCCTTACACACCCTTTATACCTCTCCCGTCCCATGCATACCGCCAGCTAGCTCCCCTTCCCACTCTTGAATCCCTTTATGCGTGACCCTAACACCCCCACTCCCTCTCCCCAATTTCATCCGTGTGCGACCCCTCTCGTGGACAACCCCATACCTCGCCACCACACCTTCCGACGACGCTCTACGCACAGGAACGCTCCCCGACGCTCACCCCCGACTCCCCTCCCCACTTCCCACACTTTCCCCCTCGGTGGCGGGCACTCGTGAGAGGGGATGAGTACCGATGTCTGAGGTCATTTTCACCATTAGGGATGCGTGGGTAATTTAGTCGGAGTACGAGGTAGGATTTCATGGAGATCTGCATCTACGCAATGTATACACCGGAAGCCGGCGCCGTAAGGGCACGTGGGAGAGGGGTTTGTGTGATGGGACACCGCCCATGAAGCATTAGAGGAAGCAATCTGTGGGAAATGGAGGAAATGATTCATTATGACCTTCGGAGGGAAACGATCTCGGCGCCATTATGGAATGTTTACCGTCAGAGACATTCAAATAATTTTTAATGTATTACGAATGCCGAGAGATATGCTTTCTATTAATGCCAAATGTTTTTTCATGCAGGCACCTTAAGTATCGTTAAATGGGGAAAGATAACTGTCGTTTTGTCGGCACTTGGGTCGATGGCAGAAATCTGATCTTGGACGTTGGTGGATGCGTTGTCTGTCCCAAGAATGGCGTCACTCGTGGATGCGCTGGAGGGAGGAGATGAAAACAAGACCAATCGAAAGGACGAATGACAAAAAATTCCAAAAAAAGGGAAAATATTCATTGCGGATAGAATTCCGGGAAGTACTTCGAGTGAAGTAGAGAGAAATCTAGAAGTGAGAGTGTGATACTCGGCCGCACCTCCTATCGGACGAACCTTGAAATACATGAGGAAGGGGGCGCGGTCACCGGGGGCGGGGAGTGGGTGGGAAAGGGGCGGCGATCGACGGGAATTGAGAACGAGAGGAAATACGTAACACCGATAGTAAACAACAGTTTAAACCGCTTTATTAAATGTACAAGTTTAAAATATTCTGGACAAATAGACGAAACGATATAATTTTCAGATAATGCATCTTAGAAAAATCAGAGTTATTGAAGAAACATTGATGACTATTTCTAATTTTTAATTTTGGTTTTCGACTTCTTATTTTCACTTGGTGGTGGAGAGAATGACGAAGCAGCAAAGTAATACCAACCTGGCACACTCATAATTGATAGAAATACCTACCATTTCGGCTGCTGGCCTCAGGCGAAGTGAAAGATATTGTTTACCGGAGGCGTGTTAATATTACGCATGTTCAATTTACGCCGGACGATACGACATGAGTTTTTTTAGTAAGAAAAGGAAATTAAATAGGCGTCAATAAAATAGTATAGATATTCCATAATATATAGTATAATTTATCTGTAATATAATTGCGATTAGCAAAAATATGATTTTTTCAAATGAGTATAAAAGAGAAAGCCGTGTATAAATCGTGAAAGAGGTATTTCCTCTAAATCATTCGTTTAGGACTGTTTTCAAATAACAAACGTGGATTAAAAACTGGGTTCTCATTTGAACCCATTGAAACAAAATATACATTTTAAGAATAACTATTCTAGTTTACCGTTTCGCGTTTTATCATTATTTCGTGATGATTGTGAGTGGATTTTTCACAAAAGGCATGATGGCATGATGCTATTAATAGGAAAACAACAAAGCGAGATTCGTGAACCATCAAAGAAGCATTATAGAGTGCATATGGTTTCACCGTATAGTTTCGAGGAAGTTCAGAACACGAGAAGAATAAAATATCCTTTTCTTCAAACGTTGTTCACATTTGAAATTTGGCCCATTTCCATTAAACTTCTTATGTCTGCAATATAGGCTTTTAAATTTATCAATAATATAATTGGGTCATATTACTCGGGAAGATCATACTACTTCGATTACATCTGATCATCTTTTTTCATATCTTTCTAAACCCTAGTCACATTCGAGGAAATTAACTGTCCTGAGTATGAATTCTATTTTTTCATCTTAAACAGTTCAGAAAAATCAGGGAGTCTGTATTTTACACAATCAGAAAATGTAGAATTTTTGGATGACCATATGATCAGTAAAAATTAATTTTAAATATAGGTTTTCTATTGAATGTGGTCAACTAAATTCACTAAATAGGCTGGTGACTTATCGTTATTCTCAATAATGGGTATGTTCAATTAAAGACCCCATTAGCAATTTATACAACCGAAACCCTTAACTATGCGATGACAGCCGTGAATATACCTTGTTCGATGAACCCCCGTTATAACTTTACTGTCCTATTCCCATCGTTCTTGCCTGTCTCACCGTCGCACTTAGTTTTCTGGGATGCATTATAAAGGATGGTATGTTGAGATTCTAGTTGAATTTTATATTGGCTCTTCTGTGCCTGTGAAAACTCAAAATAAACTCAAATTTTTGCGTAAAAACTCAAATGTTCGTAAAATTTCAATAAATTTCGCCCAACTATTCAAACAAGTTTCCCATATTGGGAGGGACACGCGCGCACAGAGCGACCCCCACCGTACGCCATGCAGCATCCCGGCAAGGCGATCCGCCCGCGGCGGCGAGTAACTCAACCCCGTGCCGATCTCGGTGCGCGGTTTTCGCTTGTGTGTGTACGCGGGAGTATTCAGGAAGAGAGACGCCGCCGTATCCCCGCTGACTGTGGGTTCCGAGTTCGATGCACTCTCAATCCTTCGATTCCCCCAATTTTTTTACAAAACGACTCTTTGCACTCACAGCCATGTTTCTAAATATTAAATCTTAGCCGATTCTCAAAACTACAAGTCATTTTGCAAGACCGATCGATTTACGATCTCAACTTTGCGGCCCAAAATTCCACATTCTTCTGCAGAGGAACGACCGAAAGCCGCCATTCCTACCATTTTCTCCCTTGCATGGGGTCGAGGTTTCTCTTCCGTCGGTTCTTTGCTCATTCGCTTCATAGACTACCGACAAGCAGAATTTTTCGTTCTGAATTTATAAGCCAGCATGTTAAATTTGGGCGTTAAAATAGGGTGGTCTGAAAAGTTTCCAAACTAACCAAGATAAAAGACATTTTTTTCTGAAATTTTATGAAACTTTCTGAGTCGGAAACTTTTCAGACCACCGACGTAAATGGCGCAACATTTTGCAAAAGGCAAAAAAGGGTATCTTATATTATCTAGAGTAAAAGGATTTCACATTCACGTACTATGATAGTGTTTACAAATGAGGAAGCAGGCAGAGTACCCACGTATTGCCTTTTGGCGCGTAAGACCTCACTCACGATTGGTGGCTCGCGCTGGATACTCCGACGAACAATCCGTCTCTCTCGGCGGCGCTTGATGGACGCACTGAATGGACGGCGTCCCGCCCAACGCGGCGAGAAACCAAATCCGCCTCCAGAGTTCGAGCCGACTGCCATGTAGGGTGGCGCGCCTCTCGGAGAGGTATGATTTTTTTTGCACGGAGAGAACGCTGGCCTGCCGACAGGAGACCCTTGGAACGACAAGCGGCTTATTTCGTCTTTGTGTTGTAAAATTGGGGACTAGATGGGATTGGATTGAGGCGACTCAGTGTGAGTGTAATCGGGTCGGGTTTGTTGGGAGGGGGAAGATTTTTAGGGCGTGAGGGAGGCGGGGTAAGGGGATGATGGATATCGCATCAGTGGTCCAAATGGCTCGCGCGCATTGATCCTCCGTCTACGAACTTTCAAAAGATTTGCCGATTCCCCTTCGATGGATCAGCTCACTTTCACGGGGAACGTGAGCGCTTTCGAATTTCCCCGAGAGAGCACTCTTTCCCTCGCGATCTCACTCACCCACGCCCTATTTCTGCCGAAATGCTCACTCTTTCGGGATCTATACCGTAATGGACTCATATTTGAACCATAGATTGGCATTAAGGGAACTGTGGATTGAGGTCAGGCGCATTTGTCATTTGAAATATTAATCATTGGCGCGATTGGATGGTAGGCAGAAGAACGAGATGGATTAGGACCGCCTTGGCTCACTTGGGATGGAGGGAAGGAGGAACGAAATGAGAGAGAAAATTAAAGAGGCGGTCCCGCGCGGAAAATTTATGGTCAAATGTTTAAGGCAGATAAATAGTTGTGTGTCATCGAAGAGATATGAAGAAGTGTGTAAACTAGGCCAGGATATGGACATATATATCATAATATGAATGGCCTCGGTGAACCAATCCTCGAGATATATAGATGTCTTTCTTTATTGGGCGAAATTGAGAACAAATGGACCTTTCTTTCATCTTACCAATCGTCGTACACATTTTATATTAGCCATAAAATTTATAATTACCGTCCCAACCGTCGTCATCTAACCACCCACGTATGTGTGTATATATATATTATATATATACATATAGGTATAGGTAAGGTAATCTACCGGTTAAGGTAGGTTTTTGGATGGACACAACTATCAAATAAACATTTTGTGACTCCCCACCTAGCAAACTAATCTATATCAGGTCCCTCTTCATCTCGGTGTACTTCTTTCCTCCCTTCATCCCGTCCAACATCCCAATTTCACATCATTCCACCCTTGGGTAAGTACAAGAAAAAGACCCTTGTGAAAGAAAAGACCCCAAAATATCTTAGGGGTCTTCGAAAAAATTCAAAAGCTCCTTTTATGCATATTCTCGTCATTATTTTTTTATGAAATTCACGGAAGGATGCAATATCCTTTGAATTATGATCGTGAAGATAAATTTGAATCTTAACTCAAGAGTCTAAAAAATCTGAAATTTGATTTTGGGTGAAATAAAACCGATAAATATTAAATATTTTGTAGAGGGTGTAGGCGATGCCTATAGGTGAACGTGGAGGTATTCCCTCATTTATCGTTGAACCGACTTTCGGAATTCGTGCGCCGTTAATTTGACGCACCAATGAGGACCCACGCATTCTAAAAGCTCGATTGGGTGGTTGAGAACGGTGTTTTGCGTGCCGGTTGATTATGGGGTCCGCCCTTCCCCCTTTGCACCGCGGTTAAATTACGCGAGCACAATTGGTCGGGCCCCCCCAGCGCGCGCCACCCAATTTCACGAAATGGCCGCGCGAAATCGTGGCGTAAAATTTCAATTTCGCTGCAATAAATGCGCATAGACGCAACTGGAAAGGAGTTACCAAACAAATGCGCGTGGACCGCATAAATTAGCTTCTACGTAGCCAATGGAGAATCGTGTGTGTTTCCCTCAATTCCCATCCGTGGTGGCATTTTGCTGTTGGATTCATTATAACCGAATTGGGGTAAATAAATTGTGTTCTATTCATATGAATATGAGACTATTGATGCTATTCCATGTCATTATCACGTTCGAATGATTAGGTGGGACAATGTATGATGGCCAGTTTACTTTCGCACCTCCGCCAATACTACATGGAATGATTAAATTATCGCGCTGGTATAATGACGTCTCCGTTTTACACCGATTATCATTTTAAAAAAAACTAGAAAATTGCCTTTATATTTTTCTCCTTAATTTGGAATTTTTTAAGGTTTCCATTCATTAAATAACGATACTTAGTAGATATCAATTTATTGGAATTGGACGCGGCTACAACTTACCGGATAGTACCTAAGTAGTGCAAGATGTGGTTCTCGTTGTAAGTTCACCTTTGCGACAAACGCACTCGTTGTGCACCAACTTTTACATCGCAGAATAAACCAAAGGCATTTCCCTCGGGATGCGTGGTCACGTGACATTCCTGCGCATCATCCGCTTTCCTTAATTACCCCATTCCGAAACACTGCCGCCAAGTGCCAAGCGTTTGGCACGGATTCTCCGTCTCAATATGCGAAAAACTTCCACAATCCGAGAGCTGCGCTAAGGAGGGAACTAGAAATGGCGATTCCTCTCACATGTGGTTTTCCACTCAAATCTTTTGAACCTCCCGGACTCAACATTGCCCACAGAAAGAGTGCAAGTACTCAGCACATTTTCAATATCATAACCATTGATTCAATAATTAGATGTGTGTTCATATGTGCGCGCGCGTGTGTATGTGTACACATGTATGTGTATATATAATTGTAAGAAAACTCGTATACATTTAAATATAAAAAAATCGGTTAAATATTTCTGCTCCTTTCTGTTATAATAAATGGAATATCTCTTTCTCATGCCCGCAAATCAGTTCACATGCCATCTGAATGAAATTTTAAGCGGATTATGAATCTACTTCTTCTCTTAAAAGTGGACGTTATTGCTACTGGAACATATTTATTTCCATCATGTGTTGTAAGAGTGAAATACGAGGACGTGGAAATGACTTTTAGCTATGGGAACAACCATATGTTTTTAAAGAGCATTAGAAGCACTCCCCAATTCAATTTCCATTGAACACACAGCCCGCAGGAATTCGCATCTACTCACATATATTATATACAGCAGGCAGGCAATTTTCGCGCCACACCATTTCCTTAGCATGTCTCAACAAAACGGTTCCGAACCAACGTGAGCTGTCCACGAAGTACAATAGTTTCCGAGACTTTGCCTATTTCTTCCATTCCAGCAACATTTTTCACGTCAACAGAAATTGTAAAATATTTTTTTTTAAGTTTTCATATCAAGGTGTGGATAATATCCGGGAAAGCATAGTAGTTCTCTCTTTTCGTCGTCCTATTATAAGGAAAAAATGCGGTACGGCTGGCGCCGCTTTCACACTGCGGTGGGAGATTATCATCAAACGCAGAGGGAACGGTAGGCTTAAGACCACATTCAGGGAAAGCCCTTTCTCCCTATTCCTTCTTTTTTTCAATTATAATCCGCGGCTGCAGAGCGCGCGCTGTCATCTGAAGTTCAGTGTCTGGGATCGACCTTGGCAGGGATATTCATTTTTCGCGACTGCGCCGCTTAGCACGCTGGCATTCCGCGGGGAAGCCCTTAATCCGTCCGGTGCGCGGTGCATGCCTGGGAATGGGTCTGTCCTCTCATCTCATATCGCGACGGAAATCCCACCCACGTCTCCGATCCTACCCCCCCCCCCCCCACGACCTCCTCGGATTAAGGGAACGCGAACTATCCAGCCGGCGACGGATGACGTCGTCAATGGGACCCGCAGTAGGGATGTGGGCGATGTGTATCGATGTAAATTCATATCTTAATTCCATTATAATCATATCGATTTTGCCACCATTTTTAGGCGTTGCCTATGTATTATTTTTTTATTTCCTTATTTGAAAGCTAGTAGAAATTTTAATTATTTTGCAATTGAACACATGGGTTTGGAAAGAGGATAATGCCTTGTCGGGCGCGAAGTTATATTTTTAAGAACTAGTCTCATTGGTTTGCGGTGTGCGAAAGAATATCTGATTGAATATTGGTATTGGAATATAAAAACATGGACAGTAACACCGGCTTGTTAAGGCGATACAGCGCATATCAACACACTGTGTCAGTAAAGTTTACAAAGAAGACAAGTTAGGATCGAAATATATACTCTCGACGGGAGAGGGGAAAAATTTGGCATGATTCGTAATTCTGATAGTTTCAATGAAGCTATTTAACCGTAGTATTCTACTTAATAAGAATGAAAAAGTATTAGATCGAGAGTATTTCGATACATCAAGTCAAAGATCGATACTTTTATTTAGTATTCGATTTTCTAAGACAAAGGATGGTGATTTTTTCAGGAGGGGAAAAAGGTGATCTGCTTCCAGACGAGAGAAAAATAAATGTGTGTATCGCAACAGAGCGACGGTAAGGGTTATTAGACAGGTTTTTCAAGGAATCTAATGCTAAGTGAACTCCTTGTCTCTATTTCATCATAGTTGTGCATAGTGTGCTAAAAAAATGAGAAATTTTTTGAAGGCTCATTGAAATGGTGTTATTAAGTGTATTTTCCTTCCATGGCATATTATCCAAACTCCTTACCAAAGCAATTTTCGCCGTATATTCATGAAATATAAATCGTTATGAAAATCACAGGAAATATTTTGAAGGAGTAGAAATGGTAATTGTCAGTGGGGACTTTAATACTTTAAACACTAACACCGGTTTTTTAGTGCAGCACGACGCGTATCACTTCAGAATAATCATCTTTCTCTCGCAAGCGAACAGTAGAGAGCATTGTTCTACTGTTTCAGACCTCAGTACACGATAGAGGATAGTATTTTCCCGGATTCACTTACATTGCAGGTATTGTCACAAAATTTCTAGTATTTAAATTGTTTAGAAGGAAATTTAATCATCTGCTTGTACAATTCTGATAACTCTTTGTTCTAAAATCAAAAAGCAGCGAAGAGCATATAGTATTATTTTTTTCATAGAATTATTTTATCTTAATGCCGGAATTTTCGATTCGTTCTTTATGGCCTCATAAATCATTTCAGAGACATCGTAACTCAATAATTTAAGGTTAAGTGTCAAAAGTAATAAGTCCTGAAAATCACAATATTTTATCGCCTAGTCAATATATTAACTCCACATTACTCTTAAGATATCCAGCACGAACGGTTGGATACTCGGTTGAAGGCAACAACAAAGTTCTAATGGATCCCTAACCCCGTGTTGCAAATCTCCCCTTGCACCATCTGTCCCTTTTGATTGTCCATAACTGCATGAGGCGGCTTGGATTCGGGTGTATGGCAACGTAGGTATCGGTTTCCATGATTACCATAGTGCCTATTACTCCGTTAAACGACCCTTCAAATGTTTCATGCCCCGCTTCAAATAGCGTCTCTCCGTATCCATCGAGCTGTTTGGATTAGTAAAAGACGCGCTGGTAAAATACTTTTCTTAATGCCAATAGTCTCTGTTGGATTTAAATTTGGGAGTAAGTGAGAAGACTTAGGAATTTTCAGTTTCCCTATATTGTTCCCTAATGACCCCACCTTTGCCTTCTCCTGTTTTCATGTCGATATACACCCACATTCATTCACATCCAAGGGAATGGTGGCATCGAGTCCCTCTCTCCTCCAATAGGCGGAATTCATCATCCACTCATAATAATCCCCGACTTTAGTCTCCATTCGTAAGAAATACAAAAACTTTGAACACCATGGTATTTTTTGAGATTTCGAAAACTACATTCATAAGATAAACGCGACCCCATAATACTTTCCACTAACTTTTAACTACTGGTACATAACACTTTCACGCTCTTACGAGAAGTCCTGGTATTGAAAATCAGATGAGACCTCAACATTGAAGTTGCAATAGACTTAGTAGTTAGATTTATTTCCATCTTATGGCCATTTTGAAGTGCATAGTGAGTGAAAAAACTTTTCCAAAAGCTCAGGGAAGAGAGGAGCTTTCCGTACTTATCATTTACAGCGAATACCTAAGTAATAATGACATTGGTGATGATTCATGTGACATAAATTCAGGAAAAATCTAAAAAAGTCATTTCTAATTATGGCCATATGTGTACACACACAAATATATATATATATATATATATATATATATATATATATATATATATATATATATATATAAAATACGAGGGATGGATTCTTCCTTTCCTTCGGAAAGGAAGATCCGGATCGCTGTATCTAATCGAATGTCGAGCGAATGTTTTAGCTCAAATTCGCACCGAGCGACCCCTGGCATGACTTGCACATTAAAAGACGCTCTTTGCATTGGTAATGTTGCAGTGTACTGTTTACGATATCAGATCAAAATATTTAAAGCAATTGATCTGTCCACCGACTGTAAAATTTGCTAAGTGATTTGCTTTTTCACAGCAAGGGACGTTTCAGCTGTGGAAATTCATCGACAGACAAGTGAAGAGTATGGCCCCAAAGGGATGAGTGAGAGCAAATTACGTAAGTGGGGATATACATATTTATATAACTTTGACAGCAACACACAGTATGAGAACACATAAAAGGAACACTATAAATATATATACATTTTTTATACACATACATACATGTATATATACATATATCTGTATGGCGGAGACCAAGTACATCGGACTGGCATCCGTTTCCATAGATGCGAGCGTGAGAAAAGTTTTTATTTATTTATTTACATACTTCGTTGCAATTAGGCAATTTTCCTGGTGGCAACGGTCCAGTGTGATCACTGGTCACTCTTACAATGCACATACATACACACACAAGAAGAACAGATATGAGACAAAATGCTCGTATATTCAATGACAATTTTAAGATTACCGACCTCTCCTTTACTATCACACAAGGATTAGGTGTGCACCACACGAGTTCATACTACGCACCGTCCATCGCCACACTTCGTCCGTAATCACGTATCACGTCCGTAATCACGTAATCACGTAACTCTAAGTTCACGGTATCCGTTGTAGTACTGCGATGTGGAAGGCAAAGGGAACCCTAATTACATATTTTTTTCTAGAATATCCATCCTTACATCCAAATTGAATAAGAAAAATATCCTTATACTCACCAAAATATAGTACATACTAATGCCACTTTTAAACACAAACACAAATTTAAAGAAAATGTGCATCTTCATTATTTTTTCTAAGTTTTGATTATACTATATGCACCATCTCTTGTTACTACTCAACTCTTCTGTCAAGTGTGTACGTAATATGGATACTTACCAATGTACTATGAATATGGAATTCGGAGTGCGGAACTCTAAATTCAAATATTTTAATGTTTCAAACATTTGGGATTAAAAGCATTAATGTCCAGAATTGGGGAATTTTGGCCATAGGAACAGAATAATGTTGAAATATGATTTAAAACGATGAAAGTTGGCGTTAAAGACATATAGCCATTAGCTATGCAAATATATGCAGATGATTCGATCCCTCGTCCCCCTCCCTTAATAGGGAGCTAACGTAGAAACGGCGGCTGCCGCTTTCATTGACTTGGTTGGCCTAGCACACAGACAGCTGCACGCACATACACGCACACAAACGCGCGCGCGCAGTCACACACACGAACGCCGTCGTCTCTTGCATTACGGAGTGACGCTCAATTCCCTCTCCAGCCATCCCCGGAATTGCGTGCAAAGGCGAGGCCCCTCCCTTCCATGCGGCCGTGAATTCGCCCGTGCTGGCATGAATACAGGGGGAGCACGACGGCGGGGAGAGGGCTGATGTGGATACGAATGAGGGCAAGGGAGATTAAGGCATGAGAGGGTGAGGCGAAGGCTTCAAGAAGGAAGGGATTATTCCGAGGGAACAGAATGGTGAGGTGTCCCTGGGAATACACACACACAAACACAAAATAAAATAGATAACACGTAAAAGGACACTCAAATTTTAGGTTGTTTAGCCTTTCGGCCTTCTCTAAGGCCTTGCTCTGATCACTCTTCTTCTAATGTGTCTTTTTACGTGTTATCTATTTTAATTTGTGTTCAGTTGTGCCGTCCAAATGATATATTTTTGGCGAATGGATCCTCACGAACAGTCCAGAAAGTCGATCTGGGCCCTACCCCCGTTGCCCCGGTGTCGTTTTAAGAACTCTCCACGCGATCCCTTCGGAATCCTCCGTTGATTAAATTAATAGCCTACCATTAGAAGAGTTGAGAATACATTTTGGTGGGTCATGTCCAATCTACGTGATAATGAGCGTTGTAAGTCCTTTAAGTCATCATGAAGGTGCGAATTCATCTGGGAGTAAGAAATAATGGACAAAATTGTTGCGGTGTCTTGTCTAGCGGTCGAAATCTTATTACAACCAACAATTCCTTTGTTTCAATTCTGAGAGAGCCTTCCGATTCTAATTTCTCCCATTTTTTAACATGACAGCAGTGTTTAATTATACGCAATTCAAGAGGCGTATGGTCACATCCAGGAATCCAGATGTTTACATTATTAATTTGACCAAATAATCTCGGAACTCAATGGACAACCCCTAAAAGTTAAATTGTAAACCTTTTGACCGAAGGCGTTTCTTTTAGGTATTTTCTAAACTTCCTAAATTTGCTTTATAGAGATCATTGATAATTGCTTTCCAATTTTGCAATAATGTTTCCTGGCGTATTTTTATCATATTCTATGTTATCTACGAGGGTAGGCTGAAAAAAAAATCACACGTGCTTGTAGAGGGCGAACGAAATGACTTTCAGAAGCATCCCGGAGGAATGTGGAAGTCATATTCGTCTTCAATTCCATATGTAGATTAAAGATCGTTTCATTCATCCAGTGTGTTTTATGAGGTTGAAGTGACGTACGTGTTCTAGTGCTATGTCAACGCGAGTTAAACCTATATTGTTATCGATTTTTTAACTGCTGAAAAAATGACTCCTACTGAGATTCATCGTCGTTTAAAAGCTGTTTATGGTGACGTTGCTGTTAACAGGTCTACGGTAAATCAGTAGGTAAAAAAATTTCGTGGTTCGGAGCCTGGAAAAGCCATAATTGTTGAAGAAACTTCTTTTGACTGTGTTTTGGGATGCTCACCGACTAATGAGACCAATTTTCCGGAAAGAGGGGAGAAGGTAAAATCTTCTCAGTATATACCGACTCTAAAACACCTCCGACGTCGAGTTTGTCGTGTTAAAGGCAGTCTGGTGCCAATAATCTTGCAACATGACAAAGTTTGTCCACAAACCTCGCGCGTAACTGGAGAGGTTCTGCGAAACCTGAAATTTGAACCGATTCCACACCCTCCCAATTTATCCCAATCTTACGCCTTGCGATTTTTATTTTTTTTCTTAACTCAAAAGATACCTCAAGAGTAATCATTTCACCTCGGAAGATGAGGTGAAGGCTGCTGTCAAGTCCTGGACTCGAGAAAAGACGGAAGAGTTGTTCGGTGACTGAATGAAAAAACTTATTACGGGTTTGGAAGAAATATGTTACCCTTAACGGTGACAATGTTGAAAAATAAATGTTTGATTTTGAAACTTAATGATTGTCCTAAAATTTACTTTTCCCACGATCTTGCTATTTGCTTTGGTTCCCGCTCTAAAAGCATGTGTGCATTACGTTTAAGCCAACCCTCGTGTGCTCATTATTTGTTTTATGTTTCATATATTGTGTGAATTCTTTATACTCTTTTTGAAATACGTATATCGTGTGTGAGATTGCAATTTGTTTTGTATCGATTTAAATTAGTTCATTCTATATCTCTATTTTATTTGTATTTTAAGGATAATAATTCAATTACTTTGTATTTAACATTGAATGTAGTAGTGTAAAATGTAAATGTAGTCATACTTTAGGGAAATGGTATTAGATTTGAAAAATCAAATCTTGGATATCGCGGTTTTTTCGTCTTTTGAAGCGACTCTTTTGTCATACGAAAATATATGCTAAACCGTGCGTTTCATTCTAATAGCTCGATTTTTTCCAAACTTATTCCGTACATCCTACTCAGGATTATAATGCTTCATATATTCCTTAGTGCTGCTCAACATAAAAGTTTTTTAGCTATCGTGACTTTGGAAAACTAATACGTTAAAACGGACACGCAGTCAGTCATGTTTTGGAAAATGGTCAAAATGTGTTCAGTGGGTCTCATCGCTCCCTCCGCTATGCGCCCTGTTCCTCCGATGGAAAGGAACCCCCTCTGCACGGGTGCTCTGTGCACCACCTGGATGGTGACAGTGTGATCGCTGTGGCGCCGGTGCCTCATAAACTTGAAGTATGTCGCCAGGCGTGGGTAGGGTTGCGGACGGTCAGCTCGCGTGTCAAAGTGGCGCTGTTCTGTGGTCGTCTTGCTCACGTAGGGTGACCCCATGTCTTCATTTCACCTTAGTCGCCGCCGTATTGGCGGGTGGCAGAGGGTTTAGATCATCAGCCATTAGTGTAGTGAAATGGTATAGGAGGAATGAGTACACTTAGGGATAGGAATGAAATTCGGTTATGGAATTAATGGTATCAGTTATGTAGACGATCAAGCAGTAGTTTCCTATTCCGTTAAGGGTTAGAGTCTTTGCTGAGCGTTTTAAATACTCAGTGTTTTATGCATGTGAGAAGAATCTAGGTAAAAAAAAAGGTTATGAAGTTTTCGAGAAAGTGGAAGATTAAAGCAAACATGTAATTAGAAGGGTAAAAACTGGAGCAGGTAGAAACGTTTTGGTGGATGTTGAAGTGGTAGGGATGTCGAAAGATAAATTAGGTTAGGCAAATAAGTTTTCAATAGGAGGGTATATTGTTAGGCAATTGAGGGGGTGTTGGAATATAGTCAGCATACTGGGCGGTAGGGAGGAAGATGCAAAATTGAATGGTTAGTTGTTGTAGGGATGTTAGGATAGGTTTCGATAGGAGAGGCAGATATTATATATCTGCATCTCCTATTATTGAACATTGACTGAACAATTATATATATACATATATATATATATATATATATATATATATATATATATATATATATATATATAATTTTTCAATCCCTCTCTATATATCTCAAACTTACCTATAGCATTGGAATGTCAATGATAATTAACACAGGGCATAATCTCACTTACTGCCTTTGCGTCTTTTGGCATATCGTTACTCTTGCCCCATTCTCTCAACAATGTTTCACCAATTATTCCCTATTCTGATTGAATGTGTTCATGTTACATAACTAACTCTTATTTCGGTGAATCCATAACTATTAATATAATGTTTACTGTGACAAATTAATATCATTAGGTCATATGTATATTTATTGTATATACTCAGCCATGATTTTAGCCGAATGCCATTTCAAGGTCTTCGCAAATGGACTACCGTCGGTTAGACAAAAAATTGTTTTAATTTACCTCGTGATTTAAATTTATGATAATAAACTTATGATATTTCTTAAAATTAGTCTCAAATAATGTGAGTTTTGGATCTTGACAATAATTCTAACCCTTCATGTTTAGGGCTTCTGCGCTAATATTTTCCCTACTTTACTTAGTACACTCATCACATAAGGTAAAACTGACTCTAGGGAATCTTGTGAGGCACGAGTGGGAGAGAGGAGACGAAATTTGAGATTGGTTATTGATTGCGATGAAATGCAAGTAAGATGCATGATCGCGCTCCTAGTTTCTTATCGGCCCCTAACCAACCTCCCGTAAAGCATAATCGCTGCATTCAAACGTACCGTTGCATCATCGCTCTCTCATACTGGCTTAACCGCGATATTGTTGTTAATACTTCACGGACATTGAAATGAGAAACTCTGTTCAACAACGCTAATGTTACCAGAGACCAGCTGAGATGAAGCAATCTCCTTCGTGGGTTACCGCTCTCATCTGCCTGTCCATAGGTTCAAATCTGCGTTGGCCACGATGTTGCGTTGCCATGGAGCCGCTTTCGTACGGTTTATTCAATGGTGCGTAATTACCTCGGCCGCTAGACGCTATTACCGCCGCTTAACTGCTGCATCGTTCCCGAGTGAGGATAATACACTAAATTGGCCCAGAAAAATAACGAGGCGAGAGGAAGGAGATCTCGTGTAGTTGGGATAAAGGGTGTGCGGGGTGTTGGTATCAAGCGCATGGCTAATACTGCGGGCTTTTCAACACGTGTGTGTGCCTTGGCCCTCCGAAGCGCGGAGCGAGTAGCTTTTTGCTACTTTCACAGGATTAGCCTTTTACTTTTACTTGACTCGAAACTAAGACATCATGGACCGAAATTTCTACCTCCGTACTATCAAGGCTCTTACGCGCCATTTCAAAAGGGTGAAATAGTTTTACCCCAGCGGTAATTATGGCGCGGCTGCAAAGAGCTGCTCTTTAAACGCGGTTCCCTTCTGTTTCCGCTTCTTTGGGGTGTATTTTTTGAACTCTCGTCTCGTTTTCTCATCAGCAGTCTGCTCCCACATTTGCCGCAGTGTGCTCACTGGAATGGGACGACGCGATCGCTCATGAACATCACCCTATCGCTAATCAGTGTAGAGTGACGTCCGCCGCATCAATCTTTTGGGGAGTCTTCTCATCAAGGGAGGCTCATGACGGTCCCTGAAAACTTAGGCGACTCTTCAGCTTAAGCGCTTTTACGCTGCTTAAGCGTCTTTTATTATGAACCATTTCCATCCCCAGCTCTGTAAAACTTTCTTCCTCGTTTATGCCATCCAAAATGGGAGCTCTCAATCCCTTCATCTTCAACAATAGATGGCCAACATTTTCCATTGCCTGCGTCATCATCATCCGTCCTTATTTCATCGTTTCACTCTTATCTTCGGATTCTTATATAATTCCTTCGCTACAAAATTGACACTTTTTTTTCTTTCTGTCTGCCCAGATTATTTATTTATATTCATAATGATGCCTCAAATTTTCAAGTCTCATTCTATGCTCTTTCCTCGGAGAATACATTTCGGAGACTTGATACTTCGTGTAATTTCGCAGTCCTCATTGACTATTTCTTTTACGTTTATTTCAAATTTGCCTTAGTGAATCGTTCACTATTCACCGCAACCCTTTTTGCTATCTTAACCAATTCTATTTAATCACGATATTCAGTAAGTTTTTCAACTTGTTTAAACTACTCTCTTTCTAGTTCATTGCTCAGTTTTTACTTATCTTCTTCTGTTCATCCTATTACATTCTTATACTTATGATTTATGTCAGTTGCATAACATCAACATTCATACAAAATAATAGTTGTAGAGGTTTAAACGATTAGATGTAGACATATGTGACTTGAATACATTTTAAGGAAATTGAATGAAATATAGCTTTGTGTTATTGAACAATGCGGGAAGATATTTTCATAAAGATTCACTTGTCCCTCCGAATCTGTGAATTTTCTATTTTAAAAAAGGTGTCGGAAATAGTGCGTCTTAAATATATGGTTAATAAGAAGGGCACTTGTGTAGGATTACGTTTTGGCGGTAATGAAAATTTCGGCCAACTTCGTCGAACGAAGGAGGGCGTCATTCTTCTTCGTTTGACGAAGTTCAAATTGTGCGTTTACATAAAAACATGAGCAATTAATAATTGCATACAAAGTATTATTTCTCTATGTATTATGACTCAACTTAATAGTCATTGGTATTGAATAAAAGGAAAACGTTGCTGATTTAATATATTTCTGGCATATATGTTTTTGACCAGGTCAGAATAATTTATATTTATGCGTGACGAAAATGTTCATCTCACTCTACAATTTTATTTTGATATTTCATTTTCCTCAGATATTTACTTTTAAATGGATTGAAAAATATTTCAGTCGAGCTTTCTAAGTTTGAACTGCACCATAAGTTTATCATTACAATTGGAATCCCAAGTAATGTGACAAACTACCAAAAAGTTTTCAGTCCTATGTTGTAGAATGACTGAAAAGCATCCGTTACCCTATTTACAACGTTAAAAACCACGCTTCAATTAGTTCAGAGACAAAATATGTAGCGCTTTAAAAGCGCTGATAAAATGTCAGCAATTCATTAAAAAAATTTCAGATAAACTCTTTGGAATGTGAACTTTTGCAACGCTAATCTAGTGATCGGTGTCAGACACCGGTCCTATTCTGAGCTACTCGGCAATCTTGCAGAGATGTCAGTCCTAGTTGGACTGTCCCGGCCAGACCCACGAGGCATGTTCCCGGGGCGACTCTTGGCGTGTTACCCTCAACAATTTACTTTGACTTCCTCCAAAAATGTTACCGCTTACTCACGGGAAGAAGTGCGAATAACCCAGTGGTGGTGACCCGGTAAGGCCATAGGTCAAACGCTTTCACTTCAGGTCATACTGTCCGGATATGTTTTGTGTTTGAATTGAAGGGGTCCTTGCGCAGAGACACGCACACGTACCCACGCAGCCACTCTTTCCATGGCACTCCTTCCCTCCCTACTTCCGGCCCAAAGTCGCTTTCGGGGATTTTAACGGGTGTATCGCGGAGGGATGAAGGGGGGATGGAATGGGTGGAGAGAAGTAGGCAAGGTTCAGCTTCCTCCCATACTCCCTCCCCGGTGGGACGCACATTCATTAGCGGCGAGGGAAGGGGGAGGTGACGGGAGAGGGAACTTAGTGCATACATTTTGAAGGACCGGATGAGAGCACCCCGAGAGGCCGCTAATGGACCGACACCGCGGAAGACGAGGCCCGGCCCGGGAGGGGGAAGCGGGCCAGGGAATGGCGTGTCCGACGGAGCGCGGCGGAGATAAGAGAGGACGCTAGACTGTTCCTCAAACTGGGCGATGCTAAGGGTCAATTTTCTCGTTCCCAGCTTGAATCCATATGGGCACAGTCCGAATGAGCTCGCGAACAAACTTCTGCTCAAGAGAGAAATCGAGGACTTTCTTCGAATCACCCGCGAAAAATCTGAAGGACTATTGTAATCCATCCGAGTTTTCAAAAATCTGTCCAGGACACGCACTTTTCTCACCCTCTTTCTGGTCGAGGTCTTCGCTTCCGCCGACTCTCGTGTGCTCCACTCGAAGGATTGCCTGTTGCCAGCTGGAGGTCTGCTTGGTAGACATCTCCCCCCAGAGGAGAGGAAGACTGGAAACATCAACAGCCTTGCTCTCACTAAGGTGATGAGATGAATATTGGAGGGATGGGACATAGGTGAAATTGAATAGGAAGTCGTTCAAGCTTACATAAAGGAACAGAATGCGTGGGTCCTTCAATGAATCCTTAGAAAGTTCAAGAGATTTTGATTGTAGTATCAGAAAAAAATGCGATTTTAATAAGCCTCATCATTTACTAGACTGCTGTTAAGGTTTCGGCTACATCCATCACGCGGTTTCATTTTCATAGTCGACTGAAGGAAAAAAAACTGTTTATTTATATCATATGGTGGTGAAAAGCCGCCAAGGTCTGCATCATCAGGCAAGGAACTATTAGAAGGCGGATAGGAAAAAACAAAATACCACATTACTTTTTTACATTCATTTTCTGAAATTCTTATTACTTTCGTTTGCTTATAATGTATTCTTATCCTGCATCTCTCGTGAATAAAGGCAAACATCGAATGAATATACCAGCTTGAAATGCTAACTTTAATTAATTTTCGAGGAATAAGTTTTAAGTAAATATTTGTGAGCACTATGAACTGCTTTTCACGATCATTATTAATTACAGGCCGTAGTCAGAGAACTCAGTTTGTAAGGGGTTTATTTATTTTGAAAAATTCACGTTGTAAGTTTATATATATATATATATATATATATATATATATATATATATATATATTTGCATTTTAGTTCTGTACTCACATATTATTTATACTAACACTGATGTTCCCAGGGAGTAATTGCATTTACTATACCATGATAGTTTTCATTTCATATTTTGGTGTTTTGAAATCAAGCTTAAAAAATGTATTTTAAGTTAACGAAGGTAAAGCTTAAATACGTAATGTATTAAAAGTATGTGGAAGTCTAAGTTTTCCTTATTTTTTACCTTCATTATAAAGGAGGTACACAAAGTTAAGCCTGAAACTGTTAGCTTTATCAAGCTTAAAAGTTTGAAGCTGGGGTGAATTATAAACAATATATAATTTATGCTATCCAAGTTTACCAATTCTATTTTATCTTGGTTTGCTGACCAATGCAGCAGTTGAAAATTAGTAAACCTTATTTTCGCTGTGCAGATTTATAAAATGTCCTCAAGTGTGTGTGCTAATAGTCGTGTTTTTCTTTCAGGTAAGTGAGGACATTTGACCTGGTGGGAGTCAAGTCTGATGTGGTGAGTCTCTGGAATTTGCTATTTATCTACTTGTTACGTGAATGAAGTATTCTTTCATTTAAACTTCTCTTTTGTGAACCTAGAGTATTGCTAGTATTAGTCATTAGAGGACGTAACCTTCAGATAAAATCATTTGCTCTCTTATGGCTTGGTGGGTAGTTTCGTAGGTGTAGGGTGGTAAGGGAATAAAGAGATATTTGTTGTCTCCAGGATTTGAACCCGAGCCCTCTCGGTGGGAATACTGTACGTTAGCCACTGCACCATCCTGATCCCTATTAGCCTTTATTTACTTAGCACAGTACCACACGTCCGCTCCCCGCAAAGATACGCGTTGATCGAGGGCGGTCGCTCTCGAAATAGCGGCCCGTGAAAGAGGGGAGAAAACACACACGCGTGCGGGTACCGTTCTCAAATGTATAATTTAATGAAGGCAGCGTATTCCACGAGGGTCAAGGGCGAGCGAAAGCTGCCCTTGGGCGAGAAGAATACTCTAGGGCTCATAGAGAAGTGCGCGTAGTAAGCAGTCTAGCGATAATGGATATTGAAGTTATTCTTTTACAGCCGACTGGAGAGGATTGGACCCTAGGGGGTGAGTGGCTTGGGGGGAAACCACGTCAGTGATTCGCCCAGGATTTCAATTTAGCGCGGTGTCTGGGTGGCGGGCCGGGGGAGGGGGGATTTTTGGCACGCGATAAGGGGTGGCGAATTTGCCGCGACTGTGCGTTGCTTTTTCAGTAGGGGGGAAAGGAGGGTTTAAGCGCGTTCTCTCTCCTCTCGTCCACCCCCCTTGGTTCCCCTGAACTTCTCTCTCTCATTCTCTCCCATTCACGTAGGCCAACCCCAATCCACCACCTTGCGCTCACATGGAATTTCGCCGCCCCCACCCGCCCTGCCCGCCCCACTATCCCAACTTGCTCTTGCTATCACCCACGTCCTCTCTCTAATGAACACCCCCTTCCCCTAAAACCCTCACCCTGCTCCCTCCCCCCCCTTCCTCCCGCAGTAATTGGCTCCGAATGGACGTCGCAGGAGAGGGCTGGAGGTGGGAGGGTGCGGCGGGAGGAGGGGGAAAGGAAAGCGGCGTATAAAAGTTTATTGCCACCGTTTGCGTGTGCTGTGCGGGCGATTTCTCGCCCTCTCTCCCCACCCCCTACCCCCTCTTAATGCTCGGGCGAAGTTTTCGCACTCTGGCGGCGGTGGGAGAGACGGCGGAACCAGTGCATGCCGATGTGTGCGTGTGTATGGCGTGGGAGACTGCTTCGGCGGTGTCGTTCCCCCTCCCTCCTTCCCGTCCTCCTCTGCGTCCGAAACAATAAAATACGCCTCCTTGGAGCCCCGCCTCCCATCCAAACGGGATCGGTCAATTGAGAGATCACACGCCGTCGTCGTGTCCTTTGAGGGATGAGAGAGAGGAAGAGAGAGAGAGAGAGTTTGAATTTAGATTCTCGCGACGGCCTCGGCCGGTCAACGGCGGACGCTTGTGTGCATGGGGTGTGGATCTTTGCCGCCTTGGGTACGAAGTGGGTTCCAGGAAGTTGTCCTCCTATAAATTTTTGCATTGAATATGAGAATTCAACTTATATTCGATCTCACGTTTAAATTTCAGTTCTCATTTTCGAGCCCCAACAAAATGATCTGGCCTTAAGCTCAAAGTCTTGCTAAATTCACAATGGCGTATATACTTCAAGTCAAATCAAAACAGTTAAGTTTTCCATTTATTCTTGTTTCTTGATGCTTTGATCGGAACCTGCTGTTGACATGCCGTAATCTATATTCTTACTCTCCAAAATAGATTTCCATTTGGCAATGCTTCTGTCGTTTATTACTCTGTATCACGTTAACTGATTACTCTCGTTCGTGACGTTTCTCCTAAACCGATTGCGTAGTCTACAAGGCCATTTTAATGTTTGGTCAGTCGTGGCACTCGATTGTTCTCGACCAACGGTCCCTCAGGAAAGTTTACAAACACGCCCTAGCCCGCGATTGAGAAGCTGACGGACTTAAAATTAAAGAGTGGACCTAGGTCATATTCTCCATCTAGTTATTTTCTTAAAGAGTATTGTGAATACCCTATATGCCACGCATTTATTATTAGGTAATCTACCGGTTAAGGTAGGTTTTTGGATGGACACAACTATCAAATAAACATTTTGTGACTCCCCACCTAGCAAACTAATCTATATCAGGTCCCTCTTCATCTCGGTGTACTTCTTTCCTCCCTTCATCCCGTCCAACATCCCTATCCTGTTCCTACCCTTACCTCGCTTGCCCAACATTCTCCCCTCTATTACCCTCTTCATCATTCCACTACCGCTCAATACGCCTTTCATCCATTTTTTCCTGCCTCCATAGGATTTCTCTCAACAAACCCCTCTCCTCCCCCACCATTTCTAGTACTTCCTCATTTGTTTTCCTTTCGGTCCATTTCACCTTCTCCATTCTTCTCCACACCCACATTTCAAAAGCCTCCAATCTACGTCTATCCTCCTGCTTCAGCGACCACGTTTCCGCGCCGTACATAGCTACGCTCCATATCAGAGTTTTTACGAGTCTTGTCTTAACATCCCTGCTCAACGTCCCCGTCATCAACTCCCTCCTCCTTGAGAAAGCCTCCTTGCCTAGCGCAATTCTTCTCCTTACGTCCCTACCACTTTGACCGTATTGGTCCAAAACACTTCCGAGATGTAAACTGCTCCACCTGCTCTATTTTTTCCCCGCCTATTTTCATATTTAGTTTAGCCTTTTTCTTTCTGGAAAATCACATAACCTTTGTTTTATTAATATTTATTCTCATCCCATATTTATCGCACTGAACCTCCAATTCACTCAACAATGCTTGCAACCCCTTGGCTGACTGAGCAACTAATGCTTGGTCATCAGCAAACCTAACCGATTTTACGAATTCCCCTCCAACTTTCATTCCTACCTCCAGTTCTTCCCATGCCTCTTTAATCATTTCCTCTACATATACGTTGAACAGTACCGGTGACAATGGGCAACCCTGCCTTACACCTCATTTACTCAACCACAAATTAAGCTGCGTTCATTCAGTTATATCTTTACGTTCAAGCTCGTGCATTCTAAATCTGGGATACGTGACGACGACGCTGGACGAGACGAAATGTGCCCCCAATGGGTCACTTTTTCTGTGGATTTGGATGCTTAAGTGTACGTGTATATTTCTGAAGATGGGAGGCGAATTTTTATCCATCCGTTACGATTGATTGCGCAAGAAACTACTTAAAATGAGGTCCACATAGGATGTGTGAAATAATGGGTTATTTTAATGATTGGGCAGCGTCCTTTATTTCTATGTGAAAATCAATCAAAAGGAGAAAGGTTTATATTCCCGCTTAAAATGAATTTCCACATCGTCTTAGTCATAGGTAGTCACCGGTTCTAGGTTTATTTATTTTATTCTTTGAGATATTGCAGGTTGTGCTGTAAGTCCTGTTAGTCGCTGGAAGGTGGTATAAATCGGGTATTTTAACCTGGTGACTTCGCTCCTAAATGACTCTTTCTTCTTTCCAGAGTCAAATCATCTTTTCTTATTTCAACTTGAAATTGAAGAAGTGGTTCCATTTTTGCATGCAACTTCAGAAGACTATTTAATACTCCCAAGTACTTTTTCATCGTCTCATAGCTTTTTCAATGCCTGCTATTGAATATGCTTCAATTATTATCCCAAAGGAGGGAAATGAGAATGGTCAATTTGAATTTTTTCATGTCCTCTGGATGTAATTGTTTGTGCCGGGTATGTTTTATGGGCCATATTATTACACACACTTTTTATTATATCACGCCATTATGGATCCTACTATTTCTGTTATTATTATGATGGAAGCAGATGAAATCTATATTAAGTTATGCGTTTCGGACCCGAAAAAAAGATGGAATTGAAATAATATAATTTAACAAATAGGTTTACGGGAGTCACCTCTGTATGCTATTCAGACTAATATACCGAGTGAATTTTCATCTCTTCAGTTTATGGATCCGCAGGTATCATTTTAGTTTTACTCGCTGCGTTTTAATCAGCTCACTGCGATGGCTAGCCTTTGAAAATAAAGCAGACCTACTTGTGACTCCATTTAGGAGTGTATTTGAAAGAACTATATGAGTTAGTGTATGTGGTGAAGAGAGGTGAAATAAACTTCCTATTATTGCTATGGAAAAATTCAAACCTTAACTCTTTTTTGAATTATTATTGATCGGAACCAAAACAGGTATTATTCGTCTATTTATTAAATCCCATGTCGTATTTTTATGCTTCAATCCACTAGATTTTCGGTTTCTCTAATAGGTGATGATCAAATTAAAACAGCAATTTTTAACAATGGCACCCTTCGTATTTTTTAAATGAGGCTTAAATAAAAAAGATGAACAATCTATGATATAACCTCCCACCGATTGTGTACTACCCTAAAACGCCTATGCGAATAAATAAAAACCACACATTAAAGTAATTGATCTAATGAATAATAATCGAAACTGCATCTGTTTTTTTAAATTTTAATGCGAACAAAAAATTGTTTCATCAATTATGAAATTAGCGCAGATTTAAAGGTTAAGACCCTACAAAGTCAGCGTCTGGAATCATCTGATTTTGTGTGCGTCTGTTATCGTGTGCAAAAACTAGAAATTTTATCACAACATTCAAATATGTACTTTATTTAGCTCTTTGATCAAAATGAGGTAATTAGATGTTAATCTACGCTCATTAATGAGATTTATTAAACCGAATTAAATCACTTCAACAATGGTAGTAAAGAAATAAAGTAATTTTAAAGAGAAATGTATCACGCAAAGGTAGGCCATCGAGTTGTTAACCCTAAGCCGCGGGAAAAATAGCTTCCAAATGTCATGTACACACATAAACGAGTATGTTCAGGATGTAATTGTTTGTTTTTTTTTAGATATCAGGAAGGTAAGGATTGCAGGTAAACTAAATGGGTAGAATAATGAATGCATTACAAAACATAGGAGTAAATTACAGGGATAAGAGAATTATCCGTAATCTGTACATGTCTCCGAATATTCACGTACGTTCAGTCAGGATGGCCAGCGTTAGAAAGAAGATTAAGACGGGGTAGTTCATTATTATCCGTACTTTTCAACGTTTACGTGAAAGATTGTAACAGACGCACAGGAAGAGTTGGGGATAGGAAGGAAAGCCGGTGAAAATTTGGTAAAATTATTTAGGTTTGCGGAAATAAATCATTAGTTTATCAGCCAGCCAATGGATCGCAACCATTGCTGAATGCATTGGAAAGTCAATGCGATAGGTATCGGATGAGAATGAATTTAATTGAAATAAAAGGTTTTGCGAATTTCAAGAAATAGAAATGCTAAGTTAAAGTTCAAATAGAAGGGCAAAAAATAGGGCAGGTGGAACAGTTTGCGTAGCCCAGGCCTGTTTTTGATCAAAATGTTCAAAGTAGCAGGGACGTAAAGAGAAAAATTCCTGTTAGACAAAGAAGCTTTCACAAGGAGGGAGGAATTGAAGACAGGGATTTTGAGTAAGGAAGTTAAGAAAAAAGTACATTAAATGAAATAATATAAAAAAATATAAATATATAATATACTATATAATTATATATTATAAAAAAATATTTTATTATATATATATATATATATATAATTTTTATTATATGTAGAATTCACTCAGTACTAAGCCATGGCATGCAAAATTCACACATCAGGGTCAGTCCCTTTCTCTGTGCCAGTTATGATTTCCCAGGTAGTTCTGGTATCCAAAAAATCACGAAGCTTGGGTGGAGCTGAGGGTGTCCGAGAGAGTTATTACCAGGAATCGAATCCGGAGTATATGTATGTACACACAAATATATATATGTATGTAATATATATGCTTATATATATAAATATATATGTAGACATTAATATAAATATTTATAGAAATAAACTCGAGGGCAATGTGCTCGTAGGAAAAGAAAAGATCACTCAAAGGTTGTCGGTCTGTTTTCGTCGGTGGCCCTTCGACTTCGCCGGCAATATAATACAGAATGGTGATGGAAGGAAATTGGTTCAGAGAGCTAAAGGTGAGCGGTGGCGGAAGGGGGGAATTTAATTTATTTTGTTGAGAACTGGGGGCTTCGTAGGTCTGGGGGGACCAAATGTATGCGGACTCACGAGTTCTTACCTCAATGTCGTTAGCAGAATAAAAGAGGGATTCTAGGACGGAAAGAGAACCCTTGATCAAATGGTAAGTCATGGGAGGCTGAATGCACGGGAATAGGTAGTGATATATGTGGGACTGAGAACAGAAACTCGACTACACACATCAAAGAAATATTTGTGGGAGTATATGGAGGGAGTATTTTGGTATACACGTTTTGGGCCCGTTGAGTTAGATACCGAACTGAATATAGAGTAGTGGGGTGAGTTAGAAATTCTCTGATTCAAACGAACTGCTAAATGTTATAATTATCCTATATAAGTGGGTGTCATAAAAAACAATGGAACCCATAGAATAAGAACCATTCAGAACACGAGGAGATTGAATGCCAATACATTTAAGAAAATGACAAGTGATACCATTTTTGTGCCGGTACAAATGAAATATTTCTAATTTCTCAATGTTTATTCGGGAGACACGGATACTTTGAGACGAAGAGGGCCTTTAATATCAACGAATAAAAGAATACTTTCATAACGCGAAATCCTGGGTCATAAGTCAGAGATATAATGTACAACCATTCACCTCATTCGAGGAATGTGTTATATTCCCATATTTGCTCACAATTGCATAGTTTAATCATAGAGATATAATGTTTAATGATCACCATGCACATTTGTCATACGCATCTATAGAGTTTGGTGGTAAAATATGTAGAATTTTAGCATTTCTAGAGGAGAAGGAAATATCTGTAGCATTAGAATGTATGTAGTTCAGATTATATCAACTGTATGCTGATATTATTTAATTTCTAACAGTTTTCTATGAATATTTTAAAAATCAAACAATTAATTTCTGCTTATAATTGCTGAAATAATGAAGATATTGCTGAGTATACGTTTTTTTCTATATTGTTTGATATACCCGATAATTGTAGCTACGTCGACATATCGTAGTTACGACGACTTATATTTTATATCGATGGTCGATATCGAATATTGAATATCGTACAGCCGTACTCAGGAGTGCTATCAGTGAGGATCTTGGAGGAGGGTACATTGAAGGGAAGAGTGTATCAGAGGAAGGGTACAAGGGTTCACTGAGTAAACAGCGTCATTAGCGATCCCCTTACGGCGGCCAGGAGAGAAAATGGGCCGAAGCGGAGAGTGGAGAGCGATGGAATCTCGAGTCAATTGTCAATTCCAAACATCGAGCTTACTTGGTCCTATTTTATGTGAAAAATAACCTTAATTAATGTATAAAAAGGTATATATGTACAATATATACATACATATATATATATATATATATATATATATAATTATATTGATATATATAAAAGAAAAAATGTCTTATCTTTGTTAGGTCGGAAACTTTTCAGACCACCCTTGCATGTGTGTGTGTGTGTAATATAAAAATGGAGTGTGTGTGTATATATATATTTTTTTATATATTTTTTTTTATACACACCCACACACACACACACATGCAAGGATGGTCTGAAAAGTTTCCGACCTAACAAAGATAAAAGGCATTTTTTCCTAAATTTTCTCGGTCAGAAACTTTTCAGGCATAAATTAAAATGTATATATAAAAATATTTCTTAATTCACATGAAAATTGATTCGTTGAAAGTGATATACGCATATAAAAGACAAACGCAGGAATGGTAGGATAGACTTGTATTTTGGCATTATTCGTCACTTACTTATTTGTGTATCCCGGCCTTCTGCCATTCTTTCGTTATATATTTCCTTCAGTTGTGTCCCTCGTGCCTTAGAATATGCCCAATCAATTTTCCTCTTTTCTTTTTGTCTTAAGTGTTCTGCACTGCCTGCTCTCTCCAACCTTCACTCTCTTTGAGATACTTTTTCATCTTTTTATTCTGGCTATCGCTTTTATTTTCAACATAATTCTCAACCAGTAGATCCACTCAACACTTCCAACCTTATTACGAGGCGTGTTCATAAAGTAAAGCCCGTTTGGTCACAGGAAAAAATATACTCATATGAAACACATTTTATTGGCACTTTTAGTTAGCTACAAACCTACTTCACTTATCTACATAATCGCCGTTCACTTCTAAGCATTTTTCGTACCGCTGCACCAGCTTCTTTAACCCCTCTGCATAGAAACTCGCCGCCTGAGGGTCGAACCAATCGACAACGCCATTCTTGAGTTCCTCTTCGGTTTCGAAACGTTGTCCACCGAACCACTGTTTCAAGTGCAAGAAGAGGAAGTAGTCGCATACAGGAATCGTATGACAGACCGCACTTCACAGCTGGCGGGATCAACGATTGTCGCGGACATTTTTGTTTGCATGCACGGACAAGCAAACGACTTCTGAAACAAAACAAATGCTGCTATAGCTTCTCAATGAATCATTAGATGGCGCTGCAGGAGCAAAACTGTGTTCTGAAGCGCCAATATTTAAATATAAGCAAACGGTACCTACTTTAAGAATAAACCTCGTATATAAGATTGCTCGCAAAGGTTTTTCTTTTTATATTTTTGTTGAGAGGATGATCATGCTACACACATGATGACCATCTAGACATATCTGCGAGATTATCTCCTATTTTTCCGTTTTTCAATTTACATCAATTGCAAGATTTATTATAGAGATCAATTCCCTTTCCCTAAACGACTCAATCGCAGAAACAGTCTAGGACTTGCATCAGGGTGTTTCTTACACAATGAAAACACAAACGGCATAGAAATAAATACGTAGGCAATGGCATTTTGACCTTGATCCACATCTGTTGGATAAGAAAAATCAAAAATGATTTTGAGATCTAGCTGTTTTAATCTGCTCACCAGTGTTACCCAGGCGACTGCTACTGCTTAGTCTTTGAACATCAGTACTCGCTCGTTGAAGCGCGCACTTAATATTTCAATTGCATTATTTGGCGTGACTAGTGCACTCACAGGAAGGATTGTGAATAACAGGAAGTAACAATGCTTTTCAAGCTAGATCGGCGTCATCTAGGTTCCCTGAGAGGATATTGAGGGAGACTGTGTAACTAGTTCCACCATAAAAATAGCCTAGGCAACCAGTGTTGGCAATAAAACTTAGTTCAACGAAGTACTACGTAAAATTTTCTTATAGCCACGATTCAGAATATGTTAGATATGAGTTAGAGCTTTGCCTAATAAAAGCTTAGATTAGCAGTAATGCGTAGTTCACTACAGGATTAATATAAGGTTTAAGCAATGAGAATTAAAAAAATTAACAATTACGATATTCCTAAGAATAATGAAGGCTATAAAATAAAAATTCATTTAAGTTTAAGAGAATGTGAATAAGAGCTGGCGGAAGAATTCCCAATTTCTTTCAGTTCTTTAAATGAGACAAATGATGTGGACGTAAGAGAATATATGGAAAAGTATTTTTTTTTCAGGGCATTTCTGGTGGAATAACTAGAGATAAAATGGTAAAAAAGAGAATATGATGACCCCAAAATTATTATTGACCCAAAGAAAATCTTAGCTAAGATTGAAATGGAGCGAGGAGGTTTCGGAATCATAAGCCGTTTTAACGTTCCGAAACTTAGTTTGTTGGCTTTTGAGTTTTTGAAGATGGAGAGTGATGCAGAAAATAAGATAAACTTATGGGAAGGGAATCATTCAAGTGTTTTGGCGCTAAATTCCAAGACGCTTGCGAAAGTTTTTTGTTGAATTTCGAATGAAGCAGTAAAAATGAATGGCGGAGATATTACGAGATATACTGAGATGTTTAAGTTCTCATAAAGTAAGCGACAGGGAAAGAAGTTTCGATGTTTCGATAAAAGTCACGGCGAGTGAGAAACACTTGGAATTGAAGATGGAATATACGTGAGGCAAAATATTTATTAAGTTGCGCTGGAATTCATCACATCCCTATACGGCTTTGTAGAAATAGTTTTAGGTGACCTTTCAAAACTTATAATACGTCTCCGGGAGAATTATTTAAATGCCCAAAGTTGAAGAGAAGGACCTTTTGCGTCGAGAAAAATCGCTAAAAAGGATCCAAAATTCCATTTCCCTTCCCCGAATTTCCATCCATTCCCGGTGTCGCGGTCGCCGCCGAAGAAAACCTCTCATCAATTCGCGAGATGTGGTGTTCGCGAATGACAAAGACGCCGTGACGTTCCAACATAATTCACAACGTCCATAAAAACCCCTAAGTGCCCACTTCAGCGCCCGCTCCCTGAGGGTTGTGCCTCACAGATTTTCAAGAATTGAGGAGAATTTGTCAGAAATACGCCCCTCTGTCGAAAGAAAAGGGGTGAGGTGGAGGGTGAGAAGGGAGGCAGGAAGAGGGGAAATGGAGGGGGGGATTAGGGAGTCTACCAGTTTGCCCCGATATTGTCGGCAGTGGCATCTAGCGCCGGGTTATTTTTTCCAGAATTATTCCGCAACCGCAGCGCCATATATTCTGTTGCCTTCCCCCCCGGCGAGGTCATTGCCGTGACGTGACGGCCGTCATAAATATGGCGTTCACCCGTGAAAGTTGAATTTTTGCTCAGAGGCAATTGTGAATGGTACTAATTATGATAGAACACAATCTGCTCCCATATATATCTCCCTCTCACTTCCAGGTTTAATGAGGCTGAGATGCACACACTGGGATTAATGAGATTTATATCGCTTAATAAGTTTTGTACACCGAATCGCTCTTGTGTGCAGCAGCGATTGTGAATATTCTCTCTCGTGGTATGAGCTGCAACTGGTACAAGAGATCCCAATCTAACGATTAAGAGTTCTATATAATTAAAAGTGAATTAATTAAAGCGAAAATTATTACAAGCGAGTACCCTAGACATTGTAAAATCTCATCCTAAAGAAGTATTGCGTTGATTGATAGCTTGATCCCTTAATGAAAAGTATTGACTATTTTACACTAACGATGGTCCAAAAATGTTTCAAAAAATGTTATAATGAAAAAGATAAAATTTGGAGAAACTTAATGGTGTTATGAATTACATATTTTCCCAATGACGTCTTGTCCTACTTTTCGCTTTCGGAGTGTTGAATCCATTTTTCAGTTGCCACTACTGCAACCCCTGATTGGCCGCTCAATCCGCCTAGTGTGTGCCACTCTGCTCTATCCAACTTATGCTATAACGGCCTGGAAGTAGACGCAATGGAACTAATAAGTAAAGTTATTATGCTATGAAAAAAGTTCTGTGCAATAAGAAAAGGTTAAGAAGAAAACAAATGGAAGCATTGGAGGAAATATTCGGAAATCGTTCGTGGAATATTTCACATCTCATTTCATTAATTTACCGCGTATTAATTTTGCTGATGCACTCTTCAGAGGAAATTTCATCCGTTCCTTTTCAATTTTTTATTTTGAGTTTGAAAGCATTCGTATTATTTTCATCATATCCTGTCTGCCAACGTGTCCTTCGCGTAGAACTTGGATTACTTCATTGGTGTCGTTTTCGTGAGCGCATTCTTTTTATTTTTGCTGTGATGTGATTCCAGAACTATGGCTTTCAATCCTAAAGGGATCCTACCCCAGGTGTCTTAAGAAATATCTGACGCATTTGTGTTTATTCGGTGTTCCATTTTCATGAACATAAAACTTTAAACTATTTTTCCAATTCTGAATTAATTTTCATATGAATCCCAAGAGAGTACCTCACAATCGATGCGATGGCCGAATAAAGAAAAATAGTACGCTGAGCGACCACTAAATACAATGCTGTACTATTTGAGTCAATGAAATGAAGAGCACAGTGTATATTTTGTCTATTCATTATTTTGGAACTACTAAGTTCAACGCTTAAGCAACAACATCAGATACCTGATGAAGACACCCAAGCGTCGAGTTCAGTAGTGCCAAAATAAAGAACAATGGAGAAATACATTGCGTTCTTCATTCCATGGACATTAACTTCCACCAAGTTTAGCCAAAAACCATCAGGTACTATTTGAGTTAGAATGCACATGCTAAAAGTTGGATTTACGTAAAACTGCAAACAATCCCGGGTTAGATTTCTATGGTTTTACTCAGAAATAAAAACGATTCAAACCTGATTTTTTATTAATGAATTTCAGGGCTGAATTCGTGGAAGTTCTTTCTCTTGATAAGTCATACAGCGTACATTTACGCAAAGGTGAATGTTACTTAATTTTGCTTCTTCGCGTTTTAAGTGAGGTTGCAACAGAAAGGCTTTCCGCGCCGAAACCAATTAAACTAACGGGAAAATTCCTTTTTCAAATTGAGTGAATGGGAAATTTAAATCAATATTAATTAATCAATTTCGGATTGCAAACTTAGTTCATATCACCTATGATTGTAGTAAAACCAACGAAACATGGGTCGCCAAAAATCAAATACAAATAGAAAGATTTTAATGATTGGTCATTCATCACGTTACACTCACACCAATTCACGCCTGAAACATCTAAATGGATAAAATACGTATAAAGTAACGTTCATATGCGCTCCTCGTATTCATCGCAATACTTTCCACTTATACACTGCCCAGATGTGAGTTTCTTCCGGATGGCACCGAATGTCGCCCATACATCTAGTGCATTGCGATTTGACGGTTTACACTCCCAAGTTTTCCACGGGTTCAGCGATCGCCATTTGAGCTCTTTGAGTTTTACATAACTGTTAATTTTGTATATTTAATTTCATCTTTTTAAGGAGTATATCTCCTCTGCGAAATTGTTTTGTGTTTAAAAACGACCCCATTGGTGACCCGAATGGCTCGGTTCTCGCGGGGTCAAAGACCCCCCTTTCGAATGTCTCAGGAGTCGATCACCATGACAACATGGGACGTCACCGGCCGCCCTCCCGGGACCATCATCACCCCGCGACGAGATGGATGAGGTGCATATACATCCTGCACTCTCCGCGAGCGTGCATGCACCCCGCCCCCCCCCCCCTTTGCCGCCCCTTCCCCCCGCCCGCCCGCATTCATGTCGAAATTTACGGCTATTTCCGAGTGCACCGATACCACGGTCGCGCCGCGCCAAAATCTGGTGGCGGAAAGAAGAGACAAATGTAGTTGGCTTTGTAGTGAGTGTAGGGGGGCGGGCGGAGGAAAAAAGGTGAATGGGAGGTGTGGGTACGAAAATTGACAGACAGACCGACTGCTATCTAATGTTAGGGTAGTATTGGGTGATTGACCCGAGTGAGTACGCCCGACATACATGCATTTATTCCTTTCGTTCAATGTTTTACGCAAAATAACCCCTTCTTCTAAAGGTCGCTAGTCGCTTGCTATCACTATAATCTCGTGTGACGGAAGATTTGTGTTTTGCGATCGTTAGGAAAACCTTGGGGGGTGTTATCTGGTGCAGTAAATAAAGAATTAAGTGCAGTGAGCAAGATGAAGCGCATGTAAATTCAAAAATGCAAACGTTAACAAAACTTAGCCATCATGAAATATGATGGCCATTCATAATTGATGTTTTATTTTCTCTTCTTATTAATATTTCAAAATGAAACTAGAATGATAGCCCTACATATTTTCTATGCATTGCAAATTCTCTCTAGATATGATATTCACTCGTTCCGATTAAATATAGTATATCCGTCTTCATTTGGTCCGAGGGGCCTCCCTCCCTTCTCAGACGCTCCATCGCCTAAGTTCCTAAAATGTTCGGCGTTCTCCATATTGTATTTCCCCTTTCATTCTTATGTGGTCTTCTACATCGTCAATTGTTCGTGTCCTTTATCTCCATTCAATTATATTTGAAGTTTTCAGGCTGAACTTAGCGGAAATTCATTATCACTGAAGTAAAAAACATAATGTATCCTTCCACCTTTCCCCCACCACATTTTATTTGGAACTAGTTTCGACCCATCGTCGTCATCATAAGGTACTTTCAATTCCCTTCAATTCTTTCCCCCGCAAGTGCCCCCAGTTCCAGGGTCATAGTGGCCTTATTCTTCTATATTCACCCTTTATAATGGTCCATATGTCTGATTCAGAGAGGACCACACTTCGCACAATCGTTTTGAAGTACTTATTTTCAATCCATCCATCGTGTATTTTTGACTATTTTTAGGCAAATAAGTTGCTTAGCCGTTATTTTACGGCCTCTAAGTTTGAGTCATTTAACGCTTATTTCCGTAGGGGAATTGAATATTGAATAAAAATTTGAAATTCAAATCTTAGATCACTGAGCAAAATTAATTTAAAATCGCTCTCTCTGAACTTGAAAGCTCTCTTTTCAATCCACGACGGGAAAAATTGCAATTATAAAGCACGGTGGGAGGTGTTTAGTAACGCCCTGATGTAAAAATATGGAGCAAAAAATGATATTGAACTTCATGAAGCCAAAAAACACATCGGGGGTATATTATTCAGCTAATCAACTCAACACTCCGTTTCGAAATAAAGGGAAAATATTTCAATTCCGAGACTGTTACCATTGCTAATTCATCCTGAAAGAAAAGTTTTTGCATTTCGTAATCTTTCATATTAAATCAGGGTTGCTAATTTTTAATCGTTAAGTACTTGGCTTCTGTCGAAATCTGAAATAATTTATTGCCAGTAATAAAACCGTATGCTTTTACTCTAAGAATGTCTTTTAAAGGAGGTAAATATTTTGAGGCATAAATTTCATGTTATTTACCAATTCTGAACTCCATGTATTGAACTATATTATAAGCTGAAATTCCCCTAACACTGAAAATTTTGTTGCTGGTCTATTTTTGCAATTAATATCACATATCATATAATCGACAGTTTTCCATTATTATTTCAATACCATTTGTTGAAGTAATGCTGTAATATACAATTACGTTCACCGTCCTAATACCAAACATTTTAATCATAATTGCGAACAGTGCATGTGTATTTTCGGATAGAACTCACTCGCAGAAAATCTTCAATAATACGATATATGTATGCATATAACATTTTGCATATTTTGATTTGCTTAAAACGACCTTATTCGTTTGTTGTTTTGTTTTGGCCTGTGCTTCTGCTGATCGTGAGCCTGCGATATCGAAACCAATTTAGGCGTTCATTATGCAAATATGCCTCGTATACAATTTGTAATATTGGTATATTGTAATATTTTTGTGACGGTCTTGTTCCTGCGAATCGTTCAACCTAATTGGGTGACGCTGACTCAGAAATCGTATTAGTGACCGTTATTATTCACTTATGCATAAATGATTTAAAAGCAAATAGCGTTTCGTCATGATGAAATTTAGAAACGCACGTGTCATGGGAGTGTATTTTGCAAACCATACACACCGGGAGTTTTGGACTTGAAAAAATTTGTGAGTATTTTTTTAAGGATTCTCTGGATATCCTATTTTACGAGTACTACAAACGGCTATGCTATCACAGAAATTGTATGTCATAAGAGAAGTTTAAAAAGAGAAGAAATTGAAGTATGGAAATGAAATATTCGGAAAACGTTCGTAGTACAGGTACCTGTATTCATTTGTACAATATTTCGTATCTGATTTCATGAATTTATCACGTGTAACTACTGCTGATGTACTCTTTAGAGAAAATTTCATCCATTTCTTTTCAAATACAAATCTAAAAATTAAATTCGTTTACAGGTATCAATCGAAAAACAAGCGATACTCTTATAGTCAGCAGTAGGTAATAGTTGTATTAATAAGTGCTCTTTGTTCAAATTACACATTCCAGTAAGGTGGGAAGGATAGAATCAAATGTAGAAATACACTTTAAATAGGTAACCTAACTATATAATGTTTTCTGATCGTTGAGCTCACTCTCTTTTAGGATCATATAATTCACACGTTATCAGGGTAATAAGGCCGCCAATTCCGTTTCCTGTGGCGGTTGATGTTCCTGGAGAATATGTGGTTACGTAATCTATCTGGTAAAAATTAAACAGCTTGGGTTCAGCTAATGGTATCCAAAGTCATTAGTATACGAGCCTAATGTCCTCGAGTTTGAAGCCGAGAGCCTCACCATCTAGGCTGCCACCTTCTTCTTCTATGGGATTTGAAATCGATCAGTAATCGTTTCGAACCCAGTTTTTACGATGTCGACCAAACGTTACCGTGTATGAGATGAATGAATGATATTTTGAGTTGTATTTTATGAATTGCACGTCGGCAATCAGAATCAGGAGAAATGATTGAAGTTTTCAATTGTCAAACGCTTTAAATGAAGGAAAATTTGATCAGTAATTAGGAACAATTGCCTCAAAAGAGAGCCATTAGCATATTCCCTCTGCAGGTATCCTTTTAAAAACTCACAACTCAAAACAAGTTTTGTAAATTTGCAAATTTGTAGCAATTATTACTTATCTTTATTTAATATCGGTGAAAATCCGTTAATATGGACGTGAATAATTCCTTCATTGGCTCAAAGCAGTCATTATTCATTTCAGCCCTGATGAGTGAGGCTGAAACAACAATGCTATTACCATCATTACCAAATGAGCCTTTAGTTCAAACTTGCTGAAATAAATTACATTTGAATTTCACACTTATTTCATTAAAACAACTGTGTGATAGCTAATCGATGTTTTAAAGAGCGATATAAGTATGGCAAAGGCCGGCATTTGCAAGCTGCTCACGTTCTTATTATATAAAAAGATTGTTTCTAGAAGTGAAAAAATAACCTTTGATTTATTAACGTTATGATCGGGTAGATGAGAAGTAATTAACGGTACAATCGTTTTCATTAACCAACAATATTCGTACACGAGAATAGGTAAAATAAGAAAAGCGAGTACAATATTCTGAAATAATATCATATTTGTGTCTGAGTGAAGTTTTCGCAACAGCTCAATTTTGAAAAATCTGTATGCATTATTAATTGGTAATCAACTTTTCATCACTATTTATTAGCTTCATCTTATAAGATATGCCGCGCCATGCTTGAATTAAAATTTCCTTTGATTCTGTATATTTCACATCATCCTGCATTCCGTCCATATGCTTATCCTTGACTCCACTCTACCTCGCTTGCCTATGTTATCCCTTCTACCTCATTCCAGAATTCCATCACCAATCAAAATGCTCTGCATCCAACGTTCCTTTGGATATCTCCCAACAAGTCTCGTCCCTAACCCACCATGTCTAGTAGTTCCTCGTTTGTTTTGCTTTCTGTCCACTTCAACTACTCCATCCTTCTCCACTCCTACATTTTTAAAGCCTCCAAATCTACGCTTATCATATTCCTTCCACGGTGGAATTTTCCCTGCACTATCCATATCGAAGTTTTAACGAGGCTTTTCTCAACATCCTTATTCAGCGCCCCTGTAATTAAATCCGTCCTACTTATGAAAACTTCTCTACTTTCCGCATTACTCTTCTTATGACCCTGCTACTTTGACTATTTTGGTTCTTGAACACTGCCAAGATATGTAAACTCTTTCACCGAGTGTGGTTTTTTCCCTACTATTTTAACGTTTAAGTTATTCTTCCTCTATCTTGAAAACTGACACACTTTTTCTAATGCACAGAGATCTACATCTACATCTACATAAGTACCCTGCGAGCCACCAAAAAGGTGTGTGGCAGGGGGTGTAGCACCATGAGGGAAGGGTAAGGGTTGAGGGGGTTGGGAGTTAGGTGAGGAAAGGTGGGGGGAACCTGTAGGGAAAAAAAAAATATATATATATATATATATATATATACACACATACATATATATACATACATACATACACACATGTATACACATCCTCGCGAAGTCCCTAACCTGTACGTTAATACTTATTGTAATGAACTAAGTCCTGGGGAATTTCGACTACGAGCATTCTGGTCCCTTATCGTTCTTGGAAAAAATGACATTTTAAACCTGTCAGTCTTGCAGTCTATCTCTCTAGTCTTATATTCGTGATCCCTTCGACCGTAATACGTTGGGGTTCGTATTATATCCTTGATGTCATCGGAAAAGGGCCCATCTTTAAATGTTTTTAATAAGTTTAATCTATATTGGAAACGCCGCTGTGTAAGAGAATCCCAACCTAAATTGTCTAGCAAAGTGGATACGCTGCTGAGTTGGTCATAACAATGTTTGACAAATCTAGCCCCCCTCCGCTGAACTCGATCTAATTCCAAAACCAAATTTATGTTATGAGGATCCCATATACTGGCAGCATACTCTAGGTGGGGCCTGACCAAGGCAAGGAAACATCGTTCTTTCACCTTTTCGTCGCATTTACCTAGCACTCTTTTCACAAATCCCAATTTTTTATTAGCACGACCTCGATTCTCGTAACCCCTCAGCTTACTGAGTAACTAAAGCATGATCGTCTGCAAACATACCTTTATGAATTCCTCATTGACTATTTAAAATTTCCAGTTCTCTGCGTATCGCCTAACGGATATGATTTCAAAATGTGTAACTCCTGGGCCATTCTAAGCAAAAGTGGAGTAAAATCTAAGTTTGAAACGATGTTTTGAACAATACTTAGATAAAATCACAGAAGATTGTTACACATTGCCGAATAACAAAGTTGTTTTGGCTCAATTTCTCGTATGATCGATTTAACATTATTAATTCGTTACAGAAAACGTAACTCCGAACTATGAATTTCTCATCTAATTATTGTCAGATTAGTATTGAATTTTTAACGGGGCTCGAACTCGGGCCAAATGTAAAATTCAATTCGTCAGACGGCAAACTAATATCTACTAGCTTCCTGAATGTCGAGGTCGTAGTTAACCCAGTCGGTAGAGACCTGGCTACTGAACAGACTGTTCAGATTCAATTCCGGGTGTCCGGGAATTCAGATCGCTTGGCACCTCCAGCATCACCCAACATTGTAATTTTTTCTTGTGCTCTAGATCTTCCTGGAGAGCCTTCCTACAAACAGGTAATGGAATTTGCTGAAGGATGACGTGATTTCGACCCTCACCTTTCAAGCACACCTGAGCGTTGATATCTGTGGTGGTGATTCATTTGTTAGTGAATTAGTGGAAAAAATTAAACGGACAAAATTGAAAGCAAACATTTTCTATGTACTGTTGGAGAAGAGAGAAAGTTGTTGGAAGAAATTCAAAGAAGGTAGAGGGAAGGAGGTATTGAGAAGCAGTGGGATGCTGAGTGGAATTAATAGAGAGGAGAAAGCAAGGAAAAAGGAGGGATGGATCGAGCTGCTTAGTTCGAACCTAATAATAACCGAATGATAACACTTTTCGACTAGATATCTAATGTTTAGATAATTTTTTCACTAAATACCTAGAAAATTGTTACTATTTTATCATTTTTATTAAGAAAGGAAAGAATTGGTGTTTTCAACGGAATTAAGGGAGGCAGAAAGTATAGAGAGCTTGAAAGGAGCTATTGTTGAATGCAATGTGAGGTTTGAAGTTATTCAGTGTTGCGTTAGCATTCGGAACGAAGCAGTATGTAGTCCCTGAGTAGATGGAAAACCTACCCTTTAGCTGCTAATACATAAAAATAATAAAATACTACATCTGATGAATAATCAATCAGTTGAGTTTTAAAACGGATGCTGTTTTTTGCTCACGAATGAAAGTATTACCTAAGGGGAAAGGGTGGGGTAAGTTCATTACTAAATGCATGGCTGAAAGTAAAACTTCTTTCCTGAGCGTTAGATTGCGATGCTGGATGTTGGCAAGGTTTCCGGTGCTGCCTATTCTTCCCGTGCCCGAATCGGGCACCCGGGTCCGTTGCACTCGTAGGAGTGGGTGTGGGGGATATCGGCGTGTCGGAACGTGTGGTTTAGCCGCTGTCTAGCAGTGAATGGAGGGGCGGATAGGGTGGCTGGGACGGGAGGGGAGGAAGGGGGCGTGGTCCTGATGAGAGGCGGCCACGGCTCGGGAAGTGTGCTCCCTGATTTACGACGCGGGATGTGGAGGGAGGGGGCGGAGGGGTGGAGAGAGGGGGGACAACCCCTTCCCCTCACCCCCTTGCTTCCTCTTCTGATTACGACGACCCTGCTCGCACACACGTCGTCTTTCCCTTCCTAACTACACCGGCTGAACGTCGAACGGGCTGTCGGGATGGAAATGATTCATCGCAACCCGGTAATGTTCCCCGGGGGTTGGCGGCGAAGGGAAAGAGCACAAGGGTGGGAGTCTGGCTCGCGACCGACAGGGTCATTGGTGTGGGGGGGATTAGAAGAGAGGATGTGTGTGGGCTTCAGGGGTGTCGGAAGGGGCCGTTGGACACTTCTCTCCTGCCCTGCGCACGCGCTTAGGAATTGTGGGATACGGCCAGATAATCTGGATTTATTCGCGGAGATAGTTGTTTTCGCGACGGCCCCCGAAGCGGCAAGCGTCCTCTGCTCTTCTCCGTCCGTGTTCCCGATATCTCCGCCGCCCACTCTCTCACCCCCTTGCTCCCCCCCTGTCCCTCCGCCTGCGTGCCACCCCTGTTCCCCCCTTCAACCGCCAACAACTCTTTTGCCCTTTCTTCCCGCCCCGACCCATTGCACACATCCCTTTGTGGCCCACTGCCTTGCGGTTCATGTCGACAATAACCTAGTTCGTCATTATCATTCGTGTTGCAATCCAATTATTATTATTATAAACGCTTAGCTACTGCCCTCCATCGTTTACGTCGATTTTAAACCTTTTACATCTTGAATAATTTTCTGGTTACATTATTACGCATACCTATGCGTATTTGCCTCTTTGGTCATACTCTCTGGGTCGTCCAATCCATTATCGTTATGCGCTTAACAAATTAGCGGTATCTCATCGTTGTTCACTAATTCATCTCGGTCTACATTGTCTTGTTTATTTTGTATTCTCCATTTAGGTGTACTTCATTTCTTTGCTAATCTTCTACGTCCGTCATCAGCACTGAATTTCGGGGACTTCGTATTCTTCTCTTGTGCGAAAAGCCAAGTTTTTAACCCCCAGAATGACCGCAGAATTGCTTCTGTGCGCCACTTATACCTCCCGTGGTTATAAGACTTGCCGTTTCTCCATGTGTTATGTCCATTTTGCATCCAAATACTAAGCATTATTAAGAATTTTTCTGATTCAAATCTATGTGTTAAACGGACAGCTTACTTAAGTGAATATCTCTGATAAGTACGAACTACATTTAGTTTCTATGTAGTTAAGTTTACGAGTTTCGTATTCGTAACAATACTGATTATGTTTTCCCCTTTTCTTCTCTAATCTCTGTTCATACTTTTTGCTCGAAATTTCTCCTAAAATTACGAAATCAGCATGCTTACATCTTCAAACCTCGTCTGTGACCATCGTCACATAAACCCTTATCTAATTTCACATTATCACACTTTAGGAATAATGCTATGCTTTAGAGCAATTGTGTAATAATATTATATATTGACCAATTCAAGTCTAACCGGAATTAATACAAGAGACCACATAAATTAATTTGAAAATTCGGGAAGCATGAATAAATGATATTTTTAGAGTGATAAAAATATTTTACAAATAAATATCTCCGTACAGTGTTCCCCTTGTAGATACACTCGTTGGCTGTGCATTATTCAGAGCTTTAATTCAGCTGAAGTTGACCGCGTGATGCTCCAGATGTGTAAATAGTCCATTAAATACCTTTATGCTTATAATTGAAGTAATATTGCAAATCTTAGTACTAGTGTGTTTATGATTTTAACTACTGCTAGCACTACCTATATTTCTGGAAAACACTCTATAAAATACTGTCTAATTGACCTGATCAGAACTTGATTGTGATTTTAACTGTGATTTTCGAGTACCAAATCTTCCCTGGATAGGTGACTCGGTGAAAGGAAGCGGCCATCCTTGATGTTTCGCGGTTGATAACTGTAGTTTATCTAATTTAAGGCATTTTTTTTAAACTTCACCCGTCGTGTCTAATGCAGTATTCGGTGTTTGATAAGAGTGCAGTATTCATGGATTGTACATTGTTTTATTGAGTGTTCATTGCAAATTTATTCCGAATTTTTTATTTATTCATGTCAAAAGTTCCTCTGGAACCATACATCTCTTCCCTTCGTTATTCGTCAAAATGTTTTGAGCTATTGATTTTTATGTTGAGCTATTAGCCAACATATCGTATTAAGTTACACTGAGACACGCATCCAAATTTACATAATGCATTTGTGACCATCTACTTTTCCCTTCTCGACGATCAATTTGGAGATATTTCGTCGTCAAACTATTTTATTTCTTAAGATGACGTGACTATGAATGACGATGACTCCTGACTTATTCAGTCAAGATTTCTAGCTACAATAAGAGATGATTTAATTGCGTAGCTTCAGGCGTGATGTGGTAGAAATCGAGCATAATGAATAACTGATCGTAGCACTTATCCACTTGATAAAATTTATTTCACGACCTAGTTTCGATATATTACATCATCATCATGACCAGTAAAATAAATTTTATCAAGTGTAAAAGTGATATGATTAGTTATTCATTAATATATGATTTGTTGAAATGTTCGGAATATATCTGGGGTCATTTGACTTAGCCTAGGGGCAGAATCGACTTAAAATAAACAAATAACACTGTTCATTCATGGATATCCTCATCTACGTAGCACACAAGAGTCGTAGTCTTGCATAAGTTAAGCAAATTAACGTACTTTCGAAAGTAGCAGAATATGGTGTTTCCGCGTTGGTTTACCGGCTGACACAATTCTCCGCATTTCACTCCGTAAAGTCGCTTTGTTTCGCCTTTGCTTCCTCATGTATACGAGGCCTCCGATTACACTTCACATATCTTATCCCTCACATTCCTTTACTCCACTTTCCACTCACGCATGAAGGAAACGCCTCCTCCCTCCGTGGGTCGCAAGGACCCAAACTCTCTCTCGCCGTTTCCGTTGGAACATCACTCCGGGTCAAGATGAAACATTTCTCGTGTAATTACGTCCCTTTCTGTTGTTCGTCACGGGCTCTGTTCGTGTCAGCAAGGGCTTTGTGCGTTAATATTGTTCCACAACATTCCCCTTTTCTTGCGATCCTCACAAATGCTTCATCTCTCCTTGCACTAAATTAAAGTGACATCTACCGTTACTGACACAGTTCCGAAGTAATTTTGACGCTTCAATCGCTTCTTGCCTTCTTTGCTCTTTGTAATGAGAGGCGTGAGTTGCTAACCTTGAACGCAATTAACATTATGCAAAAATCCATTGACTCTCTGATACGTATAACAACAGCTTATTCTTTAATTTAGGATATTAACTATCTCCTTAATTTCATCCAAAATATATGTTATTTTTCTCCCTCTACCTCACTTTCCCAGAATTCCTCCCTCTTTTGTCGTCTTCAGCTCCCCATAGCTTCTCAGTTTCTTCTGCATCCACTTGCCCTACCTTCTACCAATTGTAGCCAACATCCACCGCTGCTTCTCTAACCAAACATTGAAATTTTGATTTCCTTTCCGTTCGTTCTATTTATCTCCTCCATTCTTCTCCACAACCACATCTCCGAAGACTCCAATCTACCTACGCTAATCTTCTTCCCCGGCGAGCAATTTTTCGAGCCGTGCATATCTACGTTCCATATCAGAGTATTCACTAATCTTTTATTTTTGCCTCTTTTTAGAGTGCGTTTCGTCAACCCCTGCCTCTTTTTTAACGTTTCCTTTTATAACTCAATTTTTTATCATGACCCTACTACTCTGCCCAACCTCCTTCTAATCACTCCAAAATTGGTCTTAATTCACTCGATTTTCCACTGTAATAAAAGGTTCCAAAACATGTTGTTATCATATTTACCAAAAATAATACATAACAGGTCATTTCAAAAAGTAGTATATCTGAGTTTATTAAAAAGCAAATAAAAGAGTTGATAAATTCACTCAAAAGTCTTCAAAGTAGTACCTTTGTGCGTCCACCCACAGCTGCTAGAGGGGTTTCCATGCCTCGTACATCTTCTTGATGGCGGCGCCCGGAATGCTGCTAACCTCTCTGGTCATGGCCAGTTTGTACGCTTCCACAAAGCCATGGCGACTTCCTTTCAGCTCTGAGTTGAGGCGGGGAATCAGGCAGAAGTCTGTTGGGGCAACGCCAGGGCCTTAGGATGCTTGACTATGGTCAAGAAGTTCTTGACAAATCCGCGTGCGAGTTTTCTTTTGCTCGTCCAAGACCACTCTCGGTACCAACTTTGCACGCACCTTTCTCATTCCCACGTTTTCGGTTACAAGTCGATGCGCTTCACTTTTGGGATGCCAAGTTCATCAGAAACCATGAGAACACTTACTGTCTGTCACATCCCTCTCCAACAAAAGCTTCACTCTTGTAAGATTTCTATCAGTCAAGGAAATAATTGTGGCTTTTAAATATCATGAAGAAGTTTAAACTTTGAAACTTTTTTCCTAAAACGGAATTTAGAAAGGGAGAGAATCGAAACAAAACGGCGGAAAATAGAAATCATTGGCCAGTAAGAGGAATTAAGGAAATATAGCAATCTAAATGTTTAGTTATTCTAGAGAAAAATCAGTCGACCACTGTACAAAAGAAGTCAATGTAATTCATAGCATGGTGCATGCTGAGAACTGAAAACCATTGATTCAGCCGATTTAGACTAAGAGAGCAAGATGAGGAGGCACGATTTTTAACCTCCAGATTGACATTGGGACTCTAATGTGTACTCACTGGCAACAATGCCGCTTACTTTTAACTTCTTGACTTATTCTCATTTCCTCTTCAATGGAAATTCTTTTGAATTTCGACCCAAGCCATGCTGGGGGCCCCTTTATTGCATTCACTTTTCCTGAAATCAGATGAATGCAGAGGAAAGTGTAAAAGGAGGGAAGGTAAAAATTATAACAGAAGCTTAAATCAGAGAATACGGGAAAATTCATATACCATGGCAGAAGCTTGAACAAAGATAAGTATAAGAAGTAATACTGTATTATTGAGGCAAGAATTTCGTTAGTGAAAGAAGAGAGCCCTTCTGAAGGAGAGGGGATCTAATGATTGCTTCTCGTGAATGGAAGCGTAAAGAAAAGATTAGTCAGGACTTAAATATGGAGGGTTGCGTTCCACGGTTCGGAACTTTGTCTTTAAGGAAAAAGGATGGGTGTTGATTTGGGTCCTTTGGAGTGTGGGCATGGGGAAGAATGGAAACAATCAGCTGAATAGAGAGTGCGACGCCGTAAGTAATATTAGTTGGGGAAAAAAGAAGAGAAAAGGTTCTTTGGGAAACTCAAGACCGTGGAAAGCAATCCGAATGGCGAAATAGATAACCGAAAATATGATAGTCGTGGTGAGGTAGGGTGGGGAAGTTTTGGGGGATATCTAAAGAAAGTGGAAAAAATGTGGATGGAGGAAATATTAGGAGAAGTTTGACGTTGCTTACTGTAATGAAAGTGAGAGCGTCAGTTAAGCGGAAATGAGGTAGGAAAAGAAGAGGCAATTTGGCATAAATGGACAGGGAAAGAAACTGTAAACTGTTGAGAAAGACATTTGTTGTCAGCAAACAGGAGAAAATCTCTTTGATATAAATTATTCAAGCAACAAGAGAATTAATTTGTGATAAATATTTTTGTTTCTTTCTCTTCGTCTGGTAATAAGTAAGTGACTCGGCATTAAACGCAAATCAATATAATGCCGTTGACGGAGGGTTAGTTAAAGTACCTTGAGGTCAGATTGGCCTTGAAACTAAAATGTGGAAAGCACGTAAGGAAACCAAAGATTATCAAACGAATAATTAGTATTTTAAATATATAAAGAGCGTAGCTACGGTCGTGAATCAATGTAAACAAAAAATTTTCGGGATCGTAAACTTAATTGACAATTAAGTTTAAAGTCCCGTTAATTGTTAGCTTCAAAAAGTTAAGTAGAAGAGTTATTTTAATTTATTTAAATGCCATTTGTAATATGCTTCTAAGTTTAGACTTATGTGCCCGAGAATTAAACGGAATAGAGGGAAAATCTGAATGGTTTGTTTAGCAGAAACGAACAGAGAACTTCGAACTGTAATTAGGTTGTCCGGTTTGGGCTGGAAGTGGAAGCAAAAATATTACGTGATTGCTTAGATGAATTAAGCATTTAGATAAATACGTAAATCATTTGAGTTTCACATTTAACAACGGATGCAAGTGGATGTGGTGGCTCGTGCTTGTAGTGGATTTCAGGCTAAAGTGAAAATATGAATAACAGCAGGGAAAATTCGCGTTACCCACCGAAAATTATTTAAGACCATTTCGAAGTAGTTGATGACAAATAATCCTTTAACGAGTTATTCCGAAATGTTTATTTGTTAACCAAGCCACATTTGCCGAGACGGATGTTCCGCTGTGCAATGAATGGTAATGCGCGATTAAAAGATATCATAATGGGCTGCCGAGCGATCGACATATTTGATTGCGGGAAGAAATTAAGTCCAACCCCTCGCATCTGCGTGTCGTGCAATCGCATACTTATTATAAAATATAGATATCTAAGTACCATCTTGTTTCCTAAATTGCGCGACTTTTTGAAAAAATCTATAACAATGAGTATTGGCTGCTTATACCTGTAGGTATATCTAATGTCTTTTTAGGTATAAGTCTTTAAATAAGAAATTCAATGGTATATAGACAGCAACAATTTATTACGTCTTTATGTGTGCATATTTCTAAGATATTTAAAGTACCTATCGTTACATTCTATTTTATATCTCGATGGTTATTACAGTCGTGACTTCTCACGAACTGCTGTCTCCGTTTTCGTTTCTCCGCTGGATTATTGCTTTTCCGGGACGCCTCCCCTATTCATTGAACCCGGAAAAACGGTGGTCCAAATAAATATTTTTATGTTTTTTTTAATGATTTCACGCGTGATTTAATATTTATTTTAAAAAAACTCCATGATACCAGCAAAAGAGTTCCTGCAATTAATTTTCCATGATCAATTAAGTAGCAGCGTTGAGTTTAATGCCTCAGATGAAGTGATTTGAATCGGGTAACTGCTGGAATGAATTCTGAATCTTTGAAAACCATGATATAATTTTTCTTCGGATTCCACAGATTTTCTACGTTAGCCGAAATATGTAGGATTTTCTGGCTAGCCGCTCTATTTAATTGTATATTATTTAAGTATATTCCGTGGTTTTATACATATATGGGTTCTATCAAAAAAAATTTTAGGTGAGGAAACAAATGTGAGCAGTCTTGTCTATTTATAGTAGGATATGGTTAGGTGTACCATCTCGGGGAATATTTATTAGAGGAAAAATGTAGAAGATATGGATGTTCCTCTGGATTGTTTGGGTGCAAAAAGGTGAAAGATTCAAGCGATAATTATCGCTTGAATGTTAATATTAAGTCATACAACCGGGTGGTGTGAACGAAGTTTAGAGATAGCTTTAGGGTGCAATATTTTTTTAGCGAGGATTATCGTAATTCCAATCTTCGGTCATGACTTCAACTCTCACTGTTTTTTTTATTGTTTACTGACGGGAGCAATTTAATTAACACTGGCATTGGAATAGAAATTAGAAACCCGCTTTGATTTTTTTCTTAGATTAGATGGATCATCCTCGCGAAAAGAGGGAGGGATGTGGGGATGGTAGAGGCGTTTGGGAGTCGTGGGAATCATCGCTGGAAGCTTTTTCAATAGATCATAATAAAAGAACCGCCGTGGATAATGCGAGGGGCTTGGAGGGGAGGTGATGGAAACAAAGAGCCTATGAAAGTTCGGAATAAAGAGGGAGTGGCAGAACCGCATGGCCGTCCTTGTTTCCCGAGACAAGTTATTGCGTCAGAGTGCGATGTATGAAATATTTCGGGAGGAGCACGCACGCACGTTCCAGTACACGCACGCGCACAATGACGCGGAATGAAAAATGCGACGCAGGGGGAATACGACCAATGTGGGGCAAAGGAGAAAAAAACATTATATATATATTTTTTTTAAATAAATAAAAAAAATGCCATCGCTTTGAATCGCAAATTCAATCCCTGTAAATGTACTTACCCTCTATCGGTACGTATATTTTTAGGGTCGCTGCGTCGCGTGCATCTTTTTTTACAGCCGGTGTCGAACAGGAGAGAGGTTAGGAAGGGCGAAAATGTTATGCCCGTCGCTCATAAAATAAAATGCACGCTGGGGTCTTTATTGCGCACGTACGATAATATTTGCCGTACGCTCGTCGCCGCTCCCAAGCCCCCTAACCTCTCTCTCCATTCCCAGGGGCCTACCCACCCCCTCCCGCCGCCTTCATCCTGTTCCCCTTGGCAACCACCACCCACACAAGCTCATACCCACCCTCCGTACGCATCCGTTGGGGAGAGTTTGGGGTTGTCTCTAGGGATGGGGTCGGCAAGGCGAAGTAGACTAAGCCTTCGGGTGAGGGAAAGGCTGGATCAACTCTTATTCTTACGTACGGTTCACTCGAGCGCTGATTGATTGGCTGATAGTTAAGAGTGACAAATGGTGGCAATGCGTTGCGATATTTGTTTCATTTTTCATATTGCGAAATATTTTATAATTTTAAGCTATTTGCCATAATATTGAGCCATGCTTGAAATGATTTGCCGTTTCGAGCTCGAGCAAAAAAAAACAGTAAATTCATATTGTTATTCCGTGCCTTAATTTCTGAGAAATAGCTATATATATACATACTAGGTTTGTATTAAGAGTATAGGGAATATTTTCGCAAAATAGATTTACTCCAGACATTACTACACGGCCTCAAAATTTATTAATGTACATCCCTTGAGCTTCGACATACTTTTCCAGCGGCTTTTCCACGACTCGAAGGTTCCCTGGTAGGAAAATTCTGGAAGGACCTTAAGGGTACCTATGCAAGCTTCTTTAACGTCACTTAGGGTCCCACGGTGGTTAGGGTTCCAGGGAGGATCTCACTTTTGGGAATAGAAAATAGCCTGGTGGTGCCAAGTCGGAGCTGTAAGAGGTTTGGGGGTTTCTTCAACGCGTCGCGTTGCAGGACTTCGCAAGTAGAAACTCGACTCTACTCTGGGTCGTCCTTCAAGACGTTCGGGGCGAGTTTAGCGCAAATCTTTCGCAATGTCACATTTTCAGGGATAATGGTGTTCACTGTCACATTATCAATGAAAATACAATCTCCAATCATACGCACACTTAAACGACGATCTGAATATATCACTTCACGCACAAGTTGAACATTGTCGTCGATTCTTGACGTCGACAGCCGTTCGGTGCGAGCTGGTCCTCCACACACTCTCGGCCATCGTTGAAGAGCTTGTGTATCTTAAAAAAACTGCAGTTTGTGACATAATTTCATCCTTGAACACTTGGAAAATCATGCCCAATGTCTCCGTACCCGGTTTCTCTAGTCCTACACAAATTTTGATGGCGTACCGTTGTTTAACCGTTGTTCTGCTGCATTTTGCGATTGTACCGAGTCACTCGACATGGGGCCACTAAAAGTCGGATCTAGCCTAAATGAACGCTCGCAGGCGATTGGTAAATTTCGGGTGTTTAAGGTTGGACCTCCCCATCACCGTGTCTGCGCGGTGCGAGCGTGCTGTGACGTGCAGGTTCGTCAGGAAAAAATTGTTCCCAGTATATTTAATCCATACCATGTATGCACATAGTACCTAAACGAATACGCTTTTTTGATACTCATATTGATGAAAAGAAACATTAATTTTTATCGATATAAATATTTACTAGCTAAAAAGGAAAGTAGAAGGTAAATGTTACATCATGTGAGGACTACAGAGCAATTAGTTTAATTTCGTAGCAGCTTAAGTGGTTCTCAGGATCATCAACAAAAGGATGTAGGGCAGGGCAAATGATTACTTAGTACATGATCAGTTTGGATTAAGGAAGGCTCCCCTTCCTTAGGGCACACGTGATACCATGGAAATAATGAGATCACTAATGAAGAAGAATGTAGAATACAATGAGGACATATTTGCCTGTTCCTTAGATTTTGAAATAGCTTTTGATAGAGTGAGACGAATGAATATGTTGCAAAAAGTAGGAATAGGTGGCTAATCTTGAGCGTTTCAGGCTGCTCAAGTGCAAGTGGGAGATGGAGAGTCGAGCTGGCCACCATTAGGAAGAGGTGTAAGCATAGTTATTCATTAATACCAGTGTTGTCTAACGTACATGTGAAGGGTATGATTAAAGAAGAATTTGGAAGAACTGCAAGTAGGAATAAAAGGCGGCGGGGAATTCATAACATTAGTTAGGTTTGCTGATGACCAAGCTCTAGTTTGTGTCAGCCAAAAGGGTTACAGACATTGCTGTGTTAATTGAAAATTTACTGGAATAGATATGGGATGCATTAATATAAATTAGACAAAGGTTGTGCGGTTTTCCGGAAAAAGAAAGGATAAGTTAAACGTCAGAATAGGAGGGCAAAAAATAAAACAAGTGGAACATTTTATGTCTCTTGAAAGTGTGTTGGACCAAAATGGTGAAAGTAGTTGGAGCATAAGGGGAATAATTGCGTTTGGCAAAGAAGCTTTCACAAGGAGAAGAGAATTGATGACAGAAGCGTTGAGTAAGGGTGTTCATAAATGGCTCGTTAATATTTTGATATGGAGCGTAGTCATATGAGACGCGGAAACATGGCCATTGAAGCAGGATGATAGACGTAGACCAAAGGCTTTTGAAATGAGGGTTTGGAGAAGGATGGAAAAGGAAAAGTGGGGTGAAAGGAGAACAAGTTTGGAAGTTCTGGTTACGATGGGGGAGGAGAGGGGATGATTAGGAGAAAACCTAAGGAGAAAGAATAAATGGATGCGAAGTATATTGATTGCCAATGGGTTGTTGAACACTGTGATAGAAAGGATAATGTTAGGAAAACGAGGGAGGGGCAGGAATGGGGTAGGCATATTAGATGGAATGAAGGCAGGTTGGAAGTATAGGGAGATGGTGAGGGACTTTGTTGTAGAGTATAATAATGTAACATTGATGTATTTTGTCTACACAAATTATATAATAAATAAATTAAATAATGAGCAAGTATTTACTCCTCCAGGGCAAGTATCATTAGCCTCCGCTGCCTTGCATGCATATCGGATAAAAAAAAACACAAAAATATCACCTATTTATATAGGTAGTATGTTTTCCGCAATCTTGATTTCCACACCGCTTAAAAGGGAAAGTATTGGCACGGAAGGTCATACGAGGGAGACATGGTGAATTATAAAACAATATCACTCTTCCTTCGAAAATGGACTTTGTAGTAAATAGAACCACATTAACTTCGTAATGTACCGCACCGACGTCCCTGTTTGCTAGTGTACTACAGCATTTTTCTCAATCTTAAGTATTCTAAATCGATTTGTCCATTTTGACTGTAAGAAGATGGCTCGCCCGTAGTCATAAATTCTGTGATCCTCTCACAACGGTGTGCACCTCGTCCAATTTGACGGGTTTTACCTCATTTTTCAAGTTTAACGGTGGGTAGCACCCATTCTAGTTTATTCGAAAATTATAATATTTGATACATATTGGTATGATACAAAAAAGGTAAAATGAAACAATTTCTGGAAAGATTATCTCTTGAATTCCAAGTATTCACAATGGAAGACGAAGAAATTTTCATTAATTCGCATTCGTGTACAAGAATGTGCCACTCCGCTCGATGGTAACTCATCGGAAATCAATGCAAAGTTTGGGATTTAGGGCGTGTTGAGGAGCTATCTAAGGAGGATGCCTGATATTCCGTTTTCAAGTAATCTAATGACATAACTTCAACAACACTGAAATGTTTAAAATTCTATCAGCACTATGAATATAACCGTTAAAAATTAAAGTACACCTTATTTTTTAAAACAATCTATCCTAAAAATTATTGAAGAATGCGAAATATTAGTGGTCCAATGGGAGCGATTCCTCTTCCCCTTCAGATCAGCAGCGAACAGAAGAGACTCCATTCGAAATCCATTTTTGACGCCACCCCCTCCTCCAGGAATAGACTGCCACAGTAGAGTCATGGTTAAAAAAAGAAAAGACCGGTCCGATAACTGAGGAAGTGTTGCTAAGAAGAGCAAGGAACATTAGAAATAATATAGGATGGCCTTATTCGGGCACAGTTGGAGACACTTGAACAAGTTTATGGAGATAATTTGCCGTGGTTAAAGTAAATGACAAGAAACAAAAATCTAATCATTGGAATAAGTAATACAAGGCGTTCAAAATAAGAAATTTATAAGAATTAGAAATCTTACCAATGGAAGGATTGATTCTCAAACCAATCTTAGGACTGATGACCAGTGACGATACAATTTTTAGTTTTCCAGAGGCTCTGGAATGAGAGCAAATGGAGTACGGGAAGGGACAGGGTGGTAGGCGGTGGTGGTTGGAATCAGCCTGCCTCCTCTCATAGAAGAATTTACACCGAAATGGGAGGGGACATATATGTAAATAGAAACGGCGGCCTTCGGAGAGGGCCTATCCGCACCCTTGCCGCCCGCTCCATCGCGACCAACCCGCGAGGACCCGCGTTGATGGCGCAGGCACCCTCCACCTCCGACCCCTTCTCCCAGAATCCCACCCCTGAATCCCCTCTCCGTTTCCCTTCGCCGTTCCTCTTCTCTCCTCGCCCCCTGGTCGCGTTTTTCTTCCGCCTCACGCACCGACCGACTCAAAAGCATCAGAGCTGGCACCGCGCCCGAGTTTCCTTCGATCCACTTCAACTCATTCTGTATACTTCAGGAAACATATGCTATGCGACATACGTCACCCACTCATATGTGTATGCACTCCCTCTGTTGACATTACGATCCATATGATGAAAATTGAAGACAGTATGAAAAATATTATTTGCCACTTATATACTATATGTTTCATAGATCAAGAATTAATATGAGTACGGTTGGCTAAGGACCGGAGTCCTTTTTACGGCACATGGGTGATGCCTTTAGACGACCCCAATTAAAAATCCGAGCGGTGTTCTATCCTGGTTGCTTGAACATTATGATAAACCAAATTAAGGCACTGGGAAAGGAAATATTCGCTTCCCTTATCCTGAATGTGCGAGCTTTCTTCGCCACTGGATTGAACTTAACTCTCCCCACTTCCTAAAAAACTCTATCGCCGTGCTGAATGTTAAACCGTCCGGTATAGCTTTTCTCTGTCGGCGAAGCCGTACATTTTGAAAATGATTCTTTACCCTGAAATCATTCTCATTTATGTGTCCATTATTTTCTATTTTTCGCAATGGCATTGAATCTTTTAACTTCACTATTCATTTTCCTACCCGTGTGGTCCTCTTTTCACGCTAGTGACGATTCATTTAACGGTTGAAATGTCACATATAATATGCATCACATGATTTTGATGTTAAGAAAGGATATGGTCTGTTTTCAGGGAGGGCTAAATTAGAATATTTATTTATGTATTTAAAAGTTAATCGTTGCAATTAGGCAATATTCCTGGTGGCAACGGTCAAGTCTGGTTAGCTGTCACTCAGGACATCTCCATCTATATAATACATAATATTACAATACATAATAATAATAATATCTTAAATGACAAGGACATACATGCATCACAAGAAGAACAGATAGACAAAGCTCTGATATACAATGACACTTAAAGGATTACCAACTACATTATTACATTTACCATCACTCGTGGGCTAGGTTTACACCATTTGAGAACATATAGTATTACGCACCGTGCATCGCCACACTCCGTCCATAATCACGTAATCTTCAATTTCATATACCGCTCAAAATCGCGTCCCGTTCCTCTTCTCTCTTTCTCTAAGTCTTCCCACGCTTCGTCATTTTTAAAAATTCTGTACATCGCGCCTAACCTACTCATTTTTCTTCTATTATTTAAATTTTCCATTTCACTATATCCAACATATCCGTGACACTCTCAGCTCTTTTGCACTTTCCGATTAGATATATTGCTGCCTTTCTTTGTACTTTTTCTATCTTTTTAATATGTCCCTCCTCATATGGATTCCATACTATGGATGAGTATTCTAGGATAGGTCTAACCAGTACCTTATATGCTTTTTCTTTAGTGGCTACGCTACTTCCTTTTAAGTTTCGCATTACCCAATTAAGTACTTTAAATGCCTTCCGCGACACATTATTTGTCGTTATTATTATATATCAACGTGTGGAAACGTCCACTGTACATTGGGATAATCTGTCGCTCCTATTTGAGCACTTAATCGTATGTGAGAAGTTTCTCATAAGTAACGTAACGACTAACCCGACGCGACGGACGGCGTACTCGTTCAAAGTGCTCCCCACATAGCATCTCAAGTAGGGATGTCACTGAAAAATATCTGCCGCCTTCAGGATTCGAAACCCCTATCTCTGGGTGGGAAGCTAATATCAATTATCCATCGCAACATTCCGGTCCCAAAGTAACAATATATTTACCTCAGTTTTAGTCAATGTGATAGGTAGTAACAGTGTTCATCGATCATGGTTCATCGCCCTTAAGGTCATTTCTGTTTTTTTTTTCAATTTTATGACCAATGAGATAAAAATGGGCTAAAGGTTGAAATAGTAAATCCGGCTTCGACGGTGGGCTCATACAGATATGGCTAATGCGCCTGGCTCAGCAGTTTAACTGATCAACCGGATAACTTTGTAATGCTCTTTCTCTTCATTTGCATCTATTATATGGGCATCATAAATAAGAGTAATGGACAATAATATGTGACTATCTAGCCCACTAAATTATTCCTTAGGCGACATCGATGACGACGATTTACGTCTCTTAACGTCCGAGGAAGAATTGGCATAATAAACGTCCACGTTCCTCTCTCTATAACTCCCTGATCTTTTATTTATGGCCAAGTCTACCGCAGTACGAAAGAATCGGTGATATATAGCTTCCAGCCTAAGAAGATAGATGCACTTTGAAAATAGGTAATGAAAAATTAATCATGTCAATATTCCTTTAGGTTTTGTTAATTTCCGTATGGAATGCTTACTACCACCTTCTGCCGGTGAGTGATTTCTACCTTTCTTCTTCTTCTGACAGTCTTGCCTAGCAGTTACATTTTACGTATCCTATTTTCACCAATATTTTTATCTTTTCTCTTCTCGATTTGATTGAAAAATATACATTGACACCTCCTAAGGATCTCATAAAAAATTTCATTCTGGAGTAGTTGAAAAAAATTAATATAAATGAAATGTAATTAAGTAATAATTCATTTTGCACGGTAATAAAATAAATCATCGCTTTTGTCTTTTCATCCAGTTTACCCAGTGCTCTTAATAAATCCGTTATTTATGTCACCTTTCCATTACGTTATGCATTACATACTTGCTTAACTCGCGAGAAGTCTTGAGTTAAGAATCCATATAAGTATTGACGAGTTTAGCGCTTGGCGCTTTGACTTGTCCTGATGTTATCAGGACTCTAATTTCTAAACCTAAATCATTAGTCGAATTAAACCTTAAGAAGGCGTACAGCGACTTTTGAACGTATCAAAATTCCCGATGGTCATGTAAATGTTCATGGACAGTCACGCTGTCCGCGAATTGCAATCTTCGCTTATGGTGCGCTTCTTTGCCGCAAGGGTTGCGACCGGCTGCCTCTCAACGAGACCTCTTCAGTTGCCCCAAAAAATATGGCTAAAAATATTTAATTCCTACGAAAAACAAAAATATTTCACCTAATCGAGTATAATCAGTAAATATTTTTGTGTATATTTGGCGTTGGTATTTTGGTAGCGATATGAGAGGGAGGGATAGGATTGAAAGGCTATTTGTTTCATCCTGTCCGGTGGATGAAAAATTCCATCGAACAAACCTTCCAAAACTCCTGGTATATCTCGCTCGTTATGTGCGCTCTCAATGGATTGGATCGCAAATTTTCCTATAGGAGGAGGAAGCACTCACCCGCGGCCGTAACTGCGCCCCGTGATCGTCCCGTCATTTGGGAACAAGTGTGGGAACAAACACTCGATCTAACAAACAGCAGATAATTTCACCCGACCACATCACCCTCCCCAACTCCCTCCTGTCAGATGATCGGAATCTCACTTTATCCACGCAGTCTCCCTGGAGAGATCCCTACTTGCGGTCCGAGTACGGCGACTCCCGGATGTCGTAACAACGAGCAGACCACAATAAACAACGTGGAGGTGGGTTTAGCTCATTAAAATAGCCAGAATCTCATGGAAATAACAGAAAAATGAGTGTGGATAAGATTGGAAGATCCGCTTGTTCCAGAAAAGCAGAGTCAATTGCTTGTTTGCGCCCGATTAAGTCACCTGTCACCATGGTGACAATCCTCTCTTCCCCCTTCACACATCCTTCTCGATTGCACCACTTTAATAGGATTACTCGTGCAAAGGGGTATTATTTCGCTACCCCATAATATGCGATGGGAAGCTGAATGAGAGACGCCGCGCCGTTCTGCCCGAATTAGACATCCTGCCGGAACAATTCGTGAGTTAGTAGTGAGTGTGTGTTAAGTACGTAAGAGGCAGGTGGGCACGCAGACACCCAAGGGAGCGAGAGTGCTTCGCCGAAATGATTGGTTTGGTTGTCTGCGAGAGGCAAGGCCCACAATCCGATCGTGTGTTGATCATGGCGCAATTGATTATGTTTGCTAGAGAACGTGGGTTTAGACCAATCCTTGGTTTAAAATTTTTTCCCTTGGCGGTGTGAGTGGAGAGATTCTGATAACTGAGATGAAAGGAAATGATTAAAGCTTATGATGTCTACTACTTGATTTGATTGGCAACACGGCGATCCGGAAGGTATCGTCTGGAATACTACTTTTAATGAAATAACACTATTTTTTCGAATGTTCAAACACCTCAAATTTATTTTCTATGCTCATTTAGCTACGGTTTCGACTTACTGTAATTACTTACGTTTCCAATGCGTAACTGGACTGAAAAAAATAATGTTCATTAATTGCAACCTTCGGAAGGTTGATTAAAAGTACAAAATATGAATATTTCCATTGCAAGTTCATTTTATCCGTAATATCTCGAATGCTAAAATCGTGTTTCGCCTTAATTCCAATGATTATTTCGGTGGGTAGTATTAGAGGATTGTTCAGATTTAAATTCGTGCACTTACATGAAACCGGTCATCGTCCTTTTTTGGTGCCTAATTATATTTTACTAAACCACCCTTTTGCAACTTTGACAACCATGCAACCGTCTCCTATGCTTCTTAGTAAAGCATGGGACCTACATATTACGATAGTGAGTAGATCATAGGTTTTTCAATATAAATATAGGAGTACCATTGTTAAAATATTTGCGAAATATCGCACCGTAAATGTTGATACGATAGCGGGTGTCATAAAGACGCGTGGTACGATAACTGAAATCGAATTGCGAGGATGTCTTCCATTCTTTTTTTATTTTTACCTTAATTGAATTTCCAGATAAATATTTCTCCCTCCATTTAGGTCAAACTTACCCGCGACTCACTATTCCGAAAAAAGATTTTATTGGATTTGAAAGATAGCAAAGTATACAGAAACTTTTGCTTTTCTTGGGATCTACATATTTATGGACTTTACGTGACCTTAAGTTTGCACTCTTGCGGGTGCGATGATGAATCATCCTCCTCTCTTGCTATTACCTTCCTTTAATGAACATACAAATATATATATATATATATATATATATATATTTGTATGTTCGTGTATATATATATATATCCCTCCCATGGACTTCAACCTTGTCGTGGTGGAAGGGCTTGTGTGTTCCGATGACCCCTAGAGCTGTGCTGGCGGGAGTAATAATAATTACTCCTGGAAGGGTCACCCATGCCAGATAGGTCGAAGGTTAGGAGCCAGACGAAAGGTAGTCCACGCAGCGTCTGTTCCTCAGTGAGGCGGCTGCAATGGCGTCTGACCCCAGTGGGGCGGCCATTAAGTGATGGTGTCACGTTAAAAACACTATTGAGGAAGGCAACGGGAAACCACCTCAATTATGATTCCCAAGAATATAATGATGGGCACTATAGATAATATGAGTCCTGGCAACTACGGGACTCGGCCCAAGAGGCCGTGTGTCGTGCCCGGCAGCGGGAGAGGCAAGGCTTCCGCGGTCGTCATCCCACGAAACCCTTGCAGGGAAGAAATAACTTCAGCAGGACAGAAGACTCAGAAGAAGGCGAAAGTAGTTAGAATAGGAACCTGGAACATCAGGACAATGTTGAGGAGAGGCAAATTAGAAAATATTAAGCGAGAGATGGAAAGAGGTAACATAGATGTTTTAGGACTCTGCGAGGTGAGATGGAAGGATAGCGGGGATTACTGGAGTGACAATTATAGAGTAATATACAGCGGCGGGGAAGAGAGCCAACGGGGGGTTGCCTTAATTTTAAATAAAGGGGTAGGAAGAAGCGTAGTCAACATAGAGCAAGCGACAGATAGAATTTTACTCGTAGAGATTAAAGCAGAGCCGACGAACTTGGTCATTATTCAGGTATACATGCCACCGAGCAACCACAAGGAGGAATAAGTCGATAGGATGTATGATGAGTTAGAGGATATCATCGCGAGTGTTCCTGCAGGGAAACATTTGATAGTGATGGGGGATTGGAATGCAACGGTAGGCGAAGGAAGAGATGGTGGTGAGGTGGGGGACTATGGGTTAGGCCCGAGGAATGAACGCGGGGAGAAAGCAATTGAATTCTGCAGGAGACAGGGCTTAGTCATCACTAACACATGGTTTAGACACCACAAAAGGCGTAGGTATACATGGAAAATGCCAGGTGACTCAGAAAGGTATCAGTTAGATTATATTATGGTTAGGCACAGGTTTAGGAACAGTGTGATAAATTCGCACAGTTTCCCAGGAGCGGATGCGGACTCTGACCACAATTTAGTTGTTATGAAATGTAATGTTCGTTTCAAGAAGATAAGGCAAGGGCGGCGGGTTAAAAAATGGAATTTAGAAGCAGTAAATGAATTAACGAGGAAGGAGTATCAGGAGGCTGTAGAGAAAATGATGGATGACGGTAAAGAACTGAGTACTATCGAAGAAAAATGGGAATGTATCAAGAAAGGGATATTGGAAGCCGCTAAAGACACTATAGGAACCGTTAACGGGAAAAGGATAAGGAAACCATGGGTAACGGATGAGATGATTGCAAAGATGGATAAGAGAAGAAGATGGAAAAAATGTAAACACAGAGTTAGGCAAAATGAAGTACAAAGAGTTAAACAATAAATTGAGAAGGGCCACAAATAAAGCAAAAGAAGAATGGTGGAAAACGCAATGCGAGGATATGGAAAGTTTACAGAAGAAGGGTGAAATTGGTGCTCTATACAGCAAGGTTAAGTTATTATCGGGAAGTAAGAAGGCAAGATCTGTGCTAACAGTTAAAGATAAGTGGGGTAAGATAATAGTTGAACCAGGAAAAATCCAAGAGAGATGGAAGGAATATATAGAAACACAGTATGGTAAAGAACTTAGGCCGACAAGGTTAGACATAGAAAAGGAACATGACGTAGAAGAAGATAGCTTAGGTCCAGGCATACTCGACGATGAAATAGGAAGGGCATTAAAGGAGATGAAACCAAATAAGGCTGTGGGGGTGGACAATATTCCTGTAGAAATGTTGAAATGGTTAGGGAAAGGTGGGAAGAAGGCCATATATGGACTGATTCGTAGTATCTATGAGGATGGAATCTGGCCGGAAGATTTTCTGAGATCGGTGTTAGTTCCTATTCCAAAAAAGGCAAAGGCTTCGTCATGTGAGGATTACAGAACAATAAGTTTGATATCCCACGCAGCTAAAGTTATTCTCAGGATCATCAACAAAAGGATAGAGAGTAAGGCAAATGATTACTTAGGGGATGATCAGTTTGGGTTCAGGATAGGAAGTGGTACGCGTGATGCCATTGCAGTAATGAGATCACTAGTCGAGAGGAATATAGAATACAATCAGGACGTTTTTGCCTGTTTTGTAGATTTCGAAAAAGCGTTTGATAGAGTGAATTGGGAAAAATTAATGCGTGTATTGCAGAAAATAGGAATGGATTGGAGGGACAGGAGACTGATCCGCAACCTGTACATGTCTCAGACTGCTCAGGTGCGAGTGGGGAACGGAGAGTCCGGATGGGCAGTGTTAGGAAGAGGTGTAAGGCAGGGTTGCCCATTGTCACCGGTACTGTTCAACGTATATGTAGAAGAAATGATTAAAGAGGCATGGGAAGAACTGGAGGTAGGAATGAAAGTCGGAGGGGAATTCGTAAAATCGGTTAGGTTTGCTGATGACCAAGCATTAGTTGCTCAGTCAGCCAAGGGGTTGCAAGCATTGTTGAGTGAATTGGAGGTTCAGTGCGATAAATATGGGATGAGAATAAATATTAATAAAACAAAGGTTATGCGATTTTCCAGAAAGAAAAAGGCTAAGCTAAATATTAAAATAGGCGGGGAAAAAATAGAGCAGGTAGAACAGTTTACATATCTCGGAAGTGTTTTGGACCAACACGGTCAAAGTGGTAGGGACGTAAGGAGAAGAATTGCGCTAGACAAGGAGGCTTTCTCAAGGAGGAGGGAGTTGATGACGGGGACGTTGAGTAGGGATGTTAAGACAAGACTCGTAAAAACTCTGATATGGAGCGTAGCTATGTACGCCGCGGAAACGTGGTCGCTGAAGCAGGAGGATAGACGTAGATTGGAGGCTTTTGAAATGTGGGTGTGGAGAAGAATGGAGAAGGTGAAATGGACCGAAAGGAAAACAAATGAGGAAGTACTAGAAATGGTGGGGGAGGAGAGGGGTTTGTTGAGAGAAATCCTATGGAGGCAGGAAAAATGGATGAAAGGCGTATTGAGCGGTAGTGGAATGTTGAAGAGGGTAATAGAGGGGAGAATGTTGGGCAAGCGAGGTAAGGGTAGGAACAGGATAGAGATGTTGGACGGGATGAAGGGAGGAAAGAAGTACATCGAGATGAAGAGGGACCTGATATAGATTAGTTTGCTAGGTGGGGAGTCACAAAATGTTTATTTGATAGTGGTGTCCATCCAAAAACCTACCTTAACCGGTAGATTACCTAAAAAAAAAAAATATATATATATAGATGATGCGGAAGTACTCACGAGAGCAATATAACTTTTGTATATATATATAAAATATTATATATATATATAAAATATTATAATATATATATATATATATATATATATATATATATATTATATATATATATATATATATATATATATATATATATATATATATATATATAACGATATTCTAATGACGACGGTCGTCGAAACATCAAAATTATATCATCTACGTCTGTGTTTATATGTGTACACCTGTATGTTTAATGTAAAACATATATATATATATAATGTTAAATGATATATTTATGCGAATATATAGTAGTTTTTTTTAGGTGAGACGACCGGCAGCTGAGGTCAGTTACGCCATTATGGATGGACAGGAAAGAAGGAAGGGTAGAGAGAAACCTGGCGTCGACATTAGCCTTTTATTAAGGAAAGGTGCCAACGGGTCCCCAACTTAACGTCCCATCCGACGAACGGCGTACTCAATCAAAGTGCTCTCCACCCAGCACCTGAAGTAGGGATCAGAATGCCATGGAAATATATTTTTCGCCGCCAGGATTCGAACCTGGGTTCTCTAGGCGTAAATTATACATATCCTTGCGCAGTCCCTAACCTGTATTACTAAGGGATAGAATCTTACCGGTGCGATCTTCAAAAAGCTAGCATTAGAATCATTACATAATCATTTTCCTTTTCACAAAGAAGAAGCGGAAATTTTTACTGAGCAGTATTATTTTTTCCGAAACCAAGTTATCCTCCAAATTTGCCGGGGACGTAGGGGACCATCAGTGTTCTTAATTGCTGTTTGCTTAAACTTGTATTTACATTGGGGAGGATCTTAATAACTAGGCGAAAGGTCGACCGCATCTCAGAATCACAGGGCTCCGTTTAGGTGGTCGGAACGCGCAGAACGGAATGCATGGGTGGGTATATAAAACGAAGAGGTGGTGGAACGGGAAATAAAATAATATTTCATTCGTTCTTTCACCTCCCACCCTTCCCTCTCCTCCTCCCTCTCATAAATCGCCCGGATATTGTTGATGGAGCGCAAATTTCGGAATGGAAATGGTCCCATCCTCTCGCTCCCACCAACCGTAAATTAACATTCGGATTTCTGAATTAGGAGGATAAAAGTGGGAGAGGTTTCTTTTGGGCGTGGGACCCTGGAGGGAGAAGGGTGAAAAGGGGTAGGGCGCGTGGGGACTTGGGTAAGCGGTGGAGGAGGGAGGGAGAGATGTGCGGGGAGCGAGTCGGCGTTCGTTTGGGTGCGAGTGCGTACGTGCGAGGCGGAAGCGGTGTCGGTGGTTGGGGGGGGGGGGCGTGAGGTGATCGGGGGAAGGGAGGGACTCTCTGGAGGAGAGAGTGGGGGGAGGGGGTTCCCGAGGGTTTATTTTTTCCAGCGAGCAGTACCATTTCATTCTCATCTCGACCCGAAACGTGAATGGCACCAATTAATGGATTTATTCCTTATAATTCATGCAAAGATACTCTCTCCCATCCCTCTACGAGCCCCTTTTAATTGTTTATTATTCAACGGTGGAATTTTATTTGCGTTATCGATGTGTTACCCCAATCCAAGGCCGTAAAAAGTTCCATTTTAATGAAATACAGTGGTCCATATTGACCCCCATGATGCATGTGATACACTTCTTAGGTGAAATTTTTAGCGAGTTTAATTCTGGAGCAGGCTTTAGCCACACTCCTAAAATGAGGAGCGGCGATGCAGCGTACACTAGTTCAAAGACCTCAACCAAGTAGATAAATTAATTATTGACAAAATAAATAGTTCGATTTCTAATTAAATATCATCCAATTGTTTATTTAGTTGTCAAAATAATGCTGATGATCTATCGGAAATTTATATGTAGATGTTGACCTAAGCGTTAAGCAGCCTGATCGGTACGAACGTTCATCCTCAATTGTTTAGCTTAATTTTTGAAAACCAGAGAGGAAGACAGTTGCCTTTTGAAAGACTCCTAGTTTTACAATTCAAACTATATATTCCACCTCTGAGAAGAAAATTCTCGTTGGTTCGTTTATCTATTAAAGGCACTGAAATGGAAGACAAAATTTAGTATGACACACTGTTGATTACATGAATTACGAACTGGGTGTCTTCGCATCGCGAGATCATCAGGTACCACATATGTAAAAAAAGAGAGTAGAGTGAGAGTTTAAATTCAGTTCCATAGGTTGATATGGGGGTAATAATGGGTGGGGTAATGACGGGGAGTATTTTAGTGTTTCAGTGGGGAAATGATTTGTGGGAAGTATTTTAGTTTTTTATGTATGTGAACTGTAGGCGATAGGCTAAGGAAAGTCTTTGAAAATGAAAGAAGTGAACTTTCTTCGGTGATGTAATGCTTTCTATAATATCTACAATACCTATTAGTGCCTACCTATGCTTATTTTCCTCTATTCCACTGCTCAAATACGTAAACTTCCTCGGCGGCTCTAGTTTATTCCACCCCTAATTTAATGTATTTCTCTGCTTTTTCCAATCCTACTCTAGAATCTCGTAACTTTCGAATTTTCGTGCTTAGTTTCATTTTGCAACACTTCGTATTACATGCGGTATCGTATATCGTCGTTTTTTCATTTTATATTTGCAATTTTTAGTAGATCTTGCCGTGCTATTTCGCTGGGTTTCATTCCTATGAGCAACATGAGAATCTGTATTTAGACCATTTCACTTAACATATGCGATCACTTAAAATGAAATTAAGTCTTTCAGACCTGCTATGCGTTCTTCTGCTTTAATGTAAGCAAATCTCCCATTTGTGTAGGACACCTTAAATATCAAGTTCCAATTCCTAAGTGAATTATTATTTTGTCCCCTAGTGTAGCAAAAAAAAAGCTTAATTCACTCTCGAATAGTTCCCACAGAATGTGAATCTGGTTTTACTCTGGAATATTTTCATCTAGAGGGTCCTATCACGCCCGTTGTTCCGCCAATGGAACTGTGAAAGAAGGAATGGTGAGATAGTGCACCTCAGGATGATGATGTGCTGGTTTCCGGAGCCTCACACGTCCCAATAGCCGGTGAACTATTTTTACCTGGCCGTCAGCTTAATGAGTGTTTCTCCGTCAACCATTGTGTCCTCATCCATCAGATGGATGAGAGCTGTTGCCCGGATTACAGTGGGAATATTGCTTAGCCACAATCGCTCACCTCACGCGTCACCAACATGGGATTTAGTAGTACTTTTAGGCCGTCCTACTGAACCAATTCGTCCTCCAAATATCGACACTCATTCTTCACAAATGTTTATTCATTGCGTTCCCACTTATGCGTGTCTTGCCAATCTAGACTTTGCCCTAGTAACCAAAACTGTGGAACGAAATGTTTGAATTTAAGCTCTAGGCCGAGATTTGTTTTTGTCTTTTTGTCTACATATGTGTGAACTTTAGTCACCGTAAAAATATAAGAAATGCAATCACGTATAAATTGATGTTGAAATATGGTTTCAGTACGCTATGGAAACTTTCCACCAAAAGTTGGTATTTTTTATTTCTAGTATGTCAAAAGGTAAATATTAAACATTGATCGCAGAAAACTAATAATATTACGCTAATTCCAAAATAAAGTAACAAACATTAGCAATAGGTTTGGGATTTAACTCTTTGTGGGTTCATGAAATCTACAGTAACAATTTACGTTTTTCAAATTTAGTTCTTCTCCTGTTTATTTTTGGCATATATTCTGTGTTTGGACCGTTATTTTACTTGATTTAAGCGCTTAAAAATGAATTAAAGCTTTTTTGATCGTATTTTCAAAATGTGAATGCTTATAATTGACATTAGAAAAATTATTTAAGCTAACAAATCGATATCATATATTTAAACAAAGTTTGGGAGTAAAATAAGTCAACCTTAGGCATTATTAAAATGAGATAACAATAAGTCACAGGAAAGAAGACATGGGAATTGAGGCAAGAAGTATTATTAACTCTGTATTTACGCATCAAATCTAAAACTATGCTACTACGATTGGTTCCTCCGGATTTCGTGTTTAATTTTGACCAGCATTTCATGCTCTGAAATATCGTTCACCTGAATTGGCGCTGTGTTGTTTGTATTCAATGATTCGAGTTTATTGAGGTAATTTTGCTCTACTAATTATCTGCATAATTGTATTTCTAAGTTTTGCTAATGCTGACTTGTATCTTTTCCCTCCAGGTGAGTCCTGAACCCACTTCCTCAGGGGCTAGTGTGGAAGGCGGTGGTGAGTCTTGAGAAGTTTTTCCTCTTTGAATCTTGAAAAAAGCGTCTTGCACTCAACTTAAAGCGAACGTATTAAAATACTTCTGCTTTTCCTGGTTAGATATACGAATCACACTGGCACCCACTGAGTTGGAATTGAAAAAAAGCATAGGTTCCAAGAACAAATCTCGTATTGAATGTTATTAGAGAATTAAGTGGTGCTTCGAAGGCACTGGTGAAAATTGCCGAATAAGAAAACGATTTTATTATCAATCAATTATGCAAAATGCATGGAAAACTATATTACCAAACGACAGAAATGGAGTGTATTCAAAAATAACTGTTAGGATGATAAACAGGCGAGTTATTATCTCTAATAATGAGAGGAATAATTGTGGAATAAAAACCTAATTATGAATAGCATGAACGATATTTTTATAAATTATTTCGTTATTTTTATTGTTTTTCAGTGGATTATTGGTAGTCTTATAATCATTGTTTTCGAAAATCTATCCTAAAATGAATTCAGTAAAGTATGCAGTATCTTCTCGACAAAATGTCAACCCGTGAACTTAAACTACTACTTTATACTTGTAGGATTAAATTGATCAAAATTCATGATTATGCTGCTGGAAAATGTTCTTTTTTTTAATCAGAATTTGGAGCTTCCAATGAATTATCAGCGTTTTTAATCCCTAGAGACGCCACTGGTACATATTCTCTTTAAATTGATTTGCGTTTTCTTTCTTGCAACGCCCTGACTTTATCGTATCACTGAGCTGCACAATTAAATTATATATTGTCAATTGCCATTATATATTTGCCAGTATGTATTGCTATAGTAGGCTGTTGTTATATTGTGATAAACTTTCTTTACGGACGTTATTGACTATGCATTAATATAGTATTTTGCATTCACATTTTAATATACTGATGCAAAACTCTTATAACCGTAATAAATTAGTACCCATCGTCCCGCAGTGAAAACTAAATTTTTTGGGATAGTTTGTGATGAAAGAAATCGTACGACAGTGACTAACCAGAACCTCTCAACCAGAAAACCCACAAGCCATCACAACAAATTTATTTTTCATTGTGGAACGAGAAACTAATTACAGCTATAGGAGTTTTCCTTTAATTTGTTATTTTCCGAGGTCGTAGAGCTTAAGTTTTCTAGATTTTATCCATATTTTAATTCCAGTATCTGAATATTCCTTTTTCTGTGCTAAATACAGCAATTCGTATTCTCACGGAAAATCTTATTATCAGCTTAAGTTGTAGTGATTCATATAAATTTTAAAGCATTTGTTGATAAAAAATAGAATTACTTACAGGCTGTGTTTTTCTGTGTCGCTTAGTGTTGTTCTAAGAGCGGGAGTTGTACAAAATTCATAATTTGCACATTATTAAATGTCTGTACTCCGTATATAATAGGGTATCTTTTGCTAACCTTAAGTCTTCAGATTTTCGCTATCGGTCGTAATCGCCCACTTCCGTTGGAAATTCATGTCAGGCTCATATTTGTTGCTCGTAGGCTTCATTTTGGAAAATCAGATCAGAAGTAATAGCTGTAGTAAGCCAAATCACGAATTTTCTTAAGAAAATAATTTGAATGAAAATATCAATTTTTATCGTCGATTTTTTTTCCATTCGAAATTTCTAGAGTTTTTACCAGATATTCTCAAAATTTTCCATTATCCAACGCTGCTTGAAAGGCGTTTCCTTTGCAACCCGCGCCGTTATAGAAGAATTTTTTAGGAAAAACATCCAAAAGTCAACGAAGAAATCGATCAGAATTCATTCATTTACCCATTCCTTTCTGAATGGACTTACCTACCCAGGTCCCGCGTTTTAATGAGGTTTCTTTTTTTAATTATTTATTTGGAGTGAAATGAACTACTCCTTAGCGTTATGAATGCGTTAATTTTTCTTTTTCTCCATGAACAACGAGGGAACAAGGCCAATTAGGCAGGCAAACGGTCCGATTCATTTCGAGTAGGCATAATTGGGATCAACCCAAGGGTTCCGCTCCCAGCAGAACCCGTTGCTCGCTTAATCTTGCGCACGGCTCCGACCCGAGAAGGGTAGGCGCTCTGGTTTGAGGGTGGAGGTTCGGCTTCCATGGGGCAAGAGTTTTGCTTTCGCGATTGGGGACGGAAGGAAGGGGCTGCCGATCTGAGATCGGAATCGAATCCATGTGAACCACTTCTTTGGCTAGTTTTTCTACCCTTTCTTTTAAAATGTACTACTGTTTGTTAAACTCACAATCAAATTCAAAACCTAACCCTGTAACTGTTAGTTAACGGCATCAACATCAATGGACACCGAAGAGTTAAGCGTAGAAACTTGTCTAGCAACGGACGTCTCGATTACCTTCTATTTGAAGGAAGATTCGACGATCGCAACGACGGTGAATAAAGAAGTTTCGATTAATCTTGTATTTCTTAGTTAATCTCTCTAATTACTTGCTTAATATGAACAAGACACTATGTTTTTTGTACGAAAGTTTCTTTGAGCTGATCACCTCCTAAAATGGGGTCCATTCCATTTTTCTGACTGATTCTAAATTAGACATGATTTTTAAGGACGCATTTTCGTCCAAGCGAATTTTTCCAAATGGAAATTCTGTTAAGCATAACCGATAAATATTAAGTAACTGATTTTCACATTCAAAAAATAAAAAAATTGATTATATCTAATTATTAATTGTTTTCCGATAAAATGAAATAAATTTCCCTAACGCTCTTAATTGAATCGACGTTTCTGTGTGGGTGCTAATTTACACTCTATAAATTGATAAATGTCGTTGATTAAAATATTTTCCCCTTGGAATACGTTTTATAAGTGGAAAACATAAAAATCAATTTTAATGCATTTAAGTGCTATTTATCTCTGCGAAAATACACGCGCGGTTTTGTGTGTAGCTGGATGAAAAATATCGTGAGAACATTTTCAAATCTGAAACATATGAAAATAGTAGAACAATAAGACCTAAAAAATAATACGACATGACCGAAATGAAAGGGAAGATTGTTTGAGTTTTCGTATTGAAATGTCCTGCATTAGCGTTACCCTGAATATTCCGATTTCCATATATTTAATTTTTCTCTTTTCTGTACGATGGCACCATTTATTATGAGGGCAATAGAGATTTTTTGGTGAAAGAACGTAGCAAAATTTTATTGGTGGCTAGTCATATCTCCCAGGAGGATGATTCGAAAAACAGAAATTGGTGATATTTTGAAGCTCACTGGTTACTGAGCGGCAGTTTTAAGTGATAAAACCTACATGGTCAACAAACATTATCCATTGCGGGCGACGGTAAAGGGTTTCTCTCGAAGCAGTAAATAAAGGGGAATTCTTTGGAAAGGCGATATGTTAACATTCGAAATTACACCAAACGTACAGTTCACCAACCTGAATATTCATTTTTTTAGCGTTGCCTTCATTTACTTCATTTAACTTTTTTGTGCTCATGCAATTGTAACCCTTCGAAAGAGTAGAAAATATTTTTCATCTACAAGTGTAAAATATTTCCTCCCTCATGATGTACAGACAAAAAGAACAAGGTAATTACTGCAAAAAATGTATGCAATTAAATTTATAATCGAATGTTCATGCTCTTTTCATAAGATTCATTCAACTTGTTTTGTAATACTATTTTATCATAATTTTTTTTCAACATGTTTTCATATCCCCAAACTAAATTTACATTATCATTGTCCCATATGAGTCTTCAATGCTTTTTTTAAAAACATTTTTTGTCGTTATACATTTCATCATATGTATGTCATTTATGAACTTTCAAAATCCAGGCCTAAGGTCACCAAGGTAGCAGAAACATGTCAATATTACTGCTGCACCAGTTTCCTTAAGTGGACGCCTTCAAAAAACTACTTCACGTGGGCATCCTGAGCCGACTCCTGGACGAACATAATAACGGACAGTGACACCAATCCTACACATCTCAATAAGACCAACAAGTCAATGCGCATAACATACGCTGTGAATCATTGCGAGAATGCCACAAACAAGAATTCAAGTCATCAGCAGCCGAGTTTCATTTGGCCGTGGAATATTCGTGTGTTTTTGGCCATTAATAATTAATTCGATAATCCTGGGTACTTCAGATGCTCACATAGATAACCATATACATTTTATTTGAAGGAAAAATGTATATAAAGGTAAAAACTATCATTTGGCAAGAAGAATGTGGACGCCTAATTAGACGACGAACTCTTTTTGATATAATCACAGCAGAACTTGAATGAAATGCTGTTGGATGGCATATGATGTAGAACATTGAAATTTTGCATGAATTAAATTATCAATTTGAATTCAAAATCTAATTAAACAAAATTTTAAAACATTAAGAGACGTAAGTTTTCCATTGACTCTAAATGAAATCAATCAATCCTCATCAGTCCTTAGAGCATCGACTGCACACTTAGCTAAATGTGCAAGCAGATTTAAGTGCTTTTGAAGTAAATATTCCATACTTAAAAACACTATTTTTGTTCCTAATCTGTTTTCCCGGATTTACCTAAGGCATCTAAGCAATATTTAAACGTTACTCTCTACCTTAAATGTGTTGCAGTCTTGGGACTGGATTCCCACGACTAAGAGCACCGACTAAATCACTATCTGCGTGCAGAATAAATGTCGGCACTTCTAAAACCATTATATATTATTTGATATCGAGAACACTGACGTCACTCAACCGACTTGCATAATATTCGCCACCTTTCACGAATATTATATATTTGCAAATGTATGATACTTCTAGTGGAGTAAAAATTTCTGTTTTGATAGCTGCAAAATCTTTTTACTCTTAAGACCGAGCATTCTTGTTTGACAGAATTTAAATTTCCGATGAATTCCATTAAAAAATTCATTTTAGGAAAATAACTTGCGAATTTCTGGAGACCGCACCACGAAGAGCCTAACCTCTTACCTGGGGGCGGTTCGAGTCTGCTTCCAGCGGACATCCCAATCGCTTACGGGAGCGCAAAAAAAATTTACCGTGGCCTTTGGTGGAAGTGGGCGAGGGAGAATAGTAGTAGGCTACTCGTCGGCCGCCTTTAATTCGGAAAGAGCGAGCTGGCGAGGGGAGAGGAGGGAGGCGCTGCATTTTAATAGGAATTCTTCTCTCCGAAAATCCTGCCTTTCCTCCTGTCCGTGAGGGAGAGAGAGCGAGAACTAACAATTAGCATAATATCTGGCCCGACGAGGACGGCCGCTTTTCCATGACTAGAGGGATATGAAAGGGTGGGGGGGGGAGGAGTTGTGTGAGGGAAAGGATGTAATTCCTTCAGCGACACGACAAGGTGAGTGGAGGTATACCCCGGCCACGTTGCAGGGAGAAAGGACGTAATCCCTGGGCATCCTCCTCACCCGTAGGAGAGTCGGAGTGGTAGCATTAGACACCCACATGATCACCCTGAAACGTCGGGGGATGAATTAAATTGGGAAAGAAATGGTCGGAGAGAAGAGAGATGGGATAATTGATAATTTACTTATTTAACCTTGGACGAATGAGGCTAGATAGTCCCCTCTTTAGCCCTCCCAGGGATGTGGTAATTCATTTCTTATGTAATGTCAGAGTGTATCGTATTAAAGTATAATACGTAAGAACATTGTAAATAAAATACAGTAGTACAGCGAAGAAGCGAAGCTAGTAAAATATTTTAATATTTTAAGCCCATAAGCAGTCCTTTCAATTTATGACAATACAATATAAAAACCAGTGCATGATAAATTTAGCCTTGAAATTGATGATAGATGATAAATTAGGGAATAATTGGTGCGTCAAATAAATAAATCCCAGTGAAAATATGCACTTATCCAAAATGTACATGAATAATTTTGTGGGGTTTTTGAGTCATACCTCAGATATATAAGAATTTAGAAAGATAATGAGTGCTTAGATTTGGTGAACTGAAGTTTGTGATTTTACCAGGAGAAATTATTACATAAATTATTTTGAAAAGGTTTTGTACTTCGCGTAAAAATTATGTCTTTTTAATAGCAATGAATGCCAAGTGTTTAAATGTATTCACGATATTTTATGTAGTCGCTTAGCTTTCCGCAAAAAGTCATTTACTGATCCTATTTCGGGTAGAATCAGTTTTGAATGCGTTGTACAGCCGCGCAAATGAAAAAACCAAAGAACCGTGCATTCTAGTTGGCCAAAAGGCTATTATTAGAAAGGTTGTTTTGGTAATTCTGGTGGTTAGGGTGTGGGCATTTGCCATGCCAATTAGCCTATCGGACAGTTCGATGATAGATATGTTCTGTCGGTATTTTTTCCGGCCAGCAAGGCGCTGAGCGTCTTGCTATCTCTTTCATCTAACACTACGTAATACCGCGTAAGCCATCTTAAGGGCGTGTAGCAGGGGATGTTTGGTCACCACCCGTAAAAAAGAAATAAAACCACCTACAAAACCAACACATTCATGGAAATCTACATCCACAGAGGCTTGTACTCGTATATCATGCGAAAACCTTTTTCACTTACACGCATGCAAATATATATATATATATATATACATACATATATATATATATATATATATATATATATATATACTATCAAATGACATATACATGCACCTACGGATGTACAGTATGTCTACGCAGCATTAAATCATGTTCTGTCTTGTAAATTAAATGCCTTTAATATTTATATTGAGACCTTGATTTCTTACAATTATGATTCCTGATTGTCCGGGGAAAGGACGAGTATTCGTATCTCTTTATGCTGGAATCTATCTCCCTTATCATATCTTTGTGGTCTCATCTTCCTAAATAGTGTGGGATCGTAATACTTCCTTTAGTGTCATTGTTCAACTCGTTTTTTCCTGAACCTTTCTAAAAGGTTATGTCTTGTTCTCTTCGCGTCTCTTCTTATTATATTAACTTTGGACGAATCTGGCGGATTTTCTTCGAACTTGATCTAATTTTTTCAGCCACACTTTCTCCTAGGGATCCCATTTACCTGCGACATATTCCAAGTATGACCTAACTAGGGTGAAATAACATTTCTCTTTAACTTCCTCATTACATTTCCTCACCACCCTTTGGATGAGTCTGAGGTTCGTTAAAGTGGATCCATAGAATTTTCTGTATTCTGAGTATCTTCCCCCTGTCATGGTACTATGTTTGTTGATCCCTAATTTACAGCCGTTATATAATGCGAAGACAAGCATTTTGGAGTACCGGAAACCTTTGCAGGTACGCCAATCTTACGAGTCACTACATGGTTAGAGGCTGTGGACGAGAATGGTCAAAAGTAACGTTTTTATTAGAACCTGTTTGATGCTTCTTCCGAGGCGAGAAAGACAATGTCTGTTTCTCCGGTATATCCCTTTCTCGACCATGCTGGATCAAGGCGCGTCTCTAAGACAGTGATCATGGAGGCCTCTAGCCGCGCGAAGTTCGTCACGAAATTCTTCCAGTGGTCACGCGACTCGGCATTGACGTGGGCGATGGAACCGTGAGGAATTGAGAGGTTACTTGTGCCGTTCGTGACGCAACCTTGCCCAGCCATCGCTAGAGGCGGTGCGGAGGGTACGGTGCACAAGAGGGTTGTGAACAGTTTCCTTTGGTTTCCGGTTTCACTTGTTATGGAGGGTTTCCCAACACAGTTCTACTTTTTCGACCAGGACCCAAGGATTGATTCCCAGACCATCGAGATATAGCGGCACCTCTCATCATTGGCCCTGACTTCTTTCATTTTCCGGGAGAAAAGGCAGTCGGGAAGAGAACGCGGGGTTAGAGTTTAACTGAGCGGGGACAAGGGAATGTTTGGTGAGTGGAGGAGGCCTGTCCGACACCACTTCCTCCATCGCCTCTCTTCCCGTGGTCGGACGAATAGAAAACTTATCGCTTGGCCAGCACCCAGGTTCGGGACCCAAGTCCCATGTTTTTGTTCGCGTGGCATGAGGTCTTTTGCCTTAATCGGCCACTCGTCTGTCACCGGATTGGACGTCTCCCAGAAGCGGCCAAGGCCGTTGTATTAGGAGAAGGTGGATGCAGAGAAGTAAAACGGGCGTTGGGGGGTGACTGGGAATCTACGGGATCGGATGTCACCGGTTTCTGCTCGACTAATGGTCTCGTCCCCACGACTCCAGTGCTGGGCACGGCAAAGTCTCCTGCTGCAGTGATTTAGTCCTAAACATAAAATAAAATGAGAAAACGAGAGCCACTCTTTCCTAAATGAAAGGGTGGTGGAAAGTGGTTTTCTATGTCACGTGGCTCAGAATGTAAGGAAACAGAATAGCTATCCAAGGCGAGGTCCTCTTTCGCCTGATACGTAAGCACAGATTTCTTGACCGGTGAGTACTTGGCGTTTGCGTCGCGTGTTGAGGTGATTTGCGCTGAAGGTACGGATATTTCCGCATGCTTTTCGCACGGGAGAGAGTCTTGAAGCGAGGGAGGTAACTAGGAACCCGCGATGTGGCGGTGGTGTCATGATTCAAACCCGTTGCCTGGTTAACGTCCGGAGAGGAACTTGGTTGACTACCGTCGGTGAGATAATGGGTTCCAGTGGCTAGTTGATGGGGGATGACGGTGGCCATCAGTGGAGTTGGGTATTTGTTAAGGTCCTAGACTGCTTCCCTTTTCCCATCGGAAACGGTAGTTTTGGGGGAAGCGGTGGTGGAGTGTGGAGAGGCATTAGGTTTCACCACGAGAGTTTGCGGAGAGTGGGTCAGTGCGTCAGGGCCCCACCAGGGCAAGCCCGGGCGGAGGGGCGGGAGAGTGAGGTCGTTGAAACCGCGTCGTGAGCCGTGGGAGTTGGGGGCGGGTAGGGGAGTGCATTAGGGCTCCCCACGGGTGGCTGGTGTGATTGGGCCGGCAGGCGGGACGACGGGCGGGTCCATCGGCGGTGGTGGTCGGGTAGGAGTCGGTGGTCCGTCGATGCACCTACCCGTCGACTACGTGGAGGTGAGGTAAGAAGGATGGGAGACCCCTGGTGGGGGACGCCCTTATTAGAGGTCCGGAGGGAGGTTGGCGAGGGCCGCGGGAGGTGGCGGGGGTGTGGAGGCAACAACTCTCTTGTCGCTCCCGGATAGAGTGGCGGGATGGGCGTGGGGTCCTTGGCCCTTGTGACACTGGTTGCCATGGGTCGTTGAAACGACACGTCGGCGTGGCTGGCAGACGCATCAGTATTATAACGAAACCTTTTAATATTGCATTTCTCAATAATAACCACATCGTAAAGGGAATTACTTAACATCACCTGAAGTATCACACTACATGCTCCCGCTAGCTAACGGGATACCGTTAAACAAATGGCGCACGGGAAATTAAAGGAACGGAACTTCCATAGCATAAATATTGTAACGTTTCAAAAATGATAATAGCATAACGATAGAAAAATTATCCCTATGAAATACGCATAAGCTTGCAAATAATTGCGAGGAAAGAATTTTCTGTTGTCAAATTTCCAGCTGGTTGATAGACAATTATTTAGGCAAGACATCTCGGCTAAAATCCGAATGTAAAGCAATATAGAATCTTAACAACCACCAAGTCAGAATAAAGAAGAGAAGAACCTTTCAAATAGCTCTCAAAAGATTTACAACATGGTCGAAATAATTTTCCTCAAAATCACTAATCCGTAATTCATGGATAATGTGACAAAGCTCACGAAGTGACGGAAAATTACGACACGTTAACAAATATATGTGAGTGAAGAACCGCTGTTGATACCAAAAAATTCCTCTCTGTGTGCAGAAAAGTCTACTGTCAAACACTGCACAAACACAAAAGAGGTTAAAGGCATTTCCGCACTTCAGAGCGGAATCAACTGGTGACAGAAAACACCACGAGCAAGTACACCTTTACGACACTTTTACGACAAAAATATTAGACGAGGATGAATATCAAAGTACTTCAGATATCGCAACGTGAAAATCCCAGACGGATTTGTTAAGAGAATCTGCATAAGATGGTTTACTCAACTACTAGCTAAAACACATCCTTCTGGTGGAAAACGATGTCATGACCAGGAGCGATTTTATGCACGTCTACAGCGAGAGAGAATGGAGGAGAAATACACAGAACAGGAAAATGTGAGAGAAGGGAGAGTAGAGAGAAGGGAAATTAGAGGGAGAGAGGAGAATGGGGAGAGAGACGGCCAGTCAAACGTCGCCACTCCGTGGCTGGACAATGCGCGAGGTAGTTCAGCGCGCATTTTAATTCTCCCTTGTAGAACGGGAGGGCGAAAAACGGGAGACTTTTTTTTAATGCTTGGAGGTTTCAAACGCGAACACCCTAAAGCCTTTGGTCTCTCTATACGGCAAACGATTCGGTCGGATATCCTCCTCCGGGGGTCTTTTTCCGTGTGCTGGCAGGAGGAGGCAGTTATTTCTGGAGAACGGTTCTTTTCTACCGGATCGCTATCCATTTTAATATATGTCGTATGAAAAAATCGCAAGATATCCCTTTAAATTAGAAGAAATAACACAATATATACGAAATCAAAGAAAAAATTAGTTTTAACTCTTGTTAATTTTTTGTGATCAACATATGGGTAATATTAAAACTGACACCCCCGCCGAAACGACTTTACTATTTGATCGGAGTAAAATGTGAGTGCCATTAGAATTATATTATATCATACGTTAAATAATTTTTAAAATGGATGTATCATTTGGTAGTATACCTCTTAGGTTAGGTTTTGGATGGACTAAGACGGAATGACATTTTTATTTAAACTTTAAAAAAAACTGATACCCGGCATTGCAATCTATCCTTCTTCAACTTCGTGTGTTTATATCGGCCCTTCGTTCTGATCAATATCCCTATCCTCCCCCTGTCCCTATTTTACGGTTAATGCTGTTTCTCATTGCTTACCTAACTTTCTTCCCTCTATCACAGTCTTCAACAGTCCCTATCAATGTACACTTACTCTTCTGTATCCAACAATCCTCTCTGCCCTTCTCCCATCATACCATCGGTTACTCCCACCTACCCATCATTCTTCGGTTGACTTCCTTAATGACTATTTCACCTTTTCCATCCAACTTCACTCACGCCTATCTATCTATCTAGTAAACCTGGAAGAAAGAATCAAAGACTTTGTGCTTCCACAGGAATTAATTTATTACTGTCGGCTAGATTCGCTACATTGTAGCATCATCTGAACTGAGTAGAAGAACATCACACTCGTATATGTATCGTCAATAGGCGCGGTTGTATGGGGGATGACGGGGGCGTAGGAGGGAACCGGGGTGGGTATGGATGTGAGAGGAGAGAATTGGTTGCACGGTGGCAAAATTCTTTTCTGTGGAAACTTCAAGTCTAATAATATTTCTTCGTGCTTTACAATTAGATTTCCACAAAGTATCGGCTTCAACTATCTCTCAAATTTTTTTCTGGTGTCTTGTATTGTCCCATTATTTCCCAATTTCGTTCTATTTTACTATTTTAAAAATCATTCTTCTACCTCTCTAACCTTTTCACGAAACGCAGCTCTTGTGCATCAGTCACTAACTTTTTACCTATTTTATATGAAAATGGAAAATTAGAGGAAAGATATGAGGACCTCATAAAACGGGGAGAAATCGTATAATAATGATTTGGTACGATGAAAAAGAAATAATTAAGTTAAACTTTGGATCCTACTTGTCATGGCGAGGTAATTAGATGGAAGGTGGAGATCAATGGAAAATGTTAGCGAGCAGTTTATAAAATTTAATGAGGCGGTTTCAGATTTTGGACGATGGATAAAATGAGCGTGCGTCGGGAAGAGCACTGCGAGTGAAAAGAAACCCTGAAGGCTAAGCACGCGTTTTAGGCGCCTTGTGAATTTGAGTGAAAGAATTGTTTGAAGTGTAAAATGAAAAAGAGACAAAGCCAACCCTAAAGGATGAGAAAAGATATCCATTAAAGAAACAAAACATATTTAAGTGAGGTGGAAGGAATCTGTTGGAGAACTTAATGGTTACAGATAAAATGGACCCATACAATTAAAGAGAATGCGACGTGGGAGATTTTACTTGGGAGTCAGGAAAGAGAGATAAGGGAAAAGGAATAAAGTGAAACAAAAGGCAGAGTAAGATATCATTCCTGTTAATTGCTATGGGGTTCCAGAAAATTTGGGTGAGCTTTTTGAAGTTAGGATATCTGAGAAAGACCAACTGCCGGAAATCCTTCATAGATGCAACCTTTAATCCATTTCCTGAAAGCGAATACTGTCAATAGGGAAAGACACTTAGATTCAGTTTTCCCAGCACTACAGTAACTTTTTAGAGACTTCAATAGATATTATTTCAGTAATAAATATATGTTGATATGATTATTTGAGCCACATATTAGTTTATGTAGTTATGATGGCATCAGTTTCAGTAACTCTTACATCGAAGAAGGTTTTTTTGAAGATATGACGTCACTCTCTAGACTACCAACCCAAGGCGGCACCTATAAAAACGTTAAAACACTTAAATTATTCCTAACATAGCGGTAAACTTTCGGTAGGGCAATACTTTTATATTTTTACTGTTTGACAAAATATGACACTATGTGCGTAACAACGGTTTAAAGTGTAGGCGAACATAAAATTGTTTGAGTGTTGAAAATAATGTCCCCGCAATTACAAACGAGCCAATTTCTTTGAAAGTATTATCAGGTGCAGTTGCAAAAAATATGTTAGCATACTATGTTTTTGAAATTAACATAGTGGTTAAAATTCAAATTTCCCAGCGATGTCTCACGTTCCTCTGTGGAAATTCGTTACATGTCTTACCAAAATCAGCATCATTATTAAAAACGAATGACTCGGGACTCATTTTTGAATACCTAATTCCCTATTGTTATATGTTATGGGGCTTGATTCATCAAAATTAAAATGCCCTCAATTCAAGTACAGTGCGATGGGCAATAATAGTGTTTCCTGATATTAAAAAAATATTTTTCAAGCTCTGAGGTGCCCAAAAGCTGATTTCACCGCTACCCATCCTTTTCAAGATAAGAGGATGTACTGGAATTTTCTTTTACAATATTCGCTGCAGATAAGTATTTTATGTCAGCACTCCGTGTATACAGAGAAACTACGTAAGCGCCTCTATTACGGTCATTGCGAAGTTCTGAGTGTTGGTGCGATTCACGAGAGGGTAGTTTAGAAGGATAGTGAATCAGCCGAAATGGGACCAAAAGAGATTCCTTGCACATGGGTGCAAGGATCAAGAGAAACAAAATGGCTAGCTTTCGGAAGATGGGGAGGGAGAAAGCCATAGATATAACAGATTCACTGAAGTGTATCTCACGTTCTCGCGTATCTCGTATCTCGCGTTTCGTACTAAAATTCCATCGTACTAACTTTGCCTACTTAGCTCTAAGGCATTTAAAAAGCGCTTAGCAGTTTTTTAATCGGGACTCTGCAATTGGGGTTCACTCTGAATCCCATGTCTTCATTGTCCCGTTTTAGGTTCCAGCAATTCATTTCCCCTCGGCAAATCACCTGTTACGTCTTGCATCCCTACCGTTTTCTCCACTCGCAATTCCTGAGCGAAATAAAGACTCGGAAGTTGATTTCTCGTTAGGGTGACCACTAATGTGGACACAGACGGCGTCAAGAGCACGACTGGAGGAGGGTGGGAGTTAGGGAGAGCGCAGGGGGAAGGGGGTTCCTTAAATTAAAATCAGGGCACCCTTTTGCTTATATCCTTATGTCTCGTGTGGGGAGTCTTGTGGAGATAAGGAAAATTCAATTAGTCCGCCATGTTATGGAAATGAGATGAATTATTGATGAGGAGAGCGGGAAAACTTTCGGTGCGGGGCATACGGGGGGAGGGGGTGGGTGGGGGTCTCGGAGGGTGGGTTGGGGGACTGGGAGGCGGGAATGGAAGAACGAAGGTAAAAAAAAAGAATGGGTTTTACCGAAAGCCACGTGTTAAACCACGGGGATCTCTCTCCCTTCCAGTTGCGCGACCCTTTTTGCAGGCATTCCTGGAGTCGGAACGGCATTAATTTCTCCCGAGCGAGCAGCATCCCTCGCAGCGCCAACCTCCTCCCTCCCCCCCGAACCTTCCCCACCCTCGCACCCCCTCGCCCTCCCTATCTCCTCTGACGCATGCACGCACGCGGCCAACAAACATACATAAATGCGTGCGCATTTACATACTTTCGTGGTGGGGGATATAGGCTCAGAAGAATGTGCGGGCCCGTCCTTAAAGAAACTTGACTTCATTAGGCGGGATGTGGGATAATGTACTGAAAAGGTGAAGGAGGAGTGCTATTTTAGCATTGGTGTATGCGGAACTGGAGTCATTGGCCACTTGGAATTGGTGGAAAATTGAATAACGTGTTCGTTAAGGAATTGAATAATTTGCCGAGTGCGTTCGCTGAATCTCTGGAAAAATATGACCGGATGAAACTGACCGGGGTGACAATACTTATTAAATTATCATAGATACCTCCAGAAGCCAAATATGAATGTAACAAAGCCTGTCTCTAAGATAAATTTAGTAAACTTGAGTTCATTTTCTGCATCAGAAGGAAAAATACTAGGTACCGGAAGATTAAACAGGAGAATAAGACGAAATGAGTCTTAGTACGGGTCATAGTCGTGACTCACTAAGCTGCAAGATAACATTCAGGAGAACGGACTTCAGAGTAAACATATTTAGCTATCAAATCGTTCTTTCCTTAAAAAATTCTATAGTTTTAGAAAAAGCGAAATATTCTGCTCTTGTGATAGAACTATCTTGGTTTTGTCTGCAATTTTTTTTGGAGCATACCGTATCAACCCGCTGTTACCAAGATGAATTGTGTCCTAACTCTCTCTTCTACTTGTTCTTGCTCGCGAGGTTAGACGCAGATTAGCACTGACGGGCATCTAATGGGAATAGAGAGAGAAAGAAAATATTGAAGTTTCTCAATGTACTAACGGGGGGAATTTATACAGAGGAACGTATCAAACAAGCAAAGAACTGATTGAGGATCTATTGAGCGAGGAAAAAAATAAGAATAATCTCATCTCCTGAACTTTCGTATTTTAAGAGGTTTCTGCCTTTTAACTGTACAACTCCAGAAAATAACTTTAAAAATCCATTTTAACAAGGAAAAGGTGCTTACATAAAACGAATACTAATAACTATTCGCTCATAATTAATCTATTTGATTAAGGTATGTTTTGGACATTCCCTAACAACGATTATGTACAGCATATCACGTTTATTACTTGCTTAATGTCGATAAATATGCACGGATATTGGGAAAAATTAAAAACCAATATTTATGGGACTATATTAGTATTTTTTCTACTTAGAATAGAATTTCTCTTTAAAATTGGAGATTAAAAAAATAAAAACTATTTGATGAGCTGAGTAAATATATTGATGTGACATATTGAAGGGCAGACCTCATTGTGCATTACTGCCCCCTATTTTAAATTCGTATCGGGTATTCGAGATTTATTATTTAATTTCTGAAATGATCAAACTTTATAAAAAAGAAAGTAAAAGGTTGCCTAAAAATTTTTAATTTCTAAAAAAGCGAAAGACTTACAGGATGGTGAAAGCAGCTCAATATTACTGGAGATTCTTTGATAAGAGACATTATAGCTTCAATTAGTACTACTGAAAATAAAATTCAAAACGTCTGAGGTTGATGTACACGTCAAAAAAATAATTTTAGACTTCCCAGGCTACATCGAAATAACAATACTGCTAAGTTGAGTACAGGGAAGTAGTCATTCAAACCAACCGGTACTTTCAAGGAATCCTTTTTTACAATTACTATTCTGGATCAATTATTGAAGGAAGGACAGAAGACTCAACCATTCAGGTTGATGTAAAATAAATATACAGCTAGTTTCATAAATACACATATAATGACTGACGTTGATGTGGATACTCTCATGTAAATATGCATCGGTCTAAGACCTGAAGGGTCTTCTACCGTGCTGCTCCATTTAATTTTGCAGTAATTTCTGTTTGCCCTGAAAAAGTTAAAGTCACTTTTCTTTTAAAGTATACCGAAAACCATGAATGTCTACTAAAATGTCTTGTAGGCCAAAATTTAAAACCGCGAATGCCACAACCTGAATTATGTTCAAATTTTAAATGCCATATCATGACTAAGTTATTTCCTGTAGCATTAGCAGAGGATAATTCAAGTAAATATATAAAATATATCAATAAGACCTAGTCTTTCTACGTCACTCTATCCCGGCTGCCGAATCTACACGTACTAATATGATTTAGTCCCTTAAAAATTCTCCTGGTGTCGTAAGAAAATTCAGATGCCATGTACCTCTCTAAAATTCTTGAGTCTTTGGCCTGCTTTCCTTGTACTCAAGGAACTGCCGCCCTTATTTATCCAATATGGCCACCAAACTCTCTTTTCTTGATTCAATTTTTTAAATATGGTAGATATTCTCGAAAAATCTCCAACATTCCATCATCATTTTTTTCCATGAATCCCAAATACTTGCTACATATTCCAAATGCGGTCTAAGTAATGTGGAGTAGCACCTCTTCCTTACTTTTTCGTCGAACCCTTAAAATCACATAACTGCCTTCTTCAGGCTTCTTAAGGAGCTGATCTGCATATTCTTTTGATGTTTGTACCAAATGAAATGGTCAATATCAGTGCTACACCCAAGTATTTTACTTGTTCTGAGATACTTAATTCGGTCCAATCTGGTAATTTTCATCCTGTTCATGTTTTCATGCATTCTAAAACTTCATTGCAGCTCATTTTCAGGTATTTAAATCTAAACTTCCAATTAAAAATTTAAACATTTTCCGTTGACGCAACGGATATATTTATAACTTTCATGCCACATTAGGAATATCGAAATACACATATTAAGGATATTGTGGATTTGAATTATTTTAATACGTTAGTAGATCCATGAAATATGCAATAAACAGATTTTTCATTTAATAGACCCCTAAATTATTACAATAATCTAAAACTACCGAAATGTTTATCTGACAATTCATTTTTTTACATGATTCAAAAAATCTACAACAGTGGTCACGAAACGAATGATAAGCAAAAAGCGGTGTACATGTTGTCACTTATCAAAATTGGGAAATATGGATGTAGTTGAATAATTTCTCTGTAAGAACACACTCATGACGAATCAATTATTACTGAGGCACCTGGATGATATATGATATCACTGCAATGTATTGCGATATTCCATCTAATTAAGAGTAGGCTCAAAGGACGAATGATTGAAGTCGCGAAAATGTCTTCTTTTTCCGTCTCATTTCCGATTACATTCTCTCAGCAACCATTGTTTTTTCACTTATCCCTTTTTCATATAAACTAGTCCTTTCTTGAAAAGCACGCATACCGGACTTAGCGTCGCCTCGCCACGGCATTCATACATTGCTTGGCGCCGCCCTCTTCACGGCCTACTTCTTCACACCCGACCCCCGCCCTGTCCCAACCACACCCCACCCTTGTCCCTGCACACTCAAAGGGGGTGCGCTTTCGGGAAGATTATAATCCGCGGAAGCGATAATTATCGCTTCCGCGGAGAAGTTGTTGTAATTTGTTTATTCCTCCGCGCGTCGCTTCGCGTTTTTCGTGACGGCGCCGACAGCTCGGAGCCGATTAGCGCTGACGGCCCCTTCTATTCCCCCACCCTCCCACTTTTTCCCTTCCCTCTCATTTAATTCTTTTTCCCTATTAATTCCCTCTCATTCTATCCCTCGCTCCCATATTCTTCCGCCGCCTTAATCCCCTACCTCTCTCCCTCCCTGTGTCGGCACAAATGCTTAAGCACAGGGGCCACAATTGCGCCGTTAATACGACACTTGAAACTGAAGACCGTGGAGATTGGACGCTGCATTATTAAAGAGATTGCGAGGTTATAAAACGTGCTACTTCGGTTATATGTTTGAGTAGATAATTCAATTGTTTACAGCGCAATCATCCTGCAGGCTAATAATATTGACGGAGGAAATATTTTTATTATTTCGAGCCAAGGATATGTTCTTCCCTCTTGTACTTCACACCATAAGAGAAACTTGTGCTAATTTAAAAGTGTATCACCTTTATGGATTTATTTCCGTCATTTTCTTCATGAAAATCTTCCTAATGTTTCCTTACAAACGGTGGCATTGTGGGGTCTTGTTTATGTTACTGTGGATGAGTTTTTTTTGTTTTGAAAACAAATGCTCTTGATCTGTTAGAATTGTATCAATCAGCTGTTCTAATTATAATCTTTTTATTCATTATTGTTGGCAGATTTTTTCCTCGCAACTTGGCAGCGAGTATTTTTTTGTTTTGGGTTTTGTAGATAGGATCAACAGCAAGACTTAGTTTTCCTCCAAATATCCGAATTAAAAATTATATTTAATATTTCGTTTTACTCGCCCATATAAAGGAAGTTATTGTAAACAAAATGGTATTGGTTGATAGGTAGTATCTAAGTGAAGATGCTGTTAAAATTTTGGTTATGACTTTGAAGGTTAACATTTTATGGGGTCCGGACTTTGAATATGGAGATGAGATACTACCGTGGAGAGGAGGTGTACGAGTACTTTTTAGTGTGGAGGGAAAATCCTCGGGCATAGAAGAAGGTGAATAGATAATGTGCCTGGTCGGGATTAGAGGACGTTCTCCGGGGATATTTGGGAAATTCGAGCAAAGTGAGTGGATGGAGGTATTGAAAATAGATTTTATTGCTGAAGAATACGTGGCAGATGATAATGAACGTAAAATAAGATAAGAATAGGATGGAATATAGGTAGTCCTCACAAATATTTCACGTATGAAGTCGGAGAACATGAGTAAAATATACTGCTTCTAAGCTTCAGTTTGTCATCCTCTACTGCGTACCAATTCCTCCTATAACTTTCGCACCAACTATTGGATAAAAAAGAAACTGGAATATTTTACATTCATGAAGGTATCTATTTACGATTACGATACTTAATTACACATAGCCGTTACAGTGTGTGTTAAATTACCGGGTGAGTCTCTCATTATCGTCTAAAAAATAAAGAAAAATATTTATATCGCTGGGGTTATTAGGGGAAAAGAGAGAATTTTGTTAAATGAAATTCGGAGAAGAAAGGATTAAAAATATATCGAGTAGATAAATATTGCTAAACACTGTGATGAAGAGGTGAATTTTGAGTTAGTGAGATAGAAGGAGGAAACAATGAGGCGTTTTGGACGGAATGATGGGAGGAGGGAAGTCCTTGTAGTTAATTAATGGTTTATTGTAATATTTAGTGGTGGAGGGATTTAGGGTCCTGTTAGGCGGGACTTGGAATTGTTACAAAGATTAGTCCCTGGGCACATCCAAAACATGCGAAGCTTATTAAAAAAATAAAACCCATTGCATCTTTGAAAATATTTTTTTATTAGAAAAATATTTTTTTGACGGTTTTAGTTTCCTGCAACTCTCTACCTTAACTCTTATTCATAATGTTTCAACTCATACAATTTCACGTCTATTTTGAGGGGAGATGGAGCACTTGATATTGTTAGTGATGACGTCTTTTTCTTTTATTTTATTCCGGTGGTCGGTTCTACTAATAAAAATTGTTGCCTTAAAAATTCCCTCGGTGTTCCAAAAAAATTCAGGTGCCCTGTATCTAACTAAAATCCCGAATCTTCGACCTGCTCTCTTTTAGATCCAAGGTACTCCCAATCGTATTCATACAATATGACCGTCTTGCTCTCTTTTTGATTCAAACCTTCTTGACCTCGTAAATTCTCCAATACCTACGTTATCGTTTTCTGTCATGGATTCCAAATACTTGCTACGAGGGTCATCCGGAAAGTAGTACCCGTTCGTGCCGCATGAAGTGCTGACGACGCGAGTAGCCGCTGGACGAGGTCAGATAGCTTCAGTGGCTTGTCTGCCTTCTCTGAGCCAAGTTGCGTGACGCTAGCATTGCCTGTGTTGTTTCTGTGATTGTTTACAATGTTTAAAAAAATTGAGAACTCCGCCAGTTGTGAAGTGAGGGCAGTGATTAAATTCCTCAATGCAAGAAACGTTCGCCCATGTGACATTCATCGCCAATTAAAGGAGGGGTATGGAGACAATGTAATGGACGAGTCGTCTGTTCGGCGGTGGTGTCGCAACTTCAACATGGGGAGGGGGAACACACACGACGATGAGCGTTCGGGGAGACCGTCTGTCATTACAGACCAACTGGTGAGCTCAGTTGACGAATTCGTGAGGAACGATCGGCGCGTCACAATTGATGACATCTGTGAGCATTTTCCCAATGTTTCTCGAACAATTGTTCATGAAATTGTTAAAAACCATCTGCATTATGCAAAAATTTGTGCAAGATGGGTCCCTCGCATGCTTACAGATGAGCACAAAACCAAGCGTATTGCTGCAGCACTGACGTTTTTGGGACGTTATTCTGATGAAGGAGACTCTTTCTTGACTCGCATAATTACTGGTGACGAAACATGGGTTTGTTATGCATCACCTGAGAGTAAACGACAGTCAATGGAGTGGCATCATGCTCATTCACCAAACAAACCAAAAAAATTCAAGACAGTTCTGTCCACCAGGAAACTCATGGCAACCATTTTCTGGGATCGACGAGGTGTATTGCTTATTGATTTTATGGCCCGTGGAGACACTATTAATGCCAATGCGTATTGTGAAACATTAAAGAAATTACGGCGGGCAATACAAAATCGGCGGCGAGGTCTATTGTCTACTGGTGTCATTCTCGTTCATGACAATGCCAGCCAGGCCTCATGCAGCTGGGATAACACAAAAACTTTTGCAGCAATTCAAATGGGAAACTTTCGACCATCCACCGTATAGCCCGGACTTGGCCCCTTCAGATTTTTATCTCTTTACAAAGCTTAAAGACTTTTTGGCAGGAAAAAGATTTGACAGCGATGAAGAACTTAAAGAAGGAGTGACCCTGTATCTCAATGAGCTGGCGGCGAAGAACTATGCAGCAGGAATACAGAAACTTGTCACACGTTATGACAAATGCCTTAATTTGCTTGGAGATTATGTTGAGAAGTAGTTTAAAGTATCCTCTTTCAAATAAAATTTTTTATGTTTGTTAATATTTACTTTTGTGTCTTTATTTCACGAACGGGTACTACTTTCCGGATGACCCTCGTACATATACCAAATGCGGTCTAAGTAATGTGGAGTAACACCTCTCTCTTACTTTTCCTTACATTTTCCTAGAACCCTTCCAATTAATACCAGCTTCTTTAAGGCTACCTGCATATTCTTTTGTTGTTTTTACCACATGAAATGTTCTTTATCATTGCTGCACACAAATATTTGACTTGTTCTTTCATTATTTTTCTGTAAATCAGTATCTTTCACAAATAATCTAACTTTATTGCTGACGTTGAAGCTTAGAACGTTAAGTTATAAGAGGCATAGGAACCCTATATGATTTCCCTCCGTTTCTTCGCAAATTATCCTCCCCAAAGAGCCCACTCGATCGAGGACACCCTTTTCTTTTGCGTTGTAATGGTGCTTGATTCAATTGTTCACTTTCTCGTTAAAGTCATAATGTCTTAGCATTTCCACTGTCAAGAAAATCCAGTATGTACTAAAAGTTAAATTGCTCCTTGCATCCGGTCATCTCGTAAGATAACCGTGTAGAAGATATCCTTTGCACAGTTATCATGAATAAATAGAGGAACACTCTTTGCCCTGCCATATTACGAAATAGATTACATACATACACGAATATTTATCGTATGATATTTTATGACTCATCTAGAGTATTTTCTTTCAGCTCCATGCAATTTCTTGAACAACTCATTTACCAATTAAAGTATAATACACAATGGCGTATTAGAAGTGTGCTTAAATGATTACGATAGTTAACAAAACCACTTTACTTGTTCACTGAATTTATTTTTACTTCGAACACTGATCAATCAACGAGTATTCCCATTCAGACCTTACGATAGGACATCGAAGAAGGGTTTTCCTAGGATCTGGAAACTGTTCGTGGGTTCGCATTTCGAAGTGGGAGGGAGACGCGTTCACCAGGGATTCTTAGTCGTGCCGCTACCTGGCAAAAGGGTCAGGGTTCATATCAGGATGACGCCATTGGACACCTCAAGCTTCATTCGCTCAAGCCGTGTGTTTTCTCGGGTGTCGGATATCCCTGGGAAACCGCAGACGGCAAGAGGGAATGGGATACTGGACCCCAAACCCAGATGTGTGAATGCAAAACGCCGTAGGGCTTAGTAAGGAGGTCAAGTCGACCCTCACTCATCAAACGAACCTTCGGGTCGATTTCAGCGGTTTGCTTTCGTTTCCATGTGTACTATTCTCACTCTCCCCTTCTCTCTCTAAATCTTCCTTTCGCTCCTTTGGTGTAGAAATGGACGAGAGAAAGCTGCTTGTAGGGCACAGAGACAGTTAACATAATACGAAAACTCGAGAGTAGCCAGTGGAAATGCAAGGAAGCGTTATCTATCACAACACCATGGGGGCTAATGACGATTCGAGAGGTTTTTAAAAATGATTGAGACCTCCAAAATTAATCATCGTAAGAGTATTACGATTTTCGTGGAGAAAGCTTTCTATTTCAAATGCATTAGGTTTGTGCTTACTCTACCACTATTACAATAGCTTTATTATTTAAAATATTCATGCATTAACCTAGAAATTAGTACTTTGGTTGGCCCTTATTAATATGCTAAAATGTGTGAGAGCATTTTAATTTATATCTAGGGTTTGGTTAGACGTTACAGTGGTCGCACAAGGTGTGTATAAAAAGTATCGGGAGATTTTTATGAACAAAAAGATTAATTTCAGATCTCACCACAATGCCTAAAGGTTCTCCATACTACATCCCTTGATCTTCGACACACTTTTGTTAGTTAGCACTTAGGGTCCCTTGGTGGTGATCTTTGAGAGAGAATTTCACTTTTGAGAGTAGAAAATAGTCCACTGGTGCCAAGACGGGACTGCAAGGGGTTTGGGGGTCTTCTTCAACGCGTCGGGTTGAAGGTCTTTGCCAGATACTTGATATTTAAGTCTGCTTTTGGTCGTCCGTCAAGACCTTCGGAACGAATTTAGCGCAGATCTTTTGACTGGCTAAATTTTTAGTGATAATGGTGTGCTCTGTCATCCTATTCAAACCAATACAATCTGAGATCATGATCACTGTTAACCGACGGTATGAATCCGACAGTTCACGTACACGCCACACGTTGTCGTTGGTTCGTGACGTCAACGGCCGTCCAGCGCGGTTCTCGTCCCCCACACTCATTCGGCCATCTTTAAAGAGCTCGTGCTACTTAAAAACCGCAGTTTGTGTTTCATCCTTGAACACAGCATGCTCAACATCTCCATATCCGATGTCCCCAGCCCAATACAAACTTAATGGCGAAGGGCTGCTCAATCGTTCACGGCATTTTGCACTTGCACCAAGTCACCCGACAGGAGTGCACAAGAAAACAAGATCTAGCCTAAGCGAACGTTTTGAACGAATGGCGCTTGATACGTGTTGAAGGTCAGAACCCTCGCCAACGAGCCTGCACGGTGCATCGCTGTGACGTACAGTCACGTCAGGAAAAATGTCTCCCGATACATTTTATACAAAATTGTATGGTAATGTTGCACGATACTCAATATTTTTCTGTGAAAAAGTGGAAGATGCTGAGTAAGTATGGGACTATTACGCCTACGCGATATCTTTAATATCGCTATTTGGTCTTTGCCAAATTTCGGAAGCATTATGGTGGCTCTAGAAGGTCGATATTGGAGTATTTTACGTTTTTAAAGCCCTAGTGAATCATCCTGATGGACCGTCGATTTCGTCAACTGCCGAAAGAGCTGTCGTTGAAAAGTGATTCACATCCGCTGATAGATACCTATGAAGCGAGGTCGTGTTTTTGTTTCCTAGAAGCGCACATTCACGCTGGAAATGTCATCAGTAAAAACAATAAGAAACGCAGAGCTATAGAGAATTACATAAGGAAAAGAGACCCATATCTCCTGATGCCCCTAGGTATAACAAGCAGAAAACCAAGAGGGTTTAAAATTTAATCAAATCGGTTGTGATTCTCTAGCTGCCAGGACTTCGCGGGAAACATCAGGTGATGCAGGGGAACACTCTCATCCCCTTATGGCTTGAATATGTAAATATGGTCTAGCCCTTCTCTAAAGTGGGTATTTTACGTAATGAATAGGCTCTGTTGCCTATTCTCACCTATTAAATCAACCGATGAACTTATTTCTGTGGTCATAGAAACATTATAAGAATGAGCCGGGTCGATAAATTGGATACGGTTTGAAACATGTTGAAATTCGTAGTGACATAAAGGAAATCCTCGTTCTCGAAAAAACATCGATATATTACAAAATCAATGATAAACCTGAATTCCAGACTGAAGATCTATCACGGCATAAGCGAAATATGTATCATGAAAAAAATTAGTATTTAAATGACGAAATGGTGTAATTTTTCTTTTTTGGTATTCGTATTCATCATGTAACAATATTTTTCGATATTTCTGGAGAAATAGTAATAAGTTTAGAAATTGAATACAATTTGATGACAGGTGGGAATTATTATTTGTCACCACACTGGTTTTTAGTGCTTTTACTAGTATGTAGACATTTCTGTTTTTAAAATTTTTTAATTGGCGGAATAGATTGTAGAAAAGGCGATGAAATACGGAGCGTCGTTGTATAAGGCATAGTTTTGTGCCAGCCCAAGATAAAAAACCTGTAAGCAACAGCGAGAATTCGCTAGAGCCATCCTTGAGCGTCATACGTCGTGTTATGTACCCTCCAAATTAAACCTAGTCTTATTATTATTAAGTAATCTACCGTTTAAGGTAGGTTTTTGGATGGAAACAACTATCAAATAAACATTTTGTGACTCCCCACCTAGCAACTAATCTATATCAGGTCCCTCTTCATCTCAGTGTACTTCTTTCCTCCCTTCATCCCATCCAACATCCCTATCCTGTTCCGGCCCTTACCTCGCTTGCCGAACATTCTCCCCTCTATTACCCTCTTCAACATTCCACTACCGCTCAATACGCCTTTCATCCATTTTTCCTGCCTCCATAGGATTTCTCTCAACAAACCCCTCTCCTCCCCCACCATTTCTAGTACTTCCTCGTTTGTTTTCCTTTCGGTCAATTTCACCTTCTCCATTCTTCTCCACACCCACATTTCAAAAGCCTCCAATCTACGTCTATCCTCCTGCTTCAATGACCACGTTTCCGCGCCGTACATAGCTACGCTCCATATCAGAGTTTTTACGAGTCTTGTCTTAACATCCCTACTCAACGTCCCCGTCATCAACTCCCTCCTCCTTGAGAAAGCCTCCTTGCCTAGCGCCATTCTTCTCTTTACGTCCCTACCACTTTGACCGTGTTGGTCCAAAACACTTCCGAGATATGTAAACTGCTCTACCTGCTCTATTCTTTCCCCGCCTATTTTAATATTTAGCTTAGCCTTTTTCTTTCTGGAAAATCGCATAACCTTTGTTTTATTAATATTGATTCTCATCCCATATTTATCGCACTGAATCTCCAATTCACTCAGCAATGCTTGCAACCCATTGGCTGACGCAAAACCCTAGTATGTGGACGCAAAACCCTAGTATAACTTATGTTAAAAGCTGTCTCGAGAAAAAGAGTGCTACTTGCATATTTATCCACAGAGGTAGGAACACAACTAATTTTTGGCGAATTTCTTTCAAATATCAGACATTTTATGTCTACATTTGACAAAGAAGCACATTTGGACGATATACGAGATAAAGGATATGGAAGGATTCCCATACTAGGAATGTCTCTCTAAAGGGAGATGTCTGGTTAGTTTATGCAAAAAACGATCGAGAAATTTAGTTTATATTCACGGAGATGGACTCCAACTAACTAAAAACAATCAGTGTCCAATAACCGCGTATTTCCTCATTTGTCTAATTTTTTCATTTTTGCTAGAGAAAATAATAACTGGCAGTTAAAAACGTAGTGAATAATTATAAAATTGTGCATCAAGCTATTAAAATTTCAAATAGGTGAATATTAGCAACGTATTTTCATGATAATCTTTTTATAAAAAGCTCTGGATGCTTACAAGTGATTGAGGCTCAACAAACGGTCGGTAAAAATCCGATTTTATGATGATGCCCTCCTCCTTTGGAATCCACGTCGTACCCAGCGAAGCCCCACCTTACAATGAATACGACGGTACACTTTAGAAAGCGGGAACACGGAGGCACATCGGGGCGGTGTACATTCGCCACTCGTCAATTCTTCTCTATCTTGTGCATGATCTTCGTTCGTAATGCCATTTATGTAGAGTATTAATCGTATAATGAAACAAAACGAAAATATTTGAACCGCTATCAACTTAGCGGGCTCGAAAATTTGCATATTGAAAGTACCTCGGCCCGGGTATAGTCGGCGGACATTCCTCGCGATTCCCCTTGAGGGATCTCTCCTGCCGCTGCTCGGAATTTGAAAAGTCTCCTTGATGCCCAGCCCGTCAATATTTACGCGAGCTATTCCGAGGGTGAAAGGAGCGGAGAGATACGTGCCCAAATGATGTTGTTGCATTGCGCGTCGGGGAACACACGCCCACACACTTATGTGGAGACTTGGTTAGATACGAGTGGGCGATTTGGAACGGCGGAGCGGGTAGAGGGGGGGTTGGTTTTGAGGTTTGGGGGATAGGGGAGCAATCCTTCCTGTCCCCCCATTCCGTTGACATGGCCGCATTCCCTCTCCCAGGAACCACCCCCGGCTTCGGACAGAACGGCCACCGCGCGTCGTCGGATTTGGACGTGACGCCCCGGAGCACTCCCGGGGAGATGAGAGCGTGGAGGAGCGGGGGGGGGGGGCGTGGAAGGGAGGAAGGGTGGATGGGCTGGGTAGGTTTACGCGTGGATATGGGATCTTCCGAAATGACGACTGCTGGAGGCAACGCGGACGCCGTGTTGCTCTCGTATGTGTGTCGAGGACATCTGCAGAGGGAATCACAAGGGTCCCTCCTACCCAGGTGACGTTTCGGCCCTCCATCCTTCATTACCAACCTCAGCGTCTGTTTTATTCGCCGGAGTCCCTTCTCCCTGGACCCGCCGCCCACCCGTGGCCAATGTCTCGCTCGCATTCGCCCAACTCACGAGTGAACCGGTGCTCTGCATAAGCTGCAAGTGTTTCCTTGCACGTTGCCAATCATTACATCAGAATTTCAGAAGAGGTACTTCACAATCTCGTGGTACGAATGTCTTATTTTACTGTCTTTAGTCCAATACGTTTCTCAAGAGCGAATTAATTCAAATTATTATATTTGAACTTCAAGTAAACTATTCATTTATCGAAGGTTTATAAAACTAGTTGATTTTTTCGAGAAGTGAGTTTTATATTCAAGATATCAAGCACACGATGCAACTGATGGAATATGCTGTAATTCAAAAGTATTTCTCAATACGGAGTATACTGCTGAGTCGTTGGTCGACACATGGCACCTTAGTGCCATTCCAATACAAATATAATTTACGATTATGGAGTTCAATTCCCCGATGCCGACTCCTGCTTCCACCCATAGTGACTTAGTTCCTCTCTGTGCTGTTTGGGCTCTACAGCAGTCAGGCAAACACACACTCGCACGCAAGGGGCCAATGCTCACACTCCCTCTATCTCTCTTACACACACATTAATACAGACACCAAAACATCCCAGAAATCGAATGAAAACGGTTAAAATTTCATAAATTCGTGTTGCGTGTCAGCTTTGTACTCTATAGCATTAGAACGTTATTAGACCGTCCAGGTTCAAATATTGGATATACTTATTTATATTTCCCTCGTGTTCCTGCGAAAAAGGAATAGTTAACCCGAGCCTTAAATACTTTGAAGCGAAAACGTTAAAAGGCCGTTGCTAGTACGAGATGAGTTCACTGAGTAAACCAAGATTCAGCTCGAAGATGAGGGAGGGCTTAGGTTATCAATAGGTGCAGAACGTTATGACTGCTAAGGTGAGAATACAGCAAAAAGTCAAGACTATTAGACCATGGGTTTTCTATTCATTTTTCAATAAATATTCATATTAAAATTAACCATGGATATTTATTGTCCTGCGTCTGTGACTTATTCAATCGTTCCTCCAAGTTGTGTGAATAAATCATTATTCCCTAATCTACCTCCTGTGCGTCTCAATTTTTACACTTCTAGTCACATCCAAAATGATCGTCCTATTTTATAACATCTACGTGTTAAATTCTGAAATCCAACTCATGGATGCATGCTCGGGTTAGTTGATTAACCAGTCTTCATAGTGTTCTTTTGATTTTGATAGTAAAAATATGCTCCAATATACTTAATGCGTATTTTCAAGTATTAAATACATTCCAATATACTTAATAGGTATGTTTTTGTATTTTTGAAAGTGGCTCGATTTTTTTACCTCTTGTTGTTCACTGATGTGATGACGAATTTCCCACATTTCAAAAGCATCCAGTCTACTTCTATCATCCTGCTTCAGTACACACGTTTCCGCGCCGTACATAACAGCGCTCCAGATCGAAGTTGTAACGAGTCTTTTCTTAACATCCTTACTCAACGTCCCTGTCATCAACTCCCTCCTTGTGAAAGCCTCTTTGCTTAGCGCAATCTTTCTCCTTACGTTCCTACTACTTTGACCGTGTTGGTCCAAAACACTTCCGAGATACGTAAACTGTTCTACCTGCTCAATTTTCCCCCTCCTATTTTAATGTTTGCCTTAGCCTTTTCCTTTCTGTAAAATCGCATAATTTTTGTTTCATTAATATTAATTACCACCCTTATCTATCGCTCTGAATTTACAATTTACTCAATGCTTGCAATTCCTTGGCTGACTGACAAACTAAAGCTTGGTCAACAGCAAACCTGTTTTTTTAGGAACTCCCCGCCGACTTTCATTCTTATCTCCAGTTCTTCCTATGCTTCTTTAACCATTTCTTCCACATATACGTTAAACAGCACCGGCAATAATGGGCAACTCTGCCTTACACCTCTTCATAACACTACCCATCCTGACTTCCCGTTCCTCACTCGTACCTGAGCAGTCTGAGACATATACAGGTTGTGGATTAGCCTCTTGTCCCTCCAATCTATTCCCCTTTTCTGCAATGTACTCCCAGTTATTCCAAACTCACTCTATGAAACGCCTTTTTGAAGTCTACGAAACACATCTACAACAAAATCTATGTACTGATCGTGTATATTCTATATTCCTCTCGATATTTAATTTCATTACTGCAATTGCATCACGCATTCCTCCCCCTTCCTAAATCTAAACTGATCATCCCATTAGCCACCATTTGCCCTACTTTCTATTATTTTGTTCATGATCCTGAGAACCACTTTAGCTACGTTCGAAATCAAATTTATTGTTCTGTAGTACTCACATAATGTAGCCTGTATCTTTTTCGGAATTGGAACTAACACTGATCTCACCAAGTCTTGCGCCCAGATTCCTTTCTCATAGATGCTACGAATTAGTCCATATATTCTCTTCCTACAAAAGTTTACTAGACCTTTTACTTGTTCCGCAGGGATGTTGTCTACCTCCACAGCCTTATTTGATTTCATATCCCTTAATGCCCTTTCTATCTCATCGTCGAGTATGTCTGGATCTAAGCTATCTTCATCTACGTCATGTTTCTTTTTTATGTCTAACCTTGGCCTAAGTTCTTTACGACACGGCTTTTCTATATATTCCACCCATCTCTCTTGGATCTTTTCTGTTTCAACTATTATCTTACCGAACTATAAGCACAGATCTTCCCTTCTTACTTCCCGATAGTGGTTTAACCTTGCTGTATAGTGCACCAATTTCACCCTTTCTCTGCAAACCTTCCATATCCTCGCACTTCGTTTTCCACCATGCTTCTTTTGCTTTATTTGTGGCCCGTCTTAATTTATTATTTAGCTCTTTGTACTTCCTTTTGCCTAACTCTGTGTTTACATTCTTCAATTATCTTCTCTCATCTATCTTTCTAATAATTCCATCCGTGATGCATGGTTTCCTTTTCCTATTTACGGTTTTTATAGTTTCTTTTACGGCTTTCGCTATCCCTTTGTAGATGTATAGTATTCCCATTTTCCCGTTCTCGTACTGCTGGTATGGGCTGGATGTTATTGCAATTATTGTATTATCTTACTTTTTCTTCGTTGTGGTTCTCATTTTCATTGTAAATGTTGTTTGTATATACAGTTAATGTAAATATTTTAGGTTGGATTAATTTTGATGCATCTCAACGTCTAATTAACATGCATCTGGACCAAAATAAGCCGAAATTAGTATTCCATAAATCAAAAAAGGATTATTGAGAGAATTTTATGTTTTCCTCCCGTATTTTTTTGTCTCTTTTTTTCAATAAGTATTTCTGTATTCTTTAAAACCTTAAAATGTTCATTCCTTATTTGATGTAAAATGCATTTAAAAGTTGGGGTCTTTTTGGTTTTCTATTGTAGTTATACCAATTAGGAAATTAAAAAAAGTAATTTTTGCATACGATTTTCAAATTGAATATATGAAAATATTGTTGTATTCTGTGTAACCAAACCTTATCAACCGAAAAATTACCCCGCTTGGGTGAAACCTAGGGTGCCGAGAATCGTGCTTGGGAATAGAAGCCGGGCCATCCAGACATTCTGTGTAAGGAGAATTTAAAAAAAAGATATTTCAATTTCAATGCATGTCAAAATCCATTACAAAATACACAAGACAGAAGAATGAAAGTACTGATATAAAACTTCGAAAATTTTAATTCTATCAATAATTGTCAACTTAATTTGCTTAATAGGATCGTTACGAAATAATAAAAGGTAACTTTAACTCCATAGTTTCAGCCTCAACTTTGTGGAAGTACATTTTAATAAATGAATAAGAAAAACTTTGTTCAAGTCCACCACTTCACTAAATCCACCACCCGTTCAAATCCACAAAGTGGTGGATTTGAACAAAGTTTTTCTTTTTCATTTGTTATAGGTAACTTTATGTTTTTACCCGCTAGACATTGAGAGACCTCCATGCTAAAACTTGTAGAAGCATTCTAATATTTGCCAAAAATAAAACCGATTCTCTCAAAAGCTATTTTCAATCATCTAACCCGGCTGTAGTCTTTCCTAGCGTGTTCCCGTGAATGAAATTGAAAATAAAGAGCCCAAAACGGGCAAAGTAGTTCAACCCCCCTCGTTCCTTCGCATCACACCCTTCGCCTCCCCTTTCCCTTTCCCTGCCGAACTAATTTCCGACCCGATTTCCCTTGTGCTCCGTTGCGGTAACCAAACTAACTGCGGGAAGGCCGGATATTGTTGGGGCGCCGGCGCCTCCACGCCGAGCGCTATCTGGCCGAGTGGCAAAGGACGCCAACCCTAGGGTTCCACCGCGATGCGATAAAATTCCTGCCAGTAGTTCGAGGGAGTGTGTTTGCGGATAATTCGGCGGGAGGCCGACTTCGACCAGCGGTCAAGAACTCCAGCCAGCGGTCAAGAACACCGCATGAGGAGCTGATTCGGGCGATCCCACTTTCACGAGGAAGAATCATTTGCATTCTGTCTCTTACAGAGACTTTAAATTTACATTCGGATGCATATAGATAAAGTGTTTTAAATAATTATCTCATCATACCAGGCATTTAGGACCGCCTTCGTTATCATTACAGCCTCGAAACAGAGAATAAATTTGCGTAAAACATGCCGTGAATTCGCGGTGTAGGATAAAGATTATCATAATCGGATCTTATCGGTCCCGTCCGTGAAGTTTAATTCGGCTCATGGTCGGCTCAAGTTTCCTGCTGAGTATGATTAACGTCGTCATGTATTTTGATTCGTTTCCTGCATTCAGGTCTCCTAGTTTAAATTTTTAGCTTACCTCCAGGATGTCTCACCTTGTACTCCAACGGTATCGCAAATTTTTCCACTTGAAATTCCTTAGAAGAGGTCATTTGTCGTGATTTTGCTTACTTTGGCTTTTGCTTTTGGCCGCTTAGTAGATTTTTAGTCTACCACTACGTGTCGCGAAATTACTGTTAATTGAGGGTGTTCCTAATTTTCTCCGTCAAAGCCTCAGCATATATTTCCTTCTCGAAACTTCTGTAATTATAATTGAGCTCGTTAAAGGCAAGTTATTTAAACAGAACGCGGGGAGAAAAGAATATCCATAAATTCGATTATTCTTGCTTCAATATACTATCACAAATCTTCAAATTTACCAAAACGCCTAAGTATTAAACATTATTTTTACATTTATGACGCTCGTTGTCTATAATTTTAAATTTTCCCTTTCGTCCTTATTCTTACTCTTCCCGAGAATCTCCTTGTACATTGCCACCATGAGAAGATTACCGTAGAGATTTTTAATTTTCTTCCTATCATGTTCCTTTGCTAAATTCGGCATTTTATCAAGCGACGAAGCAACTCGACAACCCATCAGCTTGCGCGAGAGTCCTGTTCTAGTAGCACAAATGGCCTCTCTTAATGGATTGTTGTTAAAATAGGAATTTCAACGGTTTATATATTTCCATATTACTTTTTTTAACTATCCACTCTATTGTGGAACAAAGCGATGTAGAATACACGGTAACTCCATTTTCAAGCTAGATCTCAATGTCTTGCGTATTCCAAATTTTCGGTGGCCATACCACCTTCCCATGGAGAAATAAGATATATGATTGTCCTTCGAATTTGGAGGTATGACCTAAAGTGACAGTATTACTTCTAAAATACATCTCAATAGCTGACTGCTTGCTGATTCAGTAGCATGGTCCTGGACTAGCTGTCAGCTAAACCCTGTTGACAGTGCTTTTTTGAGTACCGCGATTATCTGGAGAGGAAGTTTAAAAGCTTTTATAAGCCTTTATATAAGACCTGTTAATATTTGAAAATTAAGCGCCGTTGTGCTTATCTTTGGTGAATTGAGAGCTCTGATTTCACCTTTTAAGCCTGTTTTCACATTTGACTTCTGATAAGTGAGTTGATGTGCTGAAGGGTTATTTGAAGTGAAGTGATTCGATCCTTAAAAACACTGGGAACTGAAAATCATTTCATTTATAAGCTTTCGTATATTAAAACAGAAATCTAGAAGTTTAAGCGCTCGTCATCTTATGGTATGTGTATATCAATCTCTTAATGAGCGCCATGCATATAGGAGTTGCTTGTTTTTGAGCGGAGAGCGTTAATTTTTCTTGAAACGTTTACGAGATTTCCTGCTGACAAAGTTAAAATCGAAGAAGTTTATTAAATATTTAAAAGTTTATTATATTCACTTATAATTTAAAGAAGAATAATATTTTACATTGATAAAAATCAATAGTGAAAAATAGTGAGTGAGTTTTAAAAGTAATTTACATAAGCTATGGAATGTATTTAATATTTCCATATAAATCTTTCCTTTGGCTCTATGAATTCCTCCTACGATTGCGGATAACTTTAGTTGAGCTAATCAATAATATTGAAAAACTGCATTTGAATATTAAGTGTTAACTTTCAGACACTGAGAAGGTGATTAAATTGTCGATATTAATATTTCCCAATGTAATTCTCTTACGGAGAATGCCATCTCGTTTCGTGGCATTATCGTAGCAAGCTGACTGAATTTGACGGCCGGAAGTAGTAAGTTTTAACAATTTACGATTGGGTAATCGACTATCGTTCATTTTGATGCTCATTTCCGATATGGGGCTCCATCAAAGAAAACCTTTCTTGGAATACAAGCGATGGGCATCGAGCATAAATTTACTTTTAATTTTTGAAATTTAAATTTTAATTTAATTCTTGTTTTAATCCATCATTGAAGAAAGATATGCTAAAATTACAGCTCGTCCTCGGAAATAATGTCATTCGGGTTCCCAGTCTTACAAAATCCCAGAGGTGCTCCTCATGTTTATTTAATGGGGATTAGGCTTGAAGGTGACGGAGGGACGGTGGATGTGGAGCAAGTCCTTTGGCGATCATGGTAATTGTGTTAACTCGTCGGAGATTTCTGCAAGATATGTGATATTTTAATCTAAGCGCGAACAGAAATCATTTTTTGAAACCCGAGAGTGAAACGTGTTAACTTTGACTTCTAGTTTGCCAATTTTTGCAAACACTAGAAGCTATTAATTGACCAAAATCCTACTCGGATGGTTAACTATTACGTTATATTTCTGCTCTCAGTATCAGAATGTAAAATTTTTGTCTTATTCATATTTTAGTGATCAGCATTGTGGTACAGACTAGCCTATTTAAGGCGGCCTACGAAGAATTACAAGTAGATAAAGCATGAAAAAGAGAATTAGTACTGGGACTTTTGGTTAAATTCAAGCTCGCTAGAGCCATCCGAATTCATAATTATACCGGTGGCTTTACCGGAACATGTGACACATGTGCGTAAAAGTTTTGAACGGAGATATTGTTAACTTGGTCAGGTTACGCCTGCTTCACTGAGAGCGGCACCATTAGATAGAAAACATCTCTTGATAAATAAACTAGATCTGGTATCCCCTTTAGTGAACAGCGTTATCAAATTATTGCAATGAAATACATGTTAGTGGATGACTCCGTTAAAAGTTACTGTTGCGGCATCTCCCGCAGTTTCTTGAAAATTATTATTATTTTTAAGATATTCAATTTTATGACTGAGTCCTTTTAAACGTCATTTAGGAAAGAATTAAATCGAAATTTCCATGTTTAAGAGCATGTAATGCTACATTGTTAGCCTAATATCTTCACAATCTCCTAACGAACGTAAATTATGCACCAAAAACCCTTAATTTATAAGGCCCGTGTGTCTAAATTCTATATGTTTATAACTAAAGCATCCGAGTTAGCTTTGTATTTATCTAACTATTATTTAATGTTAATTAACCAACAATTTTAGAAATCTCTTACGAAGTTCCGAATAAATAGAACGGATATTATCGGTCTAGTCCGTTGAAATAGACCCTATTGTGATTTGAAAGGATGCATCCGTAAATTGGATTACGATGATTTATGTCGAACTTAATTTTTTTAAGGGTCCACTTCCCCCCTCTGTTAACGACTGCGCGACGTAATATATTAGCCTCTCCAACTGCGGAACCCCTACCACTCACCAAGGTAACCAACTCGGATTCTCCTCTTCCATAATGCAGAGATGCGGATGGCATACGCAGCAGCTGCAAAAATTTATCATTTTCGCGAAATATGGCTTTTTTAAATCAGGACTCGTGTGGAATAGGACAATTATGTATTTGATGCTCTCGAAAAATTCTTTCGTGTTCTCTTGCACGCCGCTTCTGGTGGGTTTTTTTTACGGAGTCGTTAGTGCATACTTGTGTTTGTTGGTCTGTGTGTATACATTTATGTATGAGGCGTGTCTTGTGTTTACATGCGTATGCGTGAGGGTGATAACATCGAAATGTATAAAAATTGGTGCGTTCTCATTGGTGTTATCTGTTTTATCAGGTGCTTTTATTGTTTGCTGTGTTCCTTAGTGTAAACCACATCATCGACACACAGAGCCAGATCTACCCTATTTTCGGGTGAGGAAACACTAAAAAGAGTCAAGACCGTTTAAGGTATCTGAGGGTCTGCGTTGAACAATATGTTGGCACTTTTAGGTAGAAGGGTCCGAGTAGAAGGGTTGACGGCGTGCGGTTTCCCAATAATATCTGGTTGCCTAATAAGGACACTGTTAGAGCAAGCCTGTTGATGGTAACAGATTTACTTATGGACGGTTAAGTGATGTTCATTATGTTGAAATAATTTTCCAGAAAGACGTAGCGACGAAAGTATTAACGGTTTGCAATATGTGCATTTCATTTGCAAGCTTTGAATGGACATTTTAAAAAATATGTAAAAACAGATCCAGACAACTGCAATTTCCTTAAATTTGATATGATAAAGGGAACTTACTAGATAATTTTCGTCTACTTTCGAAGGCAAGACTGCTTTCAGATGGTTTTTAATAAAACATTGAGGAACCGGCAGGCAGACTTACGTGGTTTTCTCAGCCGCGGCTTCTCTCCAAAGGATGCCCCATAAATGTTGGCTCAGGGGTTGGAGGGGATTGCAGGAAACAGGGGTCTCTTCACATCAACGGGGGTGGCAGGCGGGAGTGACGGCTCTTTCGTCTTCGCGAGCGGGGGACGGAAGAGCCCCGCTGGCGCCGTTGTCTGCCAGGGCTCTTGGGGTGATGCCCAGGATGAGCTTCTTTTCCTTCCTCGGGATCGCCAGCCTTTCTTCTGGCTAAACTTTACGCAGGAAGTGAGAAGGTTGAAGGCTCAGCCTGGCCTACAAATGTGTCGACACAGGCGGGCTGAAAGCTCCGTAAAAATATTCTTTCAAATCTTAAATTCCGTTTTGCAAACAACCGTCTGGTTGTGAGCCGAGTGAGTGGCATCGGCAAACAACTTTGAAACTAGAGCGAGGAAGCTGCGGTCGCGTCTAGGCCTTCCTTTATATTTGATGTCGGTCGTATGGGTTCCTATATCTAACCGGCGCGCTTTTTAAACCGGTCGCGGGCTGAAACAATTCCTTTCTTCCTCGTTGATATACCACGTTGCAATATTGTTCAGTCACGAACAAGGGCACATAGAACTGTTGACGAAATTGAATCAAAATATTATCTTGACATTGAACGAAATTGTATCGAAATTTCATTGACCCCCTAAATCGAAAACGCATTTTCGCATCATACTGCACGAGAAGAACCAGTTAATGGATAGATGGAAAAATTCCAATGACCCAAAATAATATTAACATCATGCGTGGAAAATACGGGATCATGCGCGAGAGGTTTACGGGGAACGAAATCCCTCTTCAGAAACAGCTGACGCAGGTTATTATTTGTCACATTATTCCGAAAACAGTACTTTGGTCTTTATTTTGGACTTTAAAAAAATGATATAATGATATAAATGACTACAAACACTCAATCTCTAGATGGAGATAATCCCACCTAATCGGGAATCTAACCCACAACCTCTGGGTTGGCAGGCGGCGTTACCCCGTGACCACCAAGTTGTTTTGTTATTTTCATGAGTGAATATAAAAATATAACAAAACTAAATAGTTTTGTTATATTTTTGCCTGGCAAAACTAAATGTTGGTACAATCCTTCATGTTTCCTACTTTTGGAGTCGACATCATTGCATTGTCATTTTGATATTTTTCATTTTAACCATCAATGTAATCTAGTCGTACAACTAAAGTAATATTTAATGATAAACAACAAAAAGCAACTTCTACATGTATGACGTCCACAACATTGGGCAGTAAGGCTGCTGTTTTAACTAATTTATTTTGACAATGCATACATTTGGATGATATAGATTAGTTTGCTAGGTGGGGAGTCACAAAATGTTTATTTGATAGTTGTGTCCATCCAAAAACCTACCTTAACCGGTAGATTACCTAATAACATACATTTGGATTCCGAATATATTATTCCGGATATATTGGATTCCGAATATATAGAAGAAACCCGCGAGGACCTTGTAGGGTTTAGATTTGCCAAAATAATAAGTCCCAATTTGTCTTCCAATATTGAATCCTGATAGCCTCGATATTTCCCAAGGCCCGATACGTTATTGAAATTATTCGTGAAACCAGTGAGAGTGAGTTGGACACCCTTGACGCGATTTCTCCAACCACGCATGTGGAGACGCACATTTTTGTTCTTTTATTCTCTTGAGTTTTCACATTATATCTTCATATTTTGACTTGACGTGTTAATTGCATTATTGATTCGTAAGCAATTTCCACTTGACCAGGAGTTTCTAGCTTTTCATCCTTCAAATTTTCGTCTAAAATGAATGTCATTTGGAGTTAATCCTGAGCACTCTTGAGTCAATACAATCTATCGCTGATTAATGCGGGGTATTGCCTAAATCCATTTCCAATGATCGCAGAAACAATAAACCCTGGATCATTGGTATACCATAGCTTAGTCACGTCTGTACACAACGGCAATTGTCCATCTTCTTTTGACAAATAATATTACGTGATGACCTCCTCCCTCCAATCCTGCTCCTTCCTAATTATTACAGTCCTCGATATTCATCCAATGTGAATATCCTTCACATTGGAAGACGTACACATGAGAGTGAGATAATACTTCAAATTTAAAGGAATGTGAACATGGAAGTCTCATGCATGCACATAATAATTTTTCAAGCCCAATTTGGGTGGAACATATTCGTGGATGCGAGGGCAACAGCTATCGCATCTCTCTGTCTTAGCCATTTTTCGTTAGAATGCCGACATTTACGCGTTATTCTTAATCTGTGTCCACCGTCTGAGTTAATTTAGTCGTTTTCTCCTCACACGCCGAACTCATTACGAGCCTAGTTTTCCGACTCACTATGGCGTGTAAGCTTTTAGAACTTATTATCCTTGCTTTGAAATAGATTGGGTGTAGATAATCTCTAAGCCTCACGTGTCAAGCCGTACCCTTTTATAACATTTTCAATGAGATACTCTGTTGGAGAATCACAAAGAAGGCAAGCAAAATGGCAAGAAGATGATGATGAAAGCAGTGAAATCTGGATGTTGACGACTGGGAAGGAGATTAGGATGTTGTGTAAGCGAGGTAGAGAGAGGAAAATATGGGCAGAAACAGTCGGTAATGGTGGAAAAGAGAATTCAGGGAACATATGGGGCTCATCTGACACTGACATTGACTATAGAGACTGATTAACTGACTATCCTGACACAAGACTTGAAGGCTTGAAGACTTATAGGCTTGAAGACTTGAACAAGGTTCAGAGAAGGGCCGCCAGGTTTATGAAAAATTTACACGCAAAAACAATAAGCGTCACACACTTGCTACAACATCTGGGGTGAGACCCCTCAAATATGCGAAGACTCAGAGCAAGAATAAACCGATTGAAAATACAACAATCGTGTGGTTTTGCATAGAAAATGCATATTAATCAGCCCCCCAATTACATAAGAAGGACAGACAATTGTGACAAAATAAGAGAGATGGACTGCCGAATGGATAGATTCAATTGTTTATTTTTCCCACGCACTATTCTCAACAACAACTCAATGGGGAAACTTTAAGGAGGAAGTAAATTGACACTGGTGAAAATAGTTTGTATACCACAGGTTCAAACTACCACAGGTTACAGCTATCAAAGGATGTTTCCTTAGCAATGATGTTGAAACTGTATTATTAGCCCCACCATACTACGGTAGGCGAGATCATGTTAATTTAACTAGAGAACTTGATTGTAGAACAAATATATTTAAGATGTCATTTTTTCCACACATAATAAGCGATCAGGATAACGTGGTCCAACAGTGGTAGGGATAAAAAATATTCTGATCAATATTAGTCTGGTGCGGGTCGCGGTGGTCTAGTGGGTAGAGCGTTGGACTACTGACCGGAGGGTCCCGGGTTCGATTCCCGGTAAAGTGCAAGGCACTTTGGGCACCTGCAGCTCCACCCAAGCTAGTTGATTTTTCGGGTACCAGATCTTCCTGGGAAACCATAACCGGCACAGGGAAAGGAACTGGGCCCCCTACCCTGATGTGTGAATATTCACACGCCGTCGAGCTTGGTACATGGATGAGCTCTACCATCACCTACTAAACGTGTTTATGGTTTTATTAGTCTGGTGCGTATTCACCCTAGCGGTGGCTTGCAGGGTTTTAAAAAGTACTCAAAATACATGACTGGAGTCCGAACGCCCCCGCCACGCTCCCTTGGACCGAGTGTTGGCGGGATTTCATGTAGATACTTGTAATATATTAACTTGTAGATCTTATTCATTTGCAAATTGTCCATCCTTCATAAGTGAAATGCTATCTGATGGTTGGTGACTGGTGATTACGTTACATATGAGCCTGCCTCTTTTAATATGAGTCCTTATTTGTGCCCTTAGGGTAGCCTGTGGTTAGTTACCTACCGTGTAATAGTTGTAATGTGTATAAAAAATATTACATAAAAGATGTCCGGTCGCCCCCTTCCGTGTGTTCTTTAAGTGGATCACTGGTTGCTATGTGTGTGTTCGTGGAAGCATTAGGTTAAATATAGTATGGTTGGCAACCTAATACCCCCTGTCACACGTCCTTGTGACGAATTGCGGGGTAAAATATAGATGTACCTGACAAATCAAAAAAGAAAGGCGTCAGAGTGTGTGTTTATTTGCGGAATAGAATGGAAGGTCTTTGAAGTATGGCGGTGCTTAGTCTTAGATCCATCAAAATCTACCTTGGTATACCACTTTTCCAATTTCAAAAAGATTCCGTGCGAACTAGCGAGCTACTTCAATCTCTCGAGCGCATGTCGTAACGTGGATGAACGGTCTTTGCTTAAAGTTAAGTGGGACTATAGGTTTTCCACTTGATTGTAAATTAAGTGGCTCTTAAACTCATTTCTTCCGAAAAAATCATTTTTATTCCACGTTTCACCCTTCATATTCAATAGGTCAGGTGGAAAATGTAGAAAAGGATTTTTAGTTCTCGTGAAATGGAAATGATATATTGGAGTTCTTTTGTCAATTACGAGGTATTGTCATTGCCGGCCCCGGTGGCGGAAGGGTAATGTCCTCGCCCGCCAATCGTCATGTCGCGGATTCAATTTTCGCCTAGGTGCGTTTTGACCCTCCATCTAGGGTTGGGTACTTTTAGTGTGTTCCTTGTGATATGGTTGTTAAAAAAATTTATGCATAGGCCAAAGCGCTCTTTACGGTTTAATGGGAAATAAAAAATACATTTATTGTTTAATTTAACATGTAAACAATGGAAATCCAGATTTAACTTTTTTGCTCTAAATGGCTATTTTGATATGTTTCCTTAAGTGTTTATCGTCATTCACTTACAGATACTTCCTAGTTAGCATGAGAATTGTTGCAAGTTCAATCATAAATTAAATGTTACGGTAAACTTATACCCGCGATGGGGTTATCGGTAGCTATGAGGCCACCACCCTCTTTCGAGCTCCTTCGAGCCAAAAGCGACCCCATGGGTTTTTATATCTCCTGGGACATTCTCCTTCGGAGAATGGGTGGATCTGACCTTCTAAAATGTACTTTCGAATATTTCTCTCGTCTTCTCACTCCCAAGCGAAGTATTCGCGCTCCAACACGCGGAGAGAATATATTCTTTTGCAGGGGAGAGATCCCTTTCATCATCTCTCCGCCATCCCCCTCCCCATCATCGACGATTCCATTTATACACACACTCACACTCACACACCCGCTCACTCCGTCCTCGCACGCCCTCGCGCGAGCCGCGCCCTGCGGCAGGAACGGGTCCTGAATATGGGAGGTGGCCTCCACCAGCTCGCCAACTTCGCGCGGGGGGCGGAAGGCAATTTTTTCTCACTTTGGCGACAGCATCGTGTCAAAGACTGTAGTCGGAGAGCACCGAAAAAAAGGAGGCGCTGACAAACTCCTGTGATTCTCTTTTTGTGGTTGTGCGGGAAAAAGCGCTTGTACGAAATGAAAATGCACTTAGAAAAAAAACTTAACTTTCCTTCCAATTCCTGGGAATGTGAAAGCGGGCGTCAAGCAACTCCTTCCCCCGGGTCAATGTGAAGGATATTCTCGACCGAGAAGCACCAGTAGGGTGCGGGTACAAACTCAACCTTGAGGTTTTCACTTGGACAAAAATAAATTGCATATATATATATATATATATATATATATATATATACATATATTAATTTAAATTGATCTTTGTCATACGTTCTACAAAATTCTCCAATACTAATGATCCAAGAAGCAATAATATAAGAGAAATAAATTTTTAAAGGAGCTGGTTTTAGTAATTGAATGTATGAGTACTACTACCGTTTACCGTTGCTATTTTCAAGACATAGTATAGTAGTTTTTTTAAGACAAGGGACGGATTTCATTATTTCTGTTTTATATTTTTCAAATTTAATAATTCATTTTCTATCGGTAATTTAGGTCTTATTCTCTGTATTTGATAGATAAAAAGTACGCGGCTTCTTGTAAAACTTAAATTCGTGTCTAGAGAATATTTTTAGAACAAGGGACAAATTTTCATTTAACTTTCGTTATGTTAAAGTAAGAATATTGTGTAATTTAAGAAGGTCGAGGGAAAACAAGATCAGAATAGCTCAAGATAAGATGATTTTTAAAGCACAGATATAATCTTGGTTCTGACCGATAGTTTGGGAAAGCTTTTTCACGGAAAGTGGCACTTCATCGGTCAGACATGCTTTATTTAAATGATTGACTGTTGGAATAACATGAGTTTCCAAATGCGTGAAAAACTGGGTAGTATTTTGAACGAGATTATTAGTAAATAGAAATTGAATAATACATAAAATACATGGATGAGAAAAATAAAGACGATTTGTCATGCCTTGGGGCACAACAATTTGTTAGGAGCATTTTGAAAGGGAAAATTTGTTTTATTCCACGGGGAAGACAAAGAGATAAATGTGAAGAACAAGTGAAGGGGGATTTGAGAAAGAGCTCGTAAAGTCATGGGAATATGGAGGGTGACCTATCAACTAATCTTATATATTGAAAAGCTAATGAATGACAAAAATATGAAAATCCGCTCCTCGCATGTGCTGCGTGGTGTATAAATCTATCATCAGATTTTTTTTTCTTTTTTCGGCATGAGCATGGACCGAAAAATTTCGACATGTCATCCTTTTTAAGATTTAATAGGAAAGAAAGAAAAGCGTATTGCGAATATTTAATAGGAATTTGGAATTTGATCGGGTCACGAGACGGGGAAGTGGGGGATACGATCAATCAAATTTTAGGGCTTTATGGAGCAGAGAATAATAACATTGGAAGAAGCGAATGGTATCGGCAATATTCTTGACAAGATCGCGCTCTCTCTTTCCGAAGGGTCACGTGTTCCAAAAGTCCTCCCAAAAGCCTTCATCCCCCCCCCCCCCCAAGAGGGTGCCGAATCATCCGAATCCACATTACAATATTCATATTCGGTGGTGTTAGGGCTCTGATCTCATGCCGTAGGTGATATGAAAAGTAGGAGACTCGAAAATGGATGAACCAATGTTAAATCGAAGTCGTAATACCAAAAAGTGAAAGTCTTTCCTTCAAAATTCCATTTCCTCTGTTGAATTTTCATTTTCTTAGATGTTTCAATAGAACATAAATCATTCACGAGTGCACAATAATCCTTGAATGGCCTCTGCAGAATCCGTTCTCTGAAGCTACTTGTTTAATATTTGTTATACGTGTAGCTTGATTTAGATGAGAAGACCGAAATTCTCTCGTTGGCGAAATAGCAGAGAGGTTCAGTTCCTGTTATCATTCTCATAATTAGTTCTTATTACTATATAAGTAAGAAGGCTTGGTGTATGTGGTGCCTCCTTGTGCTGTCTTGGCAGTCACAGAGTCCTCCGTGAACTTAGCACCCTGGTTGCAACATACCGTTAACCGCTTCTCCCATTTACTGTTAAAGACAAGGCGAATCATGTAAGGGAGTTCGAGTTACTCAGTAAGCAGTCAAATTCAAAATGGAACTTTTGTGATCGTTACTTAACTTAGTTACAACTTGACGCAAATTTCCAATTTGTCTCCTCGTTACCAATATAAAATTTCAACGCAACAATTTCAGAGTGTAAAAATCATTCGCCTTGACCGGCATGCGAATTATGGCGAATGGTATTTACACTTTGAAATTGTTGCATTGAAATGCCTTGGTGACTCCGTCAAAAAGTTACTGTTGCGGCATGTCCCGAAGTTTCTAGGAATTTTACAGGTATTATATTTCATAATTCCTAGATTTCATTAAAGAACCATCTTTTGCATAAAGAAAACCATTTCCAGTCAATTATCCTGTATTAAAACGTGTCGAAATTTTTATTTACAGTATCGCATTCAATTATTCATTTCATTTTTCACTCTTTTTCGAACTTTTAACTTAGCCATTGCATTCGACCTAATTTGTTCTCTTCACTCTTGTCCCCGCGTTAAAATATACGTTTTTTCAATATCCATATATTCTATTCTACACTGTATCAAAGCTCACTTGACTTCATTCGAAATTAAAAAAATTAATTTAAGTAATTGAATGTGCTACTCCGTTTATACTTTCTGTAAAAAAAATAATATCCATTTGAGTCCCAGTTTTGAAAGCCGAGTGTTTCCGAACTCAGTTTAATTTCCAATTACATTTCCCATCAGTTTTCTCATTATAATGGAAATTGTATCTGTTTAAAAGCTTATTATTAGCTTCGCATGATTATGGTAATTATATTTGTTACTAAGCTTATTGAATAAAGATTTTTCAAGCTATTTCATGCATGGTATTTTACCCCTGATACCGGTAGATATTGGACGGCTCCTAACGATTATTTCATTCACATGCCATTAGAGTTTTCTCGTGTTTTCCTCTTTTGCCCATTGTTTCTTTCTTCATTATTTGGTAACTTTTGATTTCATTAATATTGTTTGAAACTCTTACATTCTTCCATTCTCCACTTACACCTAGCTTACACCATAATCTCCATACTTTCACCACCTTCAACATCCCGCTTACCGTTCAGAGTTAGTTATCGTCTCCGCGGAACTTATTTTCTCTTTACAGGCAATGGTTTAATTCATTATAGATTATCCTGAACAACAGATACAAAGAGCTTTTATATTGACTTTGAGATTTTAGGAAGTAGTCTCTCAGTGAACGCAAAAACGGTAATTATGAAGTTTCCAAGTGAACACAGACATTATTTAAAAACTATCCCCCGTTAAGAGTTTACTTTTTTTACTTTAAATATTTTAAACATATGCGTCAAATAAGATGGTTTATAGTATTATTTTAAGTCATTCATGCAGTCTTCGCGTGTTTATTTCCAGATTTTGATTAAAAAATCGTCCAAATTTGGACTAAATATCTTGGATCCCAGCATATAAAAATGACGCTCGTTATGTGAATCTTATATGTTTAAAGGGAAGAAGAGAATTTGCACAAAACATAAAGATTTCTTTGTTCTTCCAACCCCTGTTAGAAATGTTGTGAGAGACTGTAAATATATATTATTGTTATATATAATTTTCATGTTGGAGTTAAAGAAATGCTACGGAGCCAATTGTTCACTTAATACTTGTATTGGTGAGAAAACGGTACTAGTAGCAGTAATATCGGGTAATTTTCTCTAAAAGTCAACATGTTGTTGTCGCCTTAAAGGCCCTTTATCTTGAGATACCGAAATTTTCGACTAAATTTTATACCCGTCGTCTTTCTCCCAATCCCAAGGTCATGTTGTTTATCTTCTTCTATATATCCACCATCACGTATTCGCCACGGACTGTTCTTTCACTCTCTTCGATACGTCGGCCCTGTATTATAACTTGCAATAAGATACATATTTATGCATCTGCTTGAATTTGTTCCGCATAGAGTCAGTCAAGCATTGATCACAAATATACATTCCGTAATGCCGCCGAAGTTTTTCGCCAAAGAGCTGTCATCGTCGGCAGCATTAGCATGGGAAAATCAGCTTCAGAAAACGGAATCTGGCCGTCTTTCAGTCGCTATATCATTGTGAAAACAGCTCTCGAGGCAGCGTTTACTCCTGGCATGTTTTTTGTCTTGTAAACGATGTTCCTTCTAGGGTGACGCATTATCGGGTGCACAAAAACAGAGCTTTCCGTCGCAATTTGCTCATACTTGGTTTTCACTAATTCTATAAAGAATATGGACAAATCAGGAATAATAGGTGTTAGTACAATAATTATTGGTGTTCTACCATTTAAAATAAGTTTACGATTGACATAAACTATTAGACGGTACAACGAAACACTTATTTGCTTATCCTGAAAAAAACTTAACTCAGGATACTTCCTTCCTCCTTTCATACCGTCCAATATCTCTATCGTATTTCTGACCATTCGTCGTTTGCCTTACGGTCTCCCCTCTATCACAGTCTTCAAAATATCATCGCCAATAAAAACGACCCATATCCATATTTCTTGATTCATTTGTATTTGTCCCAGTAGTTCTCTCCCCCCTTCCACACCGTGCCTGGCATTTCTTCATTTTGTTATCCTTTACTTCCATTTTTCCTTTCCCATCCAAAGGCTCCTTTCTCACTTTATATTTATCATCCACATGCCTGACATCACATATGATAATGTACCCAGCACGCGCATGGGTCTTAGTGTTATCTAGATGCAGGCCGGACATCCATAAATATAGTTCGTTCCATGACATGCTTTCATTTTTAAATAACATTTACGAGGCTATCGAAAGTAATAGCAGATATTTTTCAGCATTGATTTCATCGGAAAATTCTGTAATCATTCGCGATTGATATCAATCGTTTTATGTGGTATGACTGACCATATATCTGATGACGTAATGAACACCTGAGACTGGTGATTTTATTGCCCATACTTGCCTCAAATGGAAGGATGATACAATCCATTGACAAGAGCGACACCAGAAACAAAGTGTTGCATTGTAGTGAACTTTGATGATTAAACATCCCATGCATGTGAATAACTATACATAATTGTAGTGGATGAGTGACGAGCAATAAGATTTAAGCTGAGAAAACAGAAATGGGTAAACTGAAGAAATGGATTTTTGTATATTTCTTTAAGTTTTTTAGGTTTATGTAGCTTATTTTGAATGTTATTTCACAATATCCGTTTACGTCCATGTCCGAATTTGCTAAAAGTTTTAGATTAACTGCTAGAGTAAAGCCCCTCATTTCAGTGCCATTATTACGTTGGTGTAGTTTTAATGGGGAAATGGAATGGCACGGAATATCGTGCGTCGACCTAACGTTCTCTGGGGATGGCTCGTTTTATCACGCGGCCCTTCATTGCGAACAGCATTCCTCTCCCTAAGAGTGAAAGTTATATGGAACAAAGACTTTTAGTACGGACATGCAGTCGAAATTAAGCTATTTGTGAGCCCTTTTATTAAAAGGGCTTGTTCCCATGACGTTTTGTTGGCTGAAGGTAAATTAATTTAAATATAATTATATTATGGCATCTACACGCATTGAAATGGGAAAATTACAAAATTAGCAGAAATTAATATGGAAAATTTAAATTTCATATATATATATATATTCTCACACATAGAAATAGATATATAAGGAAAGGGGATAGGAAAACACATAAAAGACAAACACAGGAATGGTGGGAAAGGCGGATTTGAGCAGGTCACAAATGTAAAAATATTTCCTTATCCGGGATTTGAACCACGAGCCTTCCACTTGCCGGGCGGATGCTCTACCACCTAAACTAAAAAAGAAAATAGATTTACACTGAGATCTGCGATCTTATAAAGCGCCAAAGTGCTCCGATAGTTGTTGCCCGAGAGATGGCGTTAGGGAGCTTTTTCACCCACCAAAGAAGTAGACGGGACACAAGAAGGGGAAAGGATAGTAGAAAAGCAATCATACGATCTTATAAAGGATAGGAACGGTGCGTTTCATGGCACGCATAGCCAGAAGAAGAGAGCCACATTGGCCAAACACATATTCAAACACGAAAATCCCGCCATACGGCGAACAAATATTATTCTCACACATAGAAATAGATATATATTCACCAATATTTAAAGGTGCATGTAATGCTCACCTATATATATATATATATATATATATATATATATATATATATATATATATATATATATATATATATATATATAGATGATTTCTTCGAAGTAACACGGAAGTGTTGAATAAAAAACTTAGACAGTAACACACAGCACGAGAACACATAAAAATAACACTCACAATAATACCTTGATAATTTCGACGGACTTGAGCTCCGTCATCTTCGGAAGATAAGATATGACTCAGTCATATCTTATCTTCCGAAGAAGACGGAGCTCAAGTCCGTCGAAATTATCAAGGTATTATTGTGAGTGTTTTTTTTATGTGTTCTCGTGCTGTATGTTACTGTCTAAGTTTTTTATTCAACACTTCCGTGTTACTTCGAAGAAATCATCTATATATATATATATATATATATATATATATGTATATATATATATATATATATATATATATATATATATATATATATATATATATATATATATATATATATATATATATAATGGATGAGAGAAGAAGATGGAAAAAATGTAAACACAGAGTTAGGTAAAATAAAGTACAAAGAGTTAAACAAGAAATTGAGAAGGGCCACAAATAAAGCAAAAGAAGAATGGTGGAAAACGCAATGCGAGGATATGGAAAGTTTACAGAAGAAGGGTGAAATTGGTGCTCTATACAGCAAGGTTAAGTTATTATCGGGAAGTAAGAAGGCAAGATCTGTGCCAACAGTTAAAGATGAATGGGGTAAGATAATAGTTGAACCAGGAAAAATCCAAGAGAGATGGAAGGAGTATATAGAAACACTGTATGGTAAAGAACTTAGGCCGACAAGGTTAGACATAGAAAAGGAAAATTACGTAGAAGAAGATAGCTTAGGTCCAGGCATACTCGACGATGAAATAGAAAGGGCATTAAAGGAGATGAAAGCAAATAAGGCTGTGGGGGTGGACAATATTCCTGTAGAAATGTTGAAATGGTTAGGGAAAGGTGGGAAGAAGGCCATATATGGACTGATTCGTAGTATCTATGAGGAAGGAATCTGGCCGGAAGATTTTGTGAGATCGGTGTTAGTTCCTATTCCAAAAAAGGCAAAGGCTTCGTCATGTGAGGATTACAGAACAATAAGTTTGATATCCCACGCAGCTAAAGTTATTCTCAGGATCATCAACAAAAGGATAGAGAGTAAGGCAAATGATTACTTAGGGGATGATCAGTTTGGGTTCAGGAAAGGAAAAGGTACGCGTGATGCCATTGCAGTAATGAGATCACTAGTCGAGAGGAATATAGAACACAATCAGGACGTTTTTCCTTGTTTCGTAGATTTTGAAAAAGCGTTTGATAGAGTGAATTGGGAAAAATTAATGCGTGTATTGCAGAAAATCAGTTCAGTGCGATAAATATGGGATGAGAATCAATATTAATAAAACAAAGGTTATGTGATTTTCCAGAAAGAAAAAGGCTAAGCTAAATATTAAAATAGGCGGGGAAAAAATAGAGCAGGTAGAACAGTTTACATATCTTGAAGTGTTTTGGACCAATACGGTCAAAGTGGTAGGGACGTAAGGAGAAGAATTGCGCTAGGCAAGGAGGCTTTCTCAAGGAGGAGGGAGTTGATGACGGGGACGTTGAGTAGGGATGTTAAGACAAGACTCGTAAAAACTCTGATATGGAGCGTAGCTATGTACGGCGCGGAAACGTGGTCATTGAAGCAGGAGGATAGACGTAGATTGGAGGCTTTTGAAATGTGGGTGTGGAGAAGAATGGAGAAGGTGAAGTGGACCGAGGGGAGGACAAGTGAGGAAGTGCTGGAAATGGTGGGGGAGGAGAGCGGTTTGTTGAAGGAGGGAGGTCCTATGGAGGCGGGAAGGATGGATGAAGGGCGTGTTGAGCGGTGGTGGAGTGTTGAAGAGGGTAATGGAGGGGAGAGTGTTGGGCAAGCGAGGTAGGGGTAGGAACAGGATAGGGATTTTGGACGGGATGAAGGGAGGAAAGAAGTACACCGAGATGAAGAGGGACCTGATATGGATTAGTTTGCAAGGTGGGGAGTCACAAAATGTGTATTTGATAGTTGTGTCCATCCAAAAACCTACCTTAACCGGTAGATTACCTAATATATATATATATATATATATATATATATATATATATATATATATATATATATATATATATATACACACACACTTATATGCATCATCATAAGTATTTCAATCCTAGGATTGGTTTATTGCAGCCCTACATTCGCCTCTGTTTAATGTCAATTCCCTCAATCCCTGATACCTTTTCTGTTTTACGTCTTTCTTAATTTTTCCTATGTACATGTCTTTTGGTTTTCCTCGTGGAGTTTTTCCTTCTATTTTTCCTTCCATTATATTCCTAATCAATCCATTGTGCCTCAATTTGCTTATATATATATATATATATAATCCCGGAAAAATAAATATTTTTAGATTTTTGATCTGCTTATCCGCCTTCCCCACCTTTCCTGTGTTTGTATTTTATGTGTTTTCCTATCCTCTTTCCTGATATCTATTTCTATCTGTGAAATAATACTTGTTCACCGTATAGCGGGATTTCTTGTTTGAATGTGTGTTTGTATATATATATATATATATATATATATATATATATATATACATAGAAAAAATATATATATATTCATGTTCTGTTCCTAATTCCTCTTGAGAAAGGTGGTTGCACCACCGAAAATTCGAGACCCAGTGAGCCCCTCTTTTATGTGTTTCAGTTTCTTTGTTTGTGTCGACTAGTTAGTCCATTTACATAATATATATATGTATGTATATATATATATATATATATATATATATATATATATATATATATATCTATATATATATATACGTATATAATAGCAATTTGTCTCATAGAAACCCGGGCAGAATACTCAAATTTTATCACCAGATTCTTCTTCGGAAACCCCAAAATCAAAAAAATGTCCACGCAAACGCCATCCCATTATGCAAAACAACGAGTCCACATCACTTCTATTCCAACCATCTCCCTCTCTCTCATTTAATCAATCCTCCGATCAAATTTGATCGACATTTTAAAATCCCATAGGCTTTTTTTCATAGAGGTCAAATAAATAAATATATATGTATGTATATGAATTTAGAAATGTATGCATTTTTATATGTAGAAATAATTTTATTAGTGGTAATTGAGTGCTACGACATGCGAATAATGTGCCACGCATCGCATTCATTGAAGTTCCCACGCTGTGAAGCACCCTAGCCTTGGTCGATCACCCTTCTTCACCGTGCGTCTCGGCCCTGGTCAGATGATCTGTCGACGTCTGCGTCTTACCGCACATTTCCGCTAAAAATACGTGTTTGGGGCTTTTATTCCATCACCCGTTTTTGTAAAGGGTATTTTAATATTCCGTATTATTTTTATTTGATGTTACCGTCTTTTTCTCCATATTAGACTGTCTTTTCTGATTAAAAATTATACTATCCTGATATATGATTAAAATCAATATCAGTTTTAGACTGTGGTATATGGGAATATCGGAGATCGTTTTCGAGTATATAATGGTATTAAATGTAGACTTTTCTTCAAATTGTATAACTGAGTTATCTAGTCAAAATTATGCTTCAATAGAAGTGATCATATTGATAATGATGAAGAATCATTTTGATAAATTAAAACCTCTAGATTAGTGTACTCACGTCTTTTCATTGACCGACGATGGTTTCGACACTCTATCCCACTGCCAAGAAGGCGGATCAGGGAGGCTAAAGCCCCCGGCCCATATTCCTAGCCTTATCTTCCCAAAGTCCAATCGACCCCATCCAAAATCCCGGAAACCCTACGACTCCTCATAACTATATCGATACCGTTTACCTGTTTCGAAACATGGCAGTCGTTAGGAACTCTTCTGTATCTAAGCCATAATTGGTTAAATTTTCAACCGCGAAGTTTTGGCATATTCCACTAGATATCAGTCGATCATATTTTATTTACAAAATATGTCCAATCGTTATATTTTACTGGTGTTTCGTTCGTTTAAAGCATGAAGCGGTTTCAAATAAAGTCAGCTCGCAATATGCTTTTTGAGAGGGGCATCATTATTGTTTCTGTTGAACAAAGAAAATATTCCAACGACAGTGGAAGGAAATGAACACCCTTGCCATGTTCAATTTGTTTTCACTGCGGGGCAATGAGGAAGGATCATTAGAAAGTACTTCTTTTTCCATCAATTTCATAATGCAGTTTCAATTGTCAATGTTATTAAAAATAAGGAAGGGTTTCAAAAATATACTTCCCACCTGATTACGTAAGTGGTTAAACTTTTTGGGAACTGTTATTAATGGTTAAAATCAATACCACCGGTAACCTTTAGTGTTTCCATCATGATACTTTACGATAGCAATGGTGAAGTATCCTAATATCACAAGCATGGTTTAACTCAGTTCCAGTTTAAATTATTGACTTGTTTTGGCCTTTATCACAATGCTCTGACATAGTTAAGAATGTAGCTTTTGTCAGTGGTTACTTTATTAAAGATATCCATCGAGCTGACTACAGTAAACATGAGAATAACTGCTGCCTCGACGATTGAGTCCCTTCACGTTTTGTGTGTGTGTGTGTGTGTCATATTCAGGGTATATATGCATGGCGACAAAACACATGGGTTAGAATCTAATTTATTGGTGTATCCACCAATCCACGTAATGAGGGGACAAAAATAAAATGCAAATTGGCACTATTCTTAAAATTTATATAATGCCTCAGAGGTGTATTCAGTTTTACTAAATGCAGTCCTGATTAATAAAACATTAGGTCTTCAAATTTACAATCTTTTATTTTGTTTTATAAGCATCTATTAAAACATTTCTAGGTTCAAACTCAAGCCTATTCACCGAAAATTCAATAAATTGCATGCTTTTTTGCAACAGGTGATTCTCTCTACAATGAGTTTACCACGGAGTATACTTGGAAGTGCCTCAATCTAAACTGAGAGGAAAATAAATTTTGCATGAGAAATGATCGGCCATTTTCTCCGTCGCCGAGGCCACCTGATCGACTTCTATGAATCTGCATAGAAAGGGGTTTGCCAATCTGAAAATCATACACATAAGTTAGTTTTCTTTCGTTCTGTTGTTTTTCCCATCATTCGTAACACAATTTGTATGCCTTTGTGTGTACTGCTATCCTATTACGTAGACAATAGACTGATGTCGTAGCTGCGCTCTTGTGCCCTGATTTCGTGAAAACAAACATTTACTCGGCTCCCGAGGTCAAAATAGTCCAAAGTCATTGCATCGATCATCATCGTCAAGGCTGGTGACCTGGCTGGAGTAGCAGCTAATGAAAACACCCAATAGACCACGACAAAGTACGGGACAAAGGCGGAGGTCAGAGGTTAGGCTCCACCTCGGTATAAGGGGATCTGTTGGGTCCCTCGACTCGATTGCTCCGTCCCACCCTTACCATAAACCAAATCTCCTCTCGCATCAGAGAGAGAGAGAGAAGGAGGGAGCAAAGAAGACCCTTTCTCATCTCCGCAGACTATGCTTTCACGGCCGCCATTGCGAGATTTTTATTTTCAATTGATAGAAAACAAAAGGGCTTTATTGTACGTAGGCCTCTCTCTTCCTCTCTCGTTCTCTCCTGCGCCAGAAAATGCTAATAGCAAGGTCTTCCGAGGGAAGATGATAGTGGAGAGAGAGAGTGAGAGAGAGAGAGAGAGAGGTGGGTGGGTTGTCGTTGAAGAAGGGGTCGTGGTGTCACGGAGGGAGGGATGGAGGGGATGGCGGGGGGTTGAGTGAAAGTAGTGGGAGAGGGTTTTACGGCGGGGGCATGACCCCCTCGGTAATGCCCCCGCTTTCACTCCGTGTGTGTTTGGAGAGAGAGAGAGAGAGAGAGAGAGAGAGAGAGAGAGAGAGAGAGAGAGAGAGAGAGAGGGGTCTTCGTGATAGCGGCTCCGAGCCCCAACATCCATTCCCACCATCCCAACTGAAGCAACCCACTCTGCCACCCCTGCCCCAGCACTCCTCCGTCGCCACCCCATCCCGCCCCCCGAACCCCTCGTCTCTCCCGAACAAACCTTTGTCCATTCCGGGGAACACCCCCCCTTTATCAGAGCCCAAGGGAGACTTATCGCGAAATAAACCGCTTCCACGGGCGACCAACATTTCTGCCCCTCACAAACTGCTTTCTCTCTCTCTCTCTCTCTCTCTCTCTCAGAGAGCCAACAATCTACACCCCTTTTTTAACATCAGATAACCACGGAAGTGGGGATGCCACTCCACATTTCCATAGCAAAGCGATAAATATTTATCGATTTTTGTATATTGAATATTTGGAATAAATATCTACAGTATGATATTTAGATTCACTGTTTATTAGTTTTTTTAAATGGAGAGCATATGCGCGAGATTTTAAACACTATGTACTTACTCTACCACTATAAGTTATTTTCTCGCATACTAGTTGCAACCCGCTGGCGTCACGTATAGAAATGTAAATATAAAAAAATAATAGCAATTTAGATATTTAAAATGCATAGGAGAAGAGTGTGGTTATTTCAATTTTGAATGATTTCAAAGGTATGCGTTACGTATCTAAGGTACTGAAACTATTCATAGATCATGCTTAACTAATGTTGTTGTAATTATGAGGATCATAAAGCTTTCTTGTAAGTTCTTCCGGATGTGGTGGTCCATGACAAGATAGTGAAATTCACTGCATATAGTATTCCACATTCATAATTCATTTTACCTGCACAATCCTTTCATTAAGAGAAATAAGATACTGCCATTGTGTTGCAATCATACTCTACCAATGGCATGGATGTTTTCACAATCACAAAAAATTTTATAAGTTCTTTGGCGAATTAAAATGTACAATGACGTACATTAGGTAAATACCGATTTGAATGAAAGGAAACTGGTTTTTCTACAAAATAATAAATAGCTCTTTTGAACGACTTATTTTTCTGCAAGGAACGAATGTGTTGTTCAGGTGTAATAGAGAACATACATGTAAAAAGATGTTCTTCAAGAGATTAACTTATTTCTTGTTATGTGCTACACAAACACTTTGCCACAAAGGCAAGGACGTCTACTTGAGATGCCCAGGCTCCTAACCTCTCTCTGTCGATTCTCCTCCCTCCTCATAGATCGATTTGTGTGGCAAGTTAACCCCTCCCCCGATCACGTCCCCTCCTCCTGACTTCAACACTGTCACCAGGGGTCACTAAAAAATGAGTCGTGAATCATTACCAAGAGGATAAAGTCAAGCTATACTTGTAGCTTTAGGTTATAGTTGACTTTAGTTTAATTTACTTTATTTAGTTTTTAGCTTAGTTGCTTTTACTGACCCCTTTTTCTGATCTGTGCGTAGTGAAGTCATGCCATGAATATTTTTATCAGCCCATTGTATCACTTTGTTTTTATCTCTTTCTAAAATAAAGCCATGAGTTATACTGCTATGAATTAATCTGTATTATATATCTCTAAGTTAGAGGAAAATAACCTTATGGTACTTTCTGTGAAACTTCACTCATTAGGGTCATAATATTTCAGAAAAATGAATTTTATGAAAATAATGATTAAATTTATTTAGATATTTATATTCCTATAGTAACGGTGTCTCAAATATTTCAGGGGTGTTGTCTTCTTCTGTTTGAAATTTAAAATTAAAACTAACCATTTTATCATGAAATTTGAGAAAAATAAAGACCACCGTTTTAAATAATACCTTGAATGAGAACATTTCTTCGACTTTCGATGATTATTATGAGTATGAATGACTTTTGTGCGATTGTATCCTTCGTTCAAGGGAAAGAAACTTCCTTACTTTCCTCTACGATCTTGGATTCGAGAGTTCCTCATTAAGTACTACCTGGCACGAGGTCAGCTCGGTGATAACAGATATGTGAGTTACAGACTGACTGAATTGATTGTATTTCTACATTTCGTTTTTCAAGACTCTGCAAAGTACAACTGTTCTAAATATGTCTTAGGTAATTGACATGATAGAATTTTAGATAATTTACTCCATGCTTAGGATCGATTGTCTCTTTTAAACTAAGGCAATTGATGTTGATTCAAGAAAATTCATATCAGGGAAGCTCCTTAATCCTATTGAGCTGCGAAAAGATTTTTTTTCATTTCAGCTTAATAATTTAACAGGGCTCTTTTGATGAGGAAACTTAACGGTTTCATTTGTATGTGTGCATATTACCAAGTAAAATACATTGGTTACAGGGTAAGGGAACACAAAAAACTGACGACTGCAATTTACTTCGATTTTTTCGGGGAAGCACCCCAATTAGTCTCATTATGGCCAATGCTGGCAACACAGCAGAATGCCAGATAGGGAAATTTATTTAACTGTGTGTGAATCTCGTAGAAACTGAGGAGGCAGAATATGCATCTAATGAACTGAAATAATAAGAGAGGTCAATTTTCCTCTCATATCGCGAAATCAGACTTTATCATACGAGGTCTACTTGAAAGGAAACGGGTTTGAGAATCTATAGTTATAAGAATGCCAAACTCCCACGGTGCAGTTCCATTAGGAGGCGAAAGGACCATCGAACCAAGAGATATGGAAGAATCCTCAGAGTTACAATTCGTGAAAATAACGGAAAATGTTAAATGTGGCCGTTAAAACTGAGTAAAAATTGAAATTAAGTCAAACAATTCTGAGTGTCTTGACCATTTCGGAATCTTTTCAATATCTGATGACTTAACTGTCCTTCCTTTGATAATTACGTACGTTGACCTTCTTCTCTCGAGCTGATCCCACCCCTCCTCCCGCAGCATCGCCTTAGGCTCCGCACGCCCGCCTCCCTCCTCGTTTGCGGGGTCGTATTTGATGAGCCACAGGCACTCTCCTCCACCGGAATCTTCCCCCCCTCACCTTTTCCCTCCCCATTTGGGAGCCTGCGGAGAGAATATGACTCACTCCTTCCCATCTTCATTCCCTGTCCTCAGGGGGAGAAGGGGTGGTGTGGACGGGACCTTCCCCCCGCTCCCGTTTTCACCTTACACGCACCCCCTCATCCCCCGGTGTTCTCTCCCACCGCCCCTTTAGCGAGGGTTCTTTGGGGAGAGAGCGAGAGAGCAGGGAGCACCCCGGGACGCTTTAATAATGCGCATCCTTCCTTCTTCCTCCTCCTGCTCCCCCTGACAGTCCCCTCCCCCATTGCAAACTGAGACCCTGCCCCCTCCCATCGGGGTCGGTCGACCAAATAACGTGGGACGTCGCCACACCAAATTGAGACACTTACCCGCTCCCTTCCTCCACCCTCAACCCTTCCTCCCCCCCCCTCCAACACTTCGCCCCCTCCCCCGACACACCAATCCCTGAACCGTCGTCGTCTGTCCCAACGTCAACCGCCTCACCTCCTCCCTTCCTTGCTGCCGTAAACTGCCGGCAAAAACTGGGTGAATTTCGCCCTGCTGGAAAACTCAGGGATCCATGATAATAGAATAAACAACTCAACGGCATCAACTGAATATTCGCACTATGTATTAAAATTAACCAATGAATTGTTTCAACAGCGCGTGTCAATCTCAAGGTTAAAGTGAAAAAAGAGATATTCTCCCGAAAACCTGTAAAATTCCAGGAATATCTTAACTGTGAGATGGTGGACACTCAGTTTTACGTTTACGAATGTCTCTTATTAATAGCCTGTATGTAATCTATAACTTAATTTTATCTGTACTTGATGTCATTTACGAGAAATACCAAGCCACATCTATGAATTGATTCTATAAAAAAAAAAAAGCTAAAGTTTTTTTTTCTAAAAAAACTAGCGAAAATATTAAAATACTGTATTTGAATTTTCTTGAATAGGTATGCCATGTCTCCTCAACATAAGCTTGGATTAAGTAAATCGCCATTTCTCTTGGACAAATGAATCAGTAAAGGCTGTCGTCATTTTATGCTTAGCTATCATCAAATTTGCAAATTGATACTATACGTAAACTTTGCCTGAGAATTTGACTCATTAGCTTTATACAACAAGTTTTGGTGTACCCTTTGTTATTGCACCGGTTTACCGGTGCATGCTTCCATCACTCTCCGCTGCAAAGGAGTCAATAGCGCCTCCATCGCGAAGAAACACGCACACCCTCCGATGGCCTTCGTAGCGGAGGACGGCTGCCTTCCTTCTCCGCGGCCTGATTTCTTCTCTACTATAGCCTTCCTAGATGCCAGCCAGAAATCATTTAATCTCTTTGGCCTCTTTGTGCAGTTCTTACCGTTCGCGTTTGGTCGACAACACTCCACATTAGAGCCACAAAAAAGTATTCTTAGGTAATCTTGTTTAATTTTTCGCTCCGTTTGACTCTTACTTTTCTCTTACAGAAAGAAAGACAACCTTTTAATTGTTATTATAATTTTGTCGTACATTACTTTCATGAGAACCTCTTCTTCAGGTATTAAATTCATTTATTTGATACCAATCCTTCAACCGTTCCAGCAAACTATTTCCAGTACCTTCAATAAATAATGCTGTTAAGCTTAAGCTGTTATTTTCCGTCTCACTGCAGTAAAAAATGTTACTCACATTGTATTGTAACGAAGTCTTCCCTTACTCAAGGCCCGTGTGACTGTCTCTCAGGAGTTTTGCCTATTATTTTAGTTATTACTAGG